>JAJHSJ010000002.1:34706835-34770042 GCA_021015155.1 Magnolia officinalis
GGCCCACATCTCCTGGCCAGGGTACCACATCGGTGTGTAAGACGTGGCATCGGAATTGCGGCGATGGCGCGGTCGCACTGGTACAAGTCTCGGGTCGAGCCAACTCAGATATGTGGTACAAGTCTCAAGTCGCACACAAATGCTGACAGTCGAGCGCGGGTCACCGAAATTCGATTGGGATGATCGTGGAAGCCTACGGAATAGTACGGGATAGGATACAGGTCTTACATTCACGACCGTGAGGTATCTCTCTCTCTCTCTCTCTCTCAATCTCTCTTAATCTCAATACCAATTTAGGGATTTAGCAATTTGTGGATTCCTGATTTGATGTGGACCCTCATTTAGGATTTGGGGATTTTAGGGCTTATAGATTTGAATGTGGACCCCGAATCGGGGATTTGATATTACATTAGGGATTTTTTGATATTAAAAGTTGATTGCTTGGAGCTGGCTAAATGGGTTGATTCCTTCATCACCGAGGTGCAATTGATCTCAAAAAGCTCATGTCACTGCAACTCTTATAGACATGAATGCAAAATGTGGTAACATGGAGAGCATTGCAGGTTGTTGAGACAATGCTGAGAGAGATATGATTTCTTATTGTCCAGTGATACAAGCTTACCAATCCATGGATGTGAGCTAAGGCAGTCAGGCTCTTCCAATGGATGCTAGGGGAAGGACTAATACTTGACAATGTGGCCTTCATAGTCATCTTGGCATGAATGTTGGAACTGTGAAGAGGAACAATGAGTGTTGTAACTTATGCGGGCTGGATTTTGATACTGCAGAATGTCATTTTTAAGTCACGAGTTTTGACTTTCCACCTAAAAAAAAATAAAAATAAAAAATTAGGGATTTGGGGATTTTAGAATTTTAGGGATTTCAGCTATTCCAAGAATTGTTGTTTTATTAGGAATAAATGGGAATTCATGTATCATAAGATTTGAGGGTTTTAAAATAAAAATGTAGTGTAGTAGTCAATGTTCTATTTTATTTTATTCTTGGTATTTTTGACATTTGAAAATAGGTTTTTAGATTTTTGCCTTTCAATGAGTAGGTGTTCTCTGAGTTTTTACTCTCTTCCGCCTTTCTGTATCTATGGTCTGAAGATGGAGACTTTTACAGGTTTTCTTGTGGCTGTTTTCTTCCTCATGAATTTTGTGCCCAACGTAAAATCTATAAGATCTATTTGGACTGTTAAATATTTAATCCCATTTCAAGCCTAGACAAAAAAATAAGGTTAAGCTAACCTATGATTCTTGAAGTCACACCAAAGGAAACAGTTGGAAGAGAGTTGTCCACCCTTCATTTTTATTGGACCCACCATAATAATTATATAAAACCTACTACAACCATTAGATTCCACACAAAAAATACCCATTTTTTATTTTGCTGGGCTACACTAATGGAAATATTTTGCTGGGCTACACAAAAATATTTTGCCAGTTTCTAGATATTAGAGAGAGTGAAACACCAAATCTATGTGGGGCCCACCATTTTGGATATGAAAATCCACTCCGTCCATTTGTTAGAATCCACCATTTAGGCAATGGCTGGCTAGTTACTATTTAAGGAGTGGAAAAAACTATGAATTCTTACACAATAGTCTAAAAATGGGTATTTTCAGTGTTTTATTAGAAAAGAATGTGCTCCTTTGTATTGACATGAGTATTGTTTCATCATTTCTGAAAACTCTTCAAAAAGTAGAGCCAAACTCATCCTCATAAAACCAGGTTTAATGTAACCGAATCTTTAGGGATCATTTTAGTTTCTATTGGAGAAGTTCCAGCCATATGGAGAATGAAGAAGTTCTGGCCATATGGAACCATTAATCATGCAAACAGTATCATAATTAGTTGTGTTTTCCCTTCATTCATGTTTGTGTGAGCTTATGAATGGATCTAAGCTGATAGTTGTGTTTTCCCTTCATTCATGTCTGTGTGAGCTTATGAACAAGTTAGAAAAGAGATGACATTAGCACACAAAAATATTAAAACAAGTCCCAGCCATATGGAATAATTAATCATGCATTATGATACATTTCAAGTGATTTCTTCTTCTTCTTTGAATTTTGTATTCTAAACTGTAATTTTTTATTTTATAGATGTTGAATTCTTGTAGAATGGGGATTGTTTCTTGTGTGGATGGCCTGATGTATAGTCTGGAAGATTGGATCTCATTTGTTGGTCAATAGCTGTATAGATGGAATATTACATTGTAGGGATTTCCTGATGAATAGTCTGGAAAATTGGTTCTCATCCATAAGAAAATAGATGCCTAGCTTGTTTTTAAATGTATTAGCTAGAAATTGATGGAGCATACCCGGATTTGCGTCGGAGCTATCCGGATGTTAAGCGGGGGTCCCTGGAAGGTAGGAATCGTTGTTATGACTATGATGAAGTTGTCCAATTCGTATGGACAACATTGGAGTGGCCTGACCATTTGGACAGGTCGTGTTTATGTATTTGTTCAAAATTGATGGAGGAGACCTGGATGTGTGTCGGAGCTATCCGGATGTTGAACGGGGGTCCCTGGAAGGTGGGAACCTCTGTTATGACCATGATGAAGTTGTTCATTTCCTATGGACAGTATTGGAGTGTCTGACCATTTGGACAGGCCGTGTTTATATCTGTATTTGCAGGGACCACACCTTAACCTAAACCCACCCTAAACCTATAACATAAACCTAAACCTTAACCTATAATCTAAACTTTAACCTATAACCTATAACCTAAACGCAATCCCTAAACCTTAACCAATAACTTAAACCTAAACCTATACCTATAACCTACACTTAATTACCTAAACCTTAACCCGAATTCCCTAACCTAAACCCTAAACCTAAACCTAAACGTAAAACATAAATGTAATCTCAATTCCCTACTAAACCTACAACATTAACCTAAACCCTAACCTAAAACCTAAACCTAAACGTAAAACATAAATGTAATCTCATTCCCCGATAGAACCTACAACATTAACCTAAACCCAACCTAACCGAAACTTATACCTATAACCTTAAAAAAAACCACCATAACCTACACTTAAAACCTACACACTTTAACCTAAACCGATAACCTATACTTATAACCTATAACCTACAACTTAATTTAACCTAACCTTAACCTAAACTTAACCTAAACCTATAACCTATAACCTATAACCTAAACCCAAATCTAAACCTAAACCTTAACCTAAACCTATAACCTTAACCTATAACCTATAACCTAAAACCTAAACCTAAACCTAAACCTTAAACCTAATCCTAATCTCAAATCCCTAAACCTAAACCTACACCTAATCCTAATCTTAACTCCCTAACCTAAACCTAAACCTAAACTTGAAAACCCAAACCTAAACCCGATCCCGAACCCGAACCCGATTTTCAAAACCTAAACTTATAACCTTAACCTAAACCTATTCTCAAATCCCAAAACTGATAACCTAAACCTAAACCTTAACCTAAAACCTAAACCTATAACCCAAACTCAATTCCCTAAACCTTAACCTATAACCTAACCTAAACCTAAACCTATAACCTACACTTATAACCTAACCTAAACCTATAACCTTAACCTAAACATAAAACCTAAACCTAAATCTATACTTATAACCTAAACCTATTCTTATAACCTAATCCTACACTTATAACATAAGCCTATTCTCAAATCCCAAAACCTATAACTTAAACCTAAACTTAACCTAAACCTATAACCTATAACTTATAACCTAAAACATAAACCTAAACCTACACTTATAACCTCTAACCTAAACTTATAACCTAAACCTAAACCTAAAACCCAAACGTAAACCTGATCTCGAACCTGAACCCGATTTCCTAAACCTAAACCTTAACGTGTTCTCAAATCCCTAAACCTAAACCTACACCTAATCCTAATCTCAACTCCCTAACCTAAACCTAAACCTAAACTTGAAAACCCAAACCTAAACCCGATCCCGAACCCGAACCCAATTTCATAAACCTAAACTTATAACCTTAACCTAAACCTATTCTTAAATCCCAAAACCTATAACCTAAACCTAAACCTTAACCTAAAACCTAAACCTATAACCTAAACTCAATTCCCTAAACCTTAACCTATAACCTAACCTAAACCTAAACCTAAACCTATAACCTACATTTATAACCTAAACCTAAACCTATAACCTTAACCTAAACATAAAATCTAAACCTAAACCTTTCGTATTTTTTGAAAAATTGTTAACAGCCTTTAGCGACGAAACCTTTCGTAGGTAAAAGTATCATCCATGTTTTTTAGCTACGGAAATATTCGTAGGTAAAAGTAAACTTTTCGAATTTTTTAAAACAACCTTTAGCAACGAAACTATTCGTCGGTAAAAGTAAACTTTTGAAATTTTTTCACAAATTGTTAAAAGCCTTTAGCGACGAAAGTTTTCGTAGCTAAAAGTCTCATACACGTTTTTTAGCAATGAAAATTTTCATAGCTAAAAGTAAACTTTTTGAAAAATTTTAAAACAACCTTTAGCGACAAAATTGTTCGTTGGTAAAAGTAAACTTTTTGAAAAATTTTAAAACAACCTTTAGCGACAAAACTGTTCGTTGGTAAAAGTAAACTTTTTGAATTTTTTTTCATAAATTGTTAATTGCCTTTAGCGACGAAAATTTTCGTAGCTAAAAGTCTCATACACGTTTTTTAGCTACGAAAGTTTTCGTAGCTAAAAGTAAACTTTTCGAAATTTTTTTAAACAATCTTTAGCGACAAAATGTTCGTCGGTAAAAGTAAACTTTTTGAATTTTTTTCACAAATTGTTAACAGCCTTTAGCGACGAAACTTTTCGTAGCGAAAAGTCTCATACACGTTTTTTAGCTACGAAAAGTTTCGTAGCTAAAAGTAAACTTTTCAATATTTTTAAAACAACCTTTAGCGACGAAACGTTTCGTAGTAAAAGGTCTCATACACGTTTTTTAGCTACGAAAGTTTTCGTAGCTAAAAGTAAACTTTTCAAAAATTTTTAAAACAACCTTTAGAGACAAAACTGTTCGTCGGTAAAAGTAAACCTTTCAAAATTTTTTTCCACAAATTGGTAATAGCCCTTACCGACGAAACTTTTCGTAGCTAAAAGTCTCATACACGTTTTTTAGCTACGAAAACTTTCGTAGCTAAAAGTAAACTTTTCGAAATCTTTTAAAACAACAGTTAGCAACGAAACTATTCGTTGGTAAAAGTAAACTTTTCAAATTTTTTTCACAAATTGTTAACAGCCTTTAGCGACGAAACTTTTCGTAGCTAAAAGTCTCATACACGTTTTTTAGCTACCAAAATTTTCGTAGTTAAAAGTAAACTTTTCGATTTTTTTCAAAAATTTAAACATAACCTTTGCCGATGAAAACTTTCGTCGCTAAAAGTGACTTTTAGCGACGAAAAAAAATAATTCGTTGTTAAAAGTTTTGTCGGTAAAAACCCTCTTTCTTATAGTGATATTAACAATCAAATGGATTAAGAAAAAAAAAACTCGCGGTCAACACCTTTACAGGTGGTCAATAGTTTTTACTTGTGCATATTTAAAGATTTTCCATGACATATATCGGTGTTTCATGACATTTGAATTATGCTTGGCTTGTTGGGAGCCTTTAACTGATGCCTTGATAGATTTATACCGATGTATACCGGCGCTTTGATATGTCTAAACGACGCTTCGGCATGCCTTTTCCGACTATTTTGCATATCATTCTTGGCGTTTTGGCAACCTTATTGTGATGGTCAAAAATACTTTACTGACGCTTTGATATGTATAAACGACATTTCGCTAGACCTTTATCGGTGTTTCTGCATATCTTTTACCAGCGTTGGTGGCAACCTTTTGTGGTTCTTTTTCCATCTTTTACTGGTGCTTTTTCCATCTCTTATCGGCACTTTTACAGTTTTTTACTACCGGTGTTTTTTTACAGCTTTTACCTACGTTTCTTACGGTTTTTACCAGCACTTCTTACAGCTTTTACCGGCACTTCTTACAGTTTTTACCGGCAGTCACTAAAAGTGCCGGTAAAGGATAATAAGCATCGGTAAAAGCCTTCATTATAGCGGCAACCATCAAAAGTGTTGGTAAAAAGGCACGACTGCCAGTAAAAGATACAGCGACGCCCCCCTTTATCGGTGCTTGTACGACCGCCGGTAATTCTTTTAACGGTAGTTTTTTGGACTTTTAGGGGCGTTTTTGGCCGCTGGTAAAGCCCGATTTTCTTGTAGTGTATTTAGAAATACCTACATGTTTCTAAAGACTTGGTTTAATGTTTAATGTATTTTTTTTTTAAAAATTATTTATTTATTTATAATATTTAAATACACTATATATTGTGCTTTTATGAAAATCTTCTTATCCAATTTTATAACTCTGATTACATGTGTTGAATTGTACGAGGCTATTTCTCTGGGCTTTTGTAGCTGAATATTTATTGTTGAAAAAAAAGTTTTAACTGATGACATCGAGGTGAACTTTCCAGAGGTGGAAGGATTTTAGAAGGTGTTCTTCTTAGTTGATTTATAGTTTAAAATTTTATGTAAAAATAATTGAAATAATAAGGTACATATGGATGACCATCTAAATTGATTATTAAAAGCTTGGTTAATTGAGTAGTAAGTAGAAATTGGTGCTTCAGACATTGATATTATTGTTATGATGATGAGTTACCATAATTAGTTTATCAGTTAAACTGATGGTGTATGTGGGCGTGAATGTGAATGTAAATGGAAAGTAAATATGAATCTAATGTGAAAAGTGGATTGGAAAAAAAATACACTATTTATCTCACACCATCGAATTCGGGATTGAAGTCATTATACTCGAGTGTTAGGTTGAGGCGTGAAACCATGCATTTAGAGATGCTGTTCATCCGTGTGGAGATACCACACATATATGAGATAACAAAAACAGGTGGGCTACATCCAAATGACTAAAAAGATTATTAAAAAATAATTAAAACAAAATAGTATAATTTTTTTTTTATATAAAACTAAGCCCATCTTGATTCAAAGAAAGGGTCCCACTCAAGCTTACGGGGACGATTCTCCCCTTTGTGTCTCGTGCGTGCGTATGAGCCAGACTATAGTAATACACTTCAAAGACCAAAGGGGAGGAAAGAGTTATAAATAGTTTTCATTTCCCTTCTCCATTACATGTATACAAAAATTTTTCCTTTAAAACCAACAAAAGTAGGAGATGGTTTGCCTTTTCTCGATTTTGTATTTTCTCCAATTTGACTATATCATTTTTAAAAAATACTTCCAACATATTACGCCTTAGCTAAAAGGATCAAACAACTCGATGTATGTTTTATCTGTGTTTGACACATCCCATTCACCAGTACCATTATGGAAGGTTGAGGAACCAGTGAATTAACATAGGGCTTGTTTTTAAAATTCTCTCACATAAACTAGCTTGATTTCACAAAATGGCCTTCTTTTTTTTTTTTCTTTTTTTTTTTTAAAAAATAAAATATCCATTGATATTAAGATTGCTATACAATCAGCTAGACAATTCGGGCTACCCCCGGTAGCAAAAAAACCCGGGGGACACCTATCATGGGACCGCCTAGGACGAGTCACCAATGTACAAAACCTCCTTAGGGACTCATAGTGTAAGTCCTAATAGCACTCAGACCTATTTTATCTAAGAGTATCAGCGCATGAACCTGCGTAGGAAGGTCATTCAGATGCTTGACAAAAAAGGAGGATTGGCTGTTGCTCCCCTTTTGAGCCATTCCATCTGTCGGGCCGCTGCCTTCTCTCTGGATAAGCCTAAAAGAAAACAACCCTTTTTGCTTTAACTTATTGATCCTGGAAACCCACGGTCTCCACTTCCAAGAAATGGGTGACTTCCCCGTTAGAAGATCAATCACAACCTTTGAGTCAGATTCAGCCTCAATCTTACACAGCCCATTTTCCAGGCACAAGATGAGCCCGTCATAAACCGCTCGGAGTTCAACTCTATTGTTGGAGCCCACCCCGTACCTTGTCAAGAAAGCAAAAATAAAATTTCCTCGATTCCCTCTGTAGATACCACCTCCTCCTGACATACTCGGGTTGCCTCTTGCCGAACCATTTACATTCAACTTTACCCAATCCCTTTCCGACTTCACCCATTTGACAGTTTCTGACCAAAACCTCTGCTGGGGGGGGGGGGGGGGGGGAGCCGAGAGCCCCAGTCCCTCCAAAAACTGATCTCGTGTGGGGGTATTCATTTCCTTGCTTTCAAATAGCATTTTAGCCCACCATTTAATACGAGCAATGGAAATCGCAGTAACCAAGGGTTTTTTTGTCAAACTTGGCTTCATTTTTAGCCTTCCAGGTTTCCCAGAGGATCAAGTTGGGAAGGAGCCTATGGATGGAGGAAGGAGCATAACCAGACGTCGAAGGAAGCCACCATTGGCTTGTTCTCCCTTTGATCGATTGGAGCTAAAGTGGAGAGATCCCGAAAATTGCACCAAAGTGCTCCCAGGTTTTCACCGCCTGTTTCCCTTGAAGGAAGAGGTGTGACAAGGATTCTACCTCTGGCCGACTATGTGGCCCTTCTTCACAGCAAACACACCTTGAAAATAGTGAAATCCCTTTAGCTTGCACTCGTCCACTGGGACAACTCTCTGCAACAATCTCCAAAGAAAAATGCCTATCTTTGGCGGTGTCTTCACATGCCAAACCCAGCTCGACCACCTCCTGGCGGGGGATCTAACTCTACACAGGTTCTAGGCCAACTTGACAGAGAAGGATCCGGAGGAATCGAGAGGCCAGAAAGATGCTGCACTATCCTCCGACGTAGGGAAGCCACCATGGAAGATGAAATCCAGGACTTCCTGGGGAAAAAAATGAGAAGAGCGAAGATGGGGGCAGTGGCGCGCCCTGCAGCTCCCAAAAAATCTCTGACCTCCAATGAAAGTAAAGAATCTGGGACAGGGCAGATGGCTCGCTGCTAGAGAGGGCCTAGCCCCGTCCAGTTGACCTTCTATAGATTTAGGTGCCCTTTCCCCACGTGCCACTGCACATTTTCTACTAGCTTAGGCAATAAAGCCCTGATGTTTTTTCAGAGGGGGGATACCTGGGTAGAAGCTTTACTTGTATCAGCCAACTCTAGATCTCGGGGATGCACAAATCGCATTAGAACCACCCAAGTGCCTTTAGTCTCACCGAATTTAACATCCCACGCCATCTTTAGGCGAAGGGCTGCCATAACATCTTTAAGTTTCCTGATCCCTAACCCTCCTTCAGCCAAGGGCCTTACAATTTTCTTCCAAGTGATCCAATGAAGCTTACGTTTACCCTTAACCCATCCCCAACAGAAAGTTGCAAAACTCTTCTCCAGCTTCGAAATCACTTGGCTAGGGACCTGCACTGTTGCCATGACATGAAGTGGGATGCTTCCCAACACATGCCTGATGAACGTCACTATACCCGTCTGAGATAGGTGCCCCACATTCCAGCCATTGACCCTTTTATCCACTTTATCAAGGAGAAATTGGAAGTTTGATAGTTTCACCCTACCCCTGATTAACGGCACGCCTAGGTAGCGGACCGCTGATCTGGACTTGGCAATTCCTAGCAGCCGCTCTATGGACCTGATTCTGCCTGTTGGCATTTTATCAGAGTAGAGAAATCATTTCTTACCGCTGTTGATTTTCTGTCCTGTTCCCACTTGAAAGGACGTGAGGAAATCCTTGGCTGTTTGGAGCGATGTTAGACTCCCATTCAGGAACAACAAGGTGTCATCCATGAACAGAATTGTGCGAGATGAGAGGGCACCCAAGACGGATCTTGAAAGGTTTGCACCAACCTCTAGCCACCAGCTGATTGAAACTCTTAGAGAACACTTTTGCCACCAAGATAAATAGCCTTGGGGACAACTGGTGTCCCTGCCGAAGACCTCTCGAGGAGGATTCGAAGAAGCCCGCTGCCTCTCCATTGATAAGAACTGGAAACCAATTGTTCCCCATCATTTTTCCATTAGGCCAATCCATCTGCCGCTGAAACCAAACTTGAACAACACCTGCTTGAGGACGTTCCAATCCACCCTATCATGGCCTTCACAACTGCCACATGCTTCAAAAACTCAAAACTTGACATGACTCATTGTCTGGCTAGGTTGGTCAACTTGGAGACTCCATTGAGTCTCTAATTACCTCTTCTGGTAAAAGAAAAAAAAATCCAAACAAGCATACTGTGCATTGTAGTGCGGATGTAGCACCTTATTGCTTTGATGAGTGAGGTCGCATCTTTAACTTTCACACAGAGTCACACCAGTCATCTCCCCTTAGTTGCTGGTAAGTGGAGATGTTCCAGTTTTTTATTCACGTCCATTTAAACTCCCAACAGACGTTGAGCTAACCGTGCATTAGAGTTTAGTGGGTCCACCCTTAATGTGCATGTAGAATACAAACCATGCATATGACTCGCCACCTCATTTTCACCATATATCCCAATAACCATCCTAATAGTAAATGCAGGTGGGACACACCACAAGGAGCAATGTGTAGTCACGCTAAAGCCTATACATTCTTATGTAGCCCGACTGCTTGTTGATCAGGTTTTCACCTTATGAATGGTTTGGATGGTATTTATATAACATGTAACATGGATGCCATATTCTATCTTTGAGTTTACTCCACTGACATCATCCTCCCTAATGTCCTCCGTTGCTTCCTTTGGTGTGGCTCACTTAAGTTATGATGTCACGCCTCGAACTTGGAAACCGAGCTCACAGAATTTTCGATCACCAAATCCGGTGTCGACAGCCTCCGTAGTACTCCATTCTTGGCTCCCGGTTCCCATATGCTATATTCCAATCCTAGGATCCTACAAGGAGGATTTTTTAATGTACATTTATCTCATAAGAAGCATAACCACAAGTTTACCCAAATCACAAGGCAACATCATCATCACATATCCACTAATATAAACAGTGGAATATAGTGCTGAAAGGGAAAAATACATATGTCGAAAATCAAAGCTCCAGAGACAGCTGCACGCTCCAAGCTCAACACTGCTGCGACCTAACGCCACCTGCACGCATCTATCATACATAAGCTTATAGAAAACTTAGAGGGTGGTGTAAGTGTGTGAATAAGGTAAGTGCCAAGTATGTAATATCATAACAATGTGGAAACATGCCGGTAAGCCCATAAATACCATCAGGCTTATCCAGGCTATGCGATGCAAAAACACAATAAGCTAATATCATATACTGAGGAAGCAATGTAGATCAGTTATGCAATGCGGAGACATAGTAAGCCAAATATCATATACTGAGAATGTAATGCAATATGCGGTGTGAATGAAATGAGCAAGTTGGAGTGTGAAGTCGGGATGACAGTACGTAGTATCGTAGGCTGTGGGGTCCATCACAAGGCACTTCTATCCAAATCAGTCCCATACCTAAATTTGGATAGCCAGACTCAATGTGGTAAACTCCTGATCTCAGGTTAGTCACATGCTCCAACCGAAATCCTGGCGATTCGAAGGTACACATAACAATTAGTTGCGCACCACCAGTCCGAGTGGATAGTGAATGAATGAATGAATGAGTAAAATGCCGAGTATGGAACTCTTGCTCAATAAGTCCACATATCAGTACCGTACATCTCTAGGATCATCACCGAGGTCTATTATACTTTACGCCACCTGCCGCCCTATCAAGTACACAACTGGGTAAGTGGAAAAGACCTCACTATCCGCATACCAATATCGTCCCGACTCCTCAATAACGGACCCATTTACGAGTTGGTTAGACTCAGCCTAACATTGACTACTCTCTCAGGCAGGTAAGGCCACACTCCCTCCCAACTGACCACGACACAGTGGGAGACACGACCTACTAGTATACGACTCTCATGTGCTCATATATATCCACTAGGTCTAGACGTTGGGGAGTCATTTGGTACCAAGAGGGTTTAGGAACTTTCACCCAGGGACATCTATGACACCCCATGTTGAAAAAGATTTTTGGTGTCCCATCTGGCCATTCACGAAATGCCCATGGTGGCCACGACCCTGATGTTGCTAGGGCGTACGGTGGTCATATCACAAAATGTGAGATGCATGAGTCATACCATCCAGTCATGCATCAAACTTGCATGTACTGCACGTTCATGTGGGGCAACTCCGTCTCTCAGGGAGTCCCATAATAATCCGCCCAATGGCATGTGGTATGATCAATCACTCCTCATAACAAGCATACATATGATGTGTATGGGCATGGATCGTGGAGCTATACTAATCATGTTATATGATGATGACGTACTCTCCTTATGTCAAGGATGGGCCTAGACGGCTTAAAGGGAAGGTTACAATATGGACATTTAACCATCATTGCCCATCAATGTGGACATTTAACCAACATTGCTCCCAAGGAGTGGCCCTCATAGGGCCGAATATATAGTCGGTCTCTGGCCTCACATAAAGGCCTCATACATAACATAATGGGCCTCACACAAAGGGTCTAAGACACAACATAATGGGCCTCACACATGGGCCACATATTCATCAGAATGGGCCATAAATACATCACATTAAGGTGGGCCCTGTACATTCCAAATGGGCCACAAATACAGCACAATGGGCCTCACCAAATGGGCCATGAATACACCACAATCGGCCATAAATACACCATAATGGGCCTCGCCACATGGGCCATAAATACTCCACAATGGGCCTCTCCAAATGGGCCATAAATACATCACAATGGCCTCATTCAAAGGCCACATATACATCGCATTGGGCCTCACTCATGGGCCACATATACATCGCATTGGGCCTCACTCATGGGCCACATATACATCACATTGGGCCTCACATATGGGCCTAATGGGGCAGCCCATGGTTCAAGAAAAAATGGATGGGCAACCTGGATATACAACGCATTCATCAGGGTGGGCTGCTGCCCTGGATGACGTGGGTTAGAACACATACATTAGGGCCCCATGGATACACGGTGTGGATATACATTAAGATAGGGTCCACGTCTAGCTGGACTGGACGGTATAGATGAAACACATACAACATGGTGGGCCCAAGCCCAACCCATCAGGATGGTGTGGATGAAACACTTACATCATGTGGGCCTAGCACTGTCCCACACTGGACGGTGTGGTCTACACACACATCACAGCAGGCCCCACCATCTGATGGCTAGCGTGGATGGGATAAATACATCTGGTCAGCCCCACACATCACCGTCTAGAGGTGGACGGTGCAGATACAGAATACGTACATCAAGGTGGCCCCGCCCACCACCAAAACAAATGGACGGTGTGAGAACACATGCCTCATGAAGAACCCACCATCTAGAGGTCTGGACGGTGTGGATCTGAAGCACATACATCATGGAAGTCCCCACGTGGGGCCCATGGATGGACAACATGGGTGAAACTCATACATCAGATGCGAGGTCCACACGTGCCACGTGGACGGACGACCTGGATAAAACACACCCAGCATGGTTGGCTACACCTACCACCGTCCAAGTACGGATGGTGTGGATATAAAACACTTACATCAAGGTGGGTCCCACCCCCACACTTGCCACACGTGTGGGGTGGGCCCTACGTCCAAATAGATGGATAGAGAGTATAAAACACATACATCAAAGTGGGGTCTACATCCCCAAAACGGACGGACAGTTTGGATATAACACAACCTCATGGTCAGTCCCACCATCCTAGCTCAATGGACTGTGAGGATATAGGGCATATACATCAAGGTGGGTCCCATCCCTCGTGCACAGACCCATAGAACTTGTTGGCGTTAACAACATCTATATGCTGGTGTGAGGTACTTCAACCAATCTTCTTTTCCCACCGTCCAGAGATTGGATGGTGAGGATGTACAACATCAAGGTGGGCCCACACGTGTGGGACCAGCTTTGAATAAAGCTGACATTTGTGTTTTCCCTACTCCCATCTAGGCGTCCTAGATGTCCAGTGGACGGACAGCCTGGATGGAATACATCATCAAGGTGGCCCCATGTTCGGCCAAATGGGCGGACGGTTTGGATGTCTGGACACATCAGGTGGGCCACACACCACTGCAAAGAGAGAGAGAGAGAGAGAGAGAGAGAGAGAGAGAGAGAGAGAGAGAGAGAGAGAGAGCGATGATGGAGGGCTCCGCCACTATGAGCCCTCCTAGGATTACAATACATACATCAAGATGGGTCCTAAATGGGATCCATACTATCAATTAGTAGGCCTCACTTGGTTCATCACAAAATTGCAATCTAACCTTACAAAACACCCACCGATTTCACTTCTTCTAGGTTCCTTGATCTCCCAAGCTCCTAGGCTTTTCCTTTGATGGAGGATGATGAGATTTGAAGGGTGGAGATGAGAGTTGAGGGGGGTAGGAAGTGGGCCACACTAGGCTCTCCTTGGGAAGATCTTGGACGATTTCTCCCTTGGGTTGCTTGGGAAATGGATTGAGAGAGAGAGAGAGAGAGAGAGAGAGAGAGAGGTGATGGGCGGTATGGGTTGTGTAAGAGAATGACATGAGAGGCATGGGTTGTGTTGACTTTTGGGTGACAGAGGGATGGGTGTTGTACTTGATTGATTGATGGAATTAATTTGATAGATTGTAGAGATTCTCTTCTCGAGATTTGCAACACGCGGCGTTTTCTCAAAATAAACGTGGGCCCACAACTCCTGGCCTGGGTATCGCATAGGTGTGCAAGATGTGGCGTTGGAATCGCGATGACGGTGCGGTCATTAGGGTACAAGTCTCTGGTCGAATCAACTCAGATATACAGGATGCGACTTAGGGTCACGCGCAAACGCCAGTTACAAGTCGCGGGTCACTGGAATTCGACGGGGAGGATCGTGGAAGTCTACGGAATGGTACGGAATAGGATACGGGCCTTACAATAGATCATATTGGATTTTCAAATCATAATCGGTCGCGGGGAGCCATATGCATGTGGCTGAGGAGCTAAATAAAGAATTTGGAAAGACTATCTTGGCATGACACCTATTTTTTGCATGATAAGTGGTAAGCCAATGCATTCCTAGAATAACATCATACCCCTTCATCTCCATCACGAGTATATTTATTGTCATTGGGGTTCCTTCAATTTCAATTTCACAAGATTTGTAAATTCTATCTAAGGTTACAGTCTTTTCCATAGGTGATTCTATCAAAATTGGTTTACTAACAGCTACAAATTTAATGCCTAACTGTTGGACTACTACAGTTACAATAAAAGACAATGAAGCTCCAGAATCAAACAATATGGTAATAGGATGGTGTGCAAGATGATTATACCTTTTTATAATGTCGTCATTCACTTGAAGATCTTCAGTAGAGGTGATGACATAAACTTTGGCTTGTTTGGGTTACTGTCTAAATGGTTTGTTGGGATTTTTGACTTGCGGAATCACACAGATCTAGATCTAGGATGGTAATCCAATGGCACCAAGCACACACAAGAAAAGAGAACACACAGATTTAACGTGGAAAACCCTTGCGGGAAAAAACCACGGCACAAAGCGACAGATCACCACTATGAAAGCATCAATTACAAAGAGAAAGGACTTACCCGATTCGAACAACCTCGAATCTCACCCTTGCTACACCCTTTAGAAACCCTGGAACCCTTTTAGAAAGCCTTAGCATTCATCACAACTTCCTAGAAAAACCCTAGGAATACCTATTTATAGTTTAGGAAACTTCCCTTCCGCATCCCAGTTGCGAAAGGACTCAAATCCGTAGTTTCGCGTAAAATCGCGGAACAAACTGCGTAACCTTCGACTAGTCGTAGCTCTCCTACGACCGGTCGTAGCCCACCTTCGACCAGTCGTAGCTGTCCTACGACCAGTCCTGGCTACAGTAAAAAATAGCAAAAAACTTGCTGGACTTTGAGTCGTACAAGGGCTCGAACCTACGACTGGTCGAGCGTCTCCTACGACCAGTCGAAGCTTCCCACGACCGGTCGAACGACCTCAAAACTTTAGATTTAAGACTTTTCTCAACAATCTCCACTAAGTCTTCAATCTTCAACCATGTAGCTCCTTGACCTCTTCTCTTATCTCTGCTTCACATCATAGCTCAAGATCACATTGGCCAACTAGCGCCAATCACGGATCTGATCGATACCTGCTATACCGTCGGCACGAATATCTCTGAAAAGCCGATCCCTTCTCTCTGAGCATAACCCTTCGCTACCAACCTTGCCCTGTATCTATGCCGTATCCTCCTGAAGATCCACCTGCATCCAACCGCTCACCGGCCCACTGGAAGCTCCACCAGCTCCCATATGTCGGTCTGGTACAACGAATCCATCACATCGCCCATAGTCACCTTCCACTTCTCAGCACCAGGCTCACCTAGAGCCATCAGAATAGAAGATGAATCCCCTGCAATATTGGAGTCGTCCATGTACCTTGCCGATATCCTGCAATCATGCCATGTGGTTCTTCTCACAGGTGGCTGCTCCACCTGCTCTGTATCTCTGTCCGCGCGTCTCAACCTTCTTGCCCTGCCCGCTCATGTGGCCATGCCCATCATGCCACACACGTGCAGAGGTGGAATTCGCTACATCCACTGTAGCTCCACCTTTTGAAGTGCTCCCGATCAACCTGTAAACATGATCGAGTCGTTGCGCTTTCATGACTACCCGTGCCCCCTTGGATACCTTAAGAGCACTATCAATACCTGTGTACTTGCATCCCTTTGCCTCAAGCACACAAAGAGAAATCAGATTCTGTTTCAAATCAGGAACGTGCCTGACATCAGTCAAGGTACGCTCCACCCCATCAAACATCCTGATGCGTACCGTACCAATAGCTACAACATTACAGGCAATGTCATTGCCCATAAATACCTGTCCACCATCGCACTCCCTATAGCTGGTGAACCAACTCCGATGAGGAGTCATGTGAAAAGATGCCCCTGTGTCTAGCATCCACTCGTCCTTACGATCATCGTATGACCGTCTGAGCGAAGACACAGACAAAACATCGCCATCACATCCAGTCGATTCATTTGACGTGACAGTGTTAGCCTCCCTGCATGAAGCCTCAGAATCTTCCCTCTTAGATTTAGGATTTTCACAATCCCTTTTCACATGTCCTTCCTTCCCACAATTCCAGCACTTTACCTTTCCTTTGCCCTTGCCCTTGGATTTGGATCTAGAACCTGAAGAACCAGTACCGTGTTCAGAATTCCTACCCACTGTAAACAGTGCATCAGAAGATGTCCCTATGTTGCTGTCTAGCTGTCTCATAGCCTTCCCTTGAAGGGCTGAGATAACAGTGTCGACACTCAGGGTTTTGTTCATGCTGCACATAGTATCCTTGAATGACTCATAGGATGTAGGGAGAGAATTCAGCAACATACATGCTTGTTCTTCATCTTTCATCACTTCCTCCATATCCAGCAATTTGTAAACCAATTTATTAAAGTTGCTGATGTGAGCCTCCAGATCTCCACCCTCTGCCATCTTGAAGTTATACCACTGTCGCTTCAAGTGCAGATGATTTTCAGAGGATTTCTTCGCATAAACATCCTCCAACTTCGCCCATAAATTAGCCGCAGTTTTCTCCCTCATGACGTTGTAGAGAACCTCATCCGTGAGACATAAACGGATCGATGATAAGGCTTTCTTATCAAGAGTATTCCAATCACCATCAGTCATAGTGGACTTCCGCTCCTCAAGAGCACCATCTTCACCTTGCTTGATTAAGGAACTCATCATCTTGATCTTCCATAACTCAAAATTATTTTTCCCTGAGTACTTCTCAATCTCATACCTGGCGCTCGCCATTATTACTAATCCCTCAGATTCAGATCTGTGTCCCAACCGATTGCTTTGATACCACTTGTTGGGATTTTTGACCTGCGGAATCACACAGATCTAGATCTAGGATGGTAATCCAATGGCACCAAGCATCCCAACATGGTTGTCCTCCTTGAGTGTTCGTAGGCCATCATGATGATTATTGCAGGCGATTCTTCTAATTTTGGGGCGGTCGAGGTGGTGTGGTATGCAATGACTGAGAATAAGAGTGCAATGATCTGGACATTTGAGATAATTAAACAAATTGATGAGTCGATGTAGGGGATGATACTCGTGAAGGTGTTTACTGAAGTGGCGGTAACTACTTGATGTCTCTGAGTCGAGCCTTTAAAACTTCGCCTTATGCCCATACTTCCTGTGCAATATGTGCAATTTCTCGTAAACTATCGTTCTTAATTGTTCGGCGCCGTAATCAGAGCAATGGACCGTTGCCTCTTTTTTTCTTTTTTCTTAATTTTTATAAATAAATTTAAATATATATATGTATGGTTTCTGTTAAGCAAGTGCCATCCTATTATGATGTTCTCTCATCTGAGCATGAGTCCGTTCAATGTCACTTTCAGCTCGCAGTGCCTTATTAACGATTTCAAAATATTTTGTGATATTTGCGCAACAAAATCTTGCTCTAACATTCTAACGAAGGCCTCTTTAAATTTCTAAGCTTTATATTCTATCTTTCACCACCGTTGGAACATAATGAGATAATTCCACGAATTTCGCCTCATATTGGGCCACTAACATAGCTCCTTGTTCTAACATTGAAAATTCTGCCATCTTCTAAACACAATATTCTTTGGAAAAATATTTCTCATCGAACTTGCTTCTAAACTCACTCTAGGTCTACACATGACTTGTTGCGACCATCCTTTTTGTTGCTCACCACATATATCCGCTTCTTCTTGTAGTACAATTGTCGTCATTCGGACGTTCTGGTCCATTGCGCAGTCCATCGCTTTTAAGATATTCTCTACTTGAGTTATCTAATTTTCTGCTACCGTCGGATCTGAAGTTCCCTTGAATATAGGCGATCGTAATTTTATAAATTTCTCCAGTAGGTCAACTCCACGGAGTTGCTCATGCCTTGAAAAAGGATTCCTTTATCATAAAGGAGCCTAACCCATGTTAGATATCATGTTCATTTGGGCCGTAATCTAATCATATTGTTGCTTCATCATGACCGCTAATTGAATAACTAATATTCAAATGCAGCATCCCATGGCTGGGAACTGGGTCCAACAAAATTCATGCGCATAACAGTTGGTGATAGTGGAAGTTGAGCACTAGGTTCAGTACCACCCAGATTTCCTACTAGAGGGGCAGGAATTTCTGTCTCCTCTCCTTCTTCCACATTTTCATCTCACTCCTGCTGACATTTCGGATTCTAGTGGTGCATTTGGGTCCGCCGTTGGTTCATAATGAACAATGACGCTGGTTAATAAAAGAACTAAGTTTAGTATGGAAGTGATCCCTACTATCCACCACTGTCCAGTAGAGGGTTAAAGACGTACAAGCATTCAGATTTTGTGTATCTAATTTCATGCATCATTTAGAGAATTGGTAACGCCTAATTTATCTCTACTTCATTCTTTAATTATCACAAATAAGGGGAATCCTAGATGTATAATTTCTAATTTCAGGGATATACCATTTATACAAGTGTATGTGGGGACGTTAACCTACATATCACTCTAAGTTTAATGAAAGCCTCGGTCTGATACCATTCTGTCACGGCTCGTACTTCAGATATAGAATGTGCACCCTAGGCCTGAGTTACGGTTCATGACTCGTACACTAAGTGTACATAAATTCATCCATCATACGATTATTAAGAGGCACAAATATATGTATTCTAGATTTTCATCGTATTATCATTCACACACTTAACCATTCCACTATGTTTCATAATACTTCATTTATAATATTCTCATTCATAAAATAAATTCCTAAAATCAATCTAAGTCCACCCATTTGGGACTTTCTTCAACTAAATAACCAATCATTGTCTAGCAATATCATAATATAAACGTGCTTCAAATCAAACAGTTAACATGAAAACTAATCTTCTTAAAATCAATCTAAAAAAATCTCTTCAGCCATCTAATGCAGCGAGCTCATCATCCACCAAATACGGCTATTGATCTTGAGTTTCATCCATCAACCCGACCTCATATTCCTGTACCTGATTGAGTTGTCCTACTTTATCTATCTCTGTACGGTTGTTTAATTTACAACGTTAGCTGGCCAGGCTAGTGAGTGAACCCACCATGGTTCATATGTAGCACAATATAAGATAATTAAAAAAGGGCATGTGGTATGAGCATGAATGTAAAGATGTCATGATATGTATGTCAAGTGGGATGATCGTCCACCTGCTTAGGTTAGATATCAATAAACCCATAATTGTACTTGTCTGATATCCACCTAGGTAGGCATGAGTAGCTTGTACCCTATAGACATCCACCTAGGTAAGCACGAGTAATACATTCATCTACTCCATGAGTAGGCTTCCACTTATATGGCATCTGGCAACGAATCTACCAAGTGTAACCATCCAGGGAGATCCCTCAGCAACTCAAAGCACAAGGTGTGCATGCACTCTCAATGGTTGTATATAATATATTCTTAATGTCTATGCATCAACATGTATAGTTAATAGATACATCTCTCTCTAGGAGGAACCATGAATTTCACAATATCAATGATTGATATGTTCGCATAATTCATATATATTAGAAATCTCTCGAAACACAATTATAAAACAAGAATTATACTAGCACAATATATATGACAAGGCGACCAATCGAAACAATCATAATCATCAATTCATTTATCTTAATCATACAAATATGAGACACATTGGGATTCACTCACCTATTCGAGGTAGGGTCGAATCTTTCAATCAATTGAATGCTTTGAAAAAATTATACTTCCAATCTCTAGTAAGATGATTTAACATATTCTAATTCAATCATAATATTCCAACAAGTGGGGTCCACCCGTGATACAAGCACAATGATCAATTAAATATAATTTTTAAACTTGAAATTTGGAAAACAACAGGGACTGTTGATCAATACAATCGATCGATTGAGCCTGCTCAAGAACCCTCAATCGATCAACCATGGATCGATGAAAATTCGAATTAACTTTTTAATTCGTTGGACACTTTTGGTCACCTTTGATCGATTGAACCTTTCCTGTTGATCGATCGATTGAGCATGGTCAGATTAAATCAATTTGCTCGCTGGACTACTTTAGTCATTCTCGATCAAATGATTTCGATTGATCCAGATCGTTCGAGGATACCCTCGAACAATCGAACCTCAGGTTCCAACTAAGTTTCGAATTTTAAAAATTGGCTGCTGGACAAAAAATGACCTACTACGATCGATTGACCGAAGTTGGGTAAGTTCAATTATATAGTTCGATTTTTCAAAAATTTTTAGGGTTTCTCTTTTTCTTCCTTAATTTTAATGGATTCTATTAATTATGGTAGCTCAAATACTTCAGGGAGAAGACCGGTATGCAACCATCTCCAACCCACTTTCAGCATCACACGCAGACTCCAGGGCCTATCCCTCTTTCCTCCCCTGCTCATCCCCGCCCGTCCAATTCGATTGTAAAATGACAACGGCCCCCTATTGGGTGGGTCAAAATCAACGTCGATGGGTCGTCGCTTGGGAACTCGGGTCTTTCAGGAGGTGGGGGACTTTGCAGAGACAATTTTGGTGGCTTTCTTTTTGCCTTTGCGGAAGGCTATGGGATGGCCTCCAACACCCATGCGGAGCTCAAAGCCATCCATGGCGGTTTGTGCTTGGGACTCTTGAAAGGGTATCAACAGATCATTCTTGAATCGGACTCAGAATTAGTCATTAGCTTCCTCTCTAGCTCTGCATCCCCATGCTGGAAATGGTTCTCCTGGCTCGCCAGAATCCGACTACCCATGTGATCTTTTCCCACACCCTGAGGGAAGGTAACGACCCCGCGGACGCCATGGCTAGGTTGGGTAGCGGAACCCAAACCTCGTTTGTCTTGCACCCTGGCAGACCTTCCCCCTCACACCAAAGGTCTCATCTTTTTGGACAAGGTGGGCTTAGGTTTGATGAGAAATTTGTAATCTTAGCGCAGTTTTCTTTTTCTCACGATAGGTTGCCCTAGTTTCTTTTTATTCTGGGCAACCCGAAATTTCTGTAAAGTTGTGATCCGTTGATCATCATATATAGAAATTGCTGGATTTTCTTTTTTTTTTTTAAAATTGTGTCCAACCCATCCATTAGGTTTTATCATAGTCGAATTCAGAGAAATGAAAGGATTGCTTAGATCTGAATATTTAGCATAATTGATAGTTGAAAACATTTTTCGACGAAAGTTCTTATATATTATACAACTTCACATATTGCTGTGGGATTCCTCTGTCAGATCACTTTAGGATTCGAGATGCTAATACGGTTTGGCTTTAGGATTCTTAGATTTGAATCTCCTAGACTGATACAACCAGATTTCTAAAAGCTGATCTTCCCAATATGCAGAAATAATGCGTGAACTATTTTCCTTATTCAAAAGCTCCTTCATAAATCAAAATGAAGGATGTAGAGTTAAGCCGCCATATCTATTAGTTATATATAGAGTTTTTAGATAGAAATTTACAGGAAAATAAAAGTAGGAAGATGAAATCTTACTAGTGGAGGCTCTCTTTTTGGTGGGCTTCTTTCTCTCTTCCGTTCCTATGGTGTGAAGAATTAATTTACTGACTTATCCCTCTGCTAAGAGTGCTTTTACTACCTAAGCTAAGTGCTTGCTTTTATTATTAATGAAAAATCAAATATTAATTTGTTTTTGTCAAAGTCTCAAGTGGTTCATGACAATTAGGATCGTCACACACAATATCATATGCAATTTTAAGTACATGTATATCATCAATCACACTCTCTAAAAGTATCGAAGTTTTTTTTTTTTCTTGTTAGTTCACTTTGCCCAATGGGGGGCACATGGTAAGTGCTCTAATGATCACAAGTATCCATGCCGGACTCTGCTATAGTGGCTATTGAAAAAAAGAGTTGAATAAATGATTATTACCATCACTGTCTGAGATTAATTAGAGTAACCAAAACAAAATTTATAATATTTCATGGTCAATCTAAAAATCGAAGGTGTAAACTACGAATATGGCATAATAGCTTATGTTGGCTTTTATTTTATTTTATTTTATTTTTTTTTCTTCGGGACATAAGAAACATACCCAAACAAGTTTGGAACTGATTAAATAAAAGCTGAACAAAAATAACATTGAAATTCTGTTTCTTACAAAAACTTCAGTTTGGTAAACATAGTTTGTTAACCAGGAACAATTTTGAACTCTAATTGAACACATTTTTAAGGAATTGAAATTAAACATAAAAACACTATCCGTGGATCATCCACAAATAAACCAATTAAGATCTAATCATCTTATTTGACTTTGGTTTATGATCCATCGAAATTTGGTAGAGTTTAATTTCGAGTTAAATATTTGCCATGCGTGATTAGGAAATTGGATGATCCATTACGATACAATTCATCATCACTGTTCATCATGCGCGCCGCCCCCCCCCCCCCCCCCCCCCCCCCCCCTTTCATTGTCATCCCTCTGAAAAGACAACTTGATTAGATGATCGTAACCATCCGATCAATGTTTAAGAAATTGGATGCTCCATAATAATTATAATAAAGAATGTTTGTTCATTGATCCGGACCATCCATCATGTGTGGCCCACATTGGATTTTCTATCCCTCTTAAAATACACTTTAGTATCACGATCCTAACAATTCATGATCAGTTGCTAGGAGATTACTGGTACATATTGTTTGTAATAGAGAAGATCCAATTGTTAATGTGGACAATCCATCATGTGTGGCCGATTTTTGATTGCCAACTCTCTTGAAAGTCATGAAGATCTTGATCATATAGTAAATTTCCAAGACAAATGGGCAGTCCATAGTAATGTATAACATAGAACGTACAATCCTTTGATTTGGATTTGTCCATGATGTGTTGCCCACATGTGACTGTCCATCCATCTTAAAAGTCATTTTAAACAAATGATCCTAACCATCTATTCATGTCGGGCTCGGGTTAACCCTCAATCCGACCCAACTTGTCCGAGGTGCATCCCTAATGAATGCTACTATGCACACACACCAACAGTCTCTAGGGAGGTCATTGTGCTGCGGCCAGTCTACAAAACTCAGTTGTGCTAGACGAGCTGGGTTGGAACAGTTATTAAAAATAAAAAATAAAAATTCCAGGCTTAAACCAGTCCAAACATGGACTTCTCTTTGTCAAGATTGTGAAAGGTGGCAGGTTCATGATATGCACATCAAATGAATGAGAATTTATTAACCAAAAGACATTCCAATACATAGTCCAGGTCCCAAATGACCCAATACATAGTCCAGGTCCCAATTGACCAATTAAAAGTAATACATGCACTCACACACACAATCCAAATCCCACAAAAATAAAATAAAAATACAGACCAACCACACGTGCCAAAAGATGGCACAAAGCATACTATCCACAGAGTAAATAAAAATAATCTTCACAAAATAGAGTGCGCCCTCACATGCAAGGACTTTATATCAATGAGTGGGCCAGACCACATATCATGGCCTAGTTTGAAGGAGGTGGGGAGAGGGAAGGGAGTGTAGGGATGGTTGGGATGGAGGGAATGGTTGGGATTGTTGGAATGGAAGGGATGGCAGGCAGTGGCGGCAATGTAGGCTTCGGCAGACTGGGCATGACGGGCAGAGGTGGTAATTGGGTAGTGGGTAATGGTGGCAATGTCGCCTTTGGGAGTGTAGGCACGACCGGCAGAGGTGGCAATTGGGCACTAGGCAATGGTGGTAACGTTGGCATTGGTAGAGTCGGCATCGCGGGCAAAGGAGGCAACGTTGGCAATGTGGGTTTCGGCAGGGTCGGGATGGTCGGCACTGGTGGAGGGGCTGATGGCTCAGGAGTGTCCAACAAGTGGCGCGCTGCAAGGCATGTGTGGTGGCCCAGTGACACACAAATGAGCACACATAAAAATAAGCAAGTTTTTGAAGCCATGAATGATGGTGCGAGAGAAGGAACTAAACTAGTTAAAGATATATGAATGAGAAGTGATGAGAAGAAGCTGAGGGTTTGGGTCTTTTATAGGGAGGATAGTAGCGGAAGAGAGCAGTGTGTAGGTGAGAAAATGAGTTTTGTTTGGTCGGTTTAGCAGTTGTTTATACGGAGATTTTTGTGGTTGGTTGTATTATTTTGTTGTTAGTTCACCTTCTTACTCTTTTTCATTTGAAGAAAAAGAAAGTCAGAGATGGTTAGGTAGTTAATTGAAGAAATAATACAAACACGCAAATCTGTCTTATCCTAGGTATATCATCATACAATGGACGGCTGAAAGGTTATGAGCCAACTGAGTCGATGCTTTGCCGGTCAAACCGTTGATATCGTGCGACCCACTGTGAATTGCAAAGTACACCAGAAGTGCCTGGATTGTAAGAATTCTGTCCTTCCATCGATGGTCAACAACAGTCGGTTAAGAGAAAATTCAATAGCAGTTCACATTCAACTATGAAAGGGTAAATATTGTACATATAGGTTATTTTAATATGTACGATTTTTGGGTGCATAGGCAGTCCATGCTGAGGACCGTTGGATGAGATCGTGGAACTATGGGCCCACCTATACAAATTGAAGAGAAACTTTGGGCATGTGTACGATAATACCTCGTCTTTGTTGGATATGGACTTATGGGTCCACTAGTGGACAATTATTAGTAGGTAAGTCCTTAAAGGTTTTTCCTTGGAACATTTTTGGGTGAATATATATTTCATTATCTATCCGGTTCTAATTTGGAATCAAATTCAAAGAGGATAGTAACAATGGAGAGAGTTTGGACCGGAACCTTACAATAATGGAAATATAAATAAAGAATTGAATTTATTTAACATGAAACTTTTTGCAATATAATGTATTTATAGATTATAAGAAAAATAATTGGATTTCTAATTAAGATGTGGAATGGTAAAAATCTCTATATATATAAAAACGAAAACAATCAAATGTCTTTGCCTAATAGAACCCTTTTAAAATTTCTTAGTTCATTCCCTTATATAAAGGGAAGCATTTCCTCAATAAATGCATGTATTTAGGGTGTGTAACACTCCAGTTCTCATAACTCGAGTATATTACTTGTTTTTCAAAAACCTGTATGCTAACCTTTAAAGATAATCCAAATTTCATATATATATATATATATATATATATATATATATATATATATATATATATATATATATATATATATATATATGCATACTTTTCAGAGTGAGCATTTCAGCGGGAGAGAAATAATTCAAGCATAAAGGAAAATCCAAATATACAAATCCAAATATTCAAATGGCTGCCTGAAGGCTTATACAAACGAATGCTGAAGACTAAAAATTGAAACCACTAGATACTAATAGGAAACTAGAATTTAGAGCTGCATAATCATCACACTCTCCATGCTCCACACCATAGTTAACATTTACATCATTCACATATCCTACATCCACTGAATATGTTTTGATAGTGTCAATGACTATCCCAGTGAGGTATAATCCCCAAGAATTTGTCAAAACACTACGATAATTATTCATAGTTGTTAGGAATAGTCTATAAGAAATATTTTACAATGACCATCATAATATTATGACAGAGTTTATCATATATGCAAATGTTAAATAAATTTCACAATAATATTCTTGTTTAAATGCATAAATGCATGCACATGCTCACAGACCTAGGGATGCTCATCTAGATAGAAAAACAGTTTTTTATTTTTTATTTATTTTTTATTTTTTTAAATTTTATTAACTTAAAAAAAAAAAAAATCAAATCTATTGATGGATTCCAGCAGCCCAATCAACAAAAATAGACAGGGCCGCCTATCATAAGAAGGAAAACAAAAAAGGAAAGGGATAACAAAATAAAGGGTAATTACACGTCCCTCATGTAACCCAGGCCCGTTTTATCCAGAAAAATTAGACCCCTAATGGATCTAGGAAGCGAAGCTATAGTATGGAAGAAACTACTGGTCTGAGTCGCACTACCCCTCTGAGCTAGCTTGTCAGCCACAGCATTTGCTTCCCTAGGCGTATGAGCAAAAGTAACCTCTAGAGCTCCCATAAGAGCTTTAAACCTTATTTTCCAATAGGCAATGGACCATGCCGCATCCAAATCCTTGGAGAGAATCGTAATAATGGATTTAGAGTCACTCGCGACTTTCACTTTCGAGAAACCCAAATCTGCGCAACGAGATAGGCCTTCCCAGATCGCCTTGAATTCGGCGCGAGAATTGGAGCCTAAACCATAGGTTGAAGAGAAGGAAAATAGAAAATTGTCTTCACTGCATCTACCCACAACGCGTCCCCCAGAAGGGTCCGGGTTCCCTGTAACGCCTTGTGTTTTCAGGACTCGAGTATATGACTCATTTCCCAAAAACCCGAGTGTTAACCTATAGAGAGCTAAATTCCATATATATATATATATATATATATATATATATATATATATATATATATATATATAATCACGCCCCAGAATCGGTAATCAGACTGATCACAAGGAACCTGACCGTCGGTTCTGGCCGCAACAGCCTCCGTAGTACTCCATTCTCGGCTCCTGAGGCAGGTTCCGATCCTGAGATCCTACAAGGAGGATTTCTATAACCATATAATCATTTCCAACATGAGCATACCTAAGATCACAACAAGTATATCTGAAAATAACAAGGCAACATCACAAAATCCACTAAGAATTTGAACTTTTACAAGCTTACATAAGGTCCAAAAGGACATACATAAGATAATAGAAGAAAGAAAGTAAGTCTGCAACACTGGATCCTCAAGCTCAGCTCTAGCCCAAACTCTGCCACTACGACACCTGCTTAGTATCTCATGCATGCATCAATCATGCATAAGCTTATAGAAGCTTAGAGGGTAGTGAAGGTGTGTGATAATAGTGCACAGAAGAATAATATGAGATACATGGAGGAAACATGATCAAAGCCAACACCACCAGCTTACCGGGACTATTATGAACGCAAGAAGCTATACTAAGGCAGTACAATAATGCAAGAAACCATACCAAGGATATATAAAGTAATGAGTACTGGGCGTCATGCCAAGGCGATACAATATGAGACTTATACAACCGATGCAATGCATTGTGAAGTACTGACATTGCTCATATCCAATCCACATATCAAGTACATTTCCATCATAAGGAAATCACCGGGGTCCATTATACTACTGGATGACTGCCACTCTAAAGACCCCATACAGTCAAACGAGCGTAAGAGACCTCACTACCCTGTCTACAGATAGCTAATCACCAGCAAGGCCTGAAGGTAGCGGACCCATTCACGAGCTGGTCAGACTCAGCCTAGCAATGCCTCCTTACATTAGGCGAGTAAGGCCACACCCCTATCCAACTGACTACATGACAATGGGAGTCGCGGCCTAACGGTGTAAGGCCCTCGTGCGCTCATAGTTTCCATTCGGTCACGGCATTGGAGCAGATCCTTAGTACCATGGAAGTTTTAGAAATTTCACCCATGGGCATCCTTTGCACCCGATATGCTCAAGTAACATTTTCGGTGTCCAATCCTGACCATCCACGATGTAATTGTGGAGGCTACAGCCCTGATGAAGTAAGGGTGATAATTGTTCATATGCTATGCAATGCCAGATGCATGAATCACACAATCAATCATGCATCAATTCCAAGTATCTAATGTGCTCAAGGGGGAATACTACGTCCCTCGGAGAAGGTAACATGAAATGTCCAATGGCACAATATGACCACACACAAATGTCAACCAAGAATACAATGATGTACCTAGGTTATGAGTATGAATTTAATCACACTACACTGTGAAAAATGGAAAAAATGATGGATTTAGAGACGATTCTGGACCGTCTCTAAAAATGCTTGGTTTAAAGACGCTTTAGAGACGGCCGTAAACTGCCTCTAAACTTTTAGACGGCTCTTGACAGTCCTTAATATTGTCTTAAAAATTTGAACGTCCATAAATCATTTAAGACGGTAAAAAACCGTCGTTAATTGTAGAAAAAAGACGGCCATCGACCATCTGAAAAAGAGTCTCTGACCGTCTTATATGTGACTATTTGAGATGGTCAAAGACTGTCCGTATTAGAGAAAGTCATTGGCCGTCTCTTATTGGTACTCTGAGACTGTCAAGGACCGTCTTAATTAGAGACAGTCATTGGCCGTCCTTTACTGGTAATATGAGACCGTCAAGGACCCTCTCAATTAGAGACGGTCATTAGCCGTCTTAATTTGAGACTGTGAAAGACCGTCTTAATTAGAGACGGTCTTTAGCCGTCTTATAACGGTCAGGTGTAACTGTCAAATACTGTCTGCATTAGAGACGGTGGTCAACACTTATACAACAAAAAACTAACGAATTTCGAAAAAAATAAAATAATTGAGAAGCTTAGAAAAATAATTAACGACGTTTAAGAAAATTTTAGATTTTGAAAGAAAAAACTATGATTTTATAATAATCTAGATTTTGAAAAAAAAATTAAGAACTTTGAATAATGTTAATAATTTTGAAAAGAAAAAAAGATTTCGATAAAAAAATAATATTTTGAAAAAGAAAATATAAAAAATTAAACAAAATTGTGAAAAAATTGACAAATTGTAAAAAAATATATATATTTTAAAAAAGAAAATTAGATTTTGTATTTTGACAAGAAAAATTAAAAAGTTATATAACAAGATTTCGATAAAAAAATGATATTCTGAAAAAGAAAATTTAAAAAATTAAATAAAATTGTGAAAAAATTGACAAATTGTAAAAAAATATATTTTTTGAAAAAGAAAACTAGATTTTGTATTTTGACAACAAAAATTGAAAAGTTATATAATAAAAGTGAGATTAAAAAATGATATTTTGAAAAAGAAAATTTAATAAATTAAACAAATTTGTGAAAAAATTGACGAATTGTAAAAAAAAAAAAATATATTTTAAAAAAGAAAACTAGAGATTTTTTATTTTGACAAGAAAATTGAAACATTAGATAACAAAAGTGAGATTTTGATAATGTGTTGTATATCGCTTGTCACCCCTATGTTTCTCCAACCCATTTTTGGGTCGGGTATAAAAAAATGTGTAGAGTGGACCACACCACTGGAAAGAATGATAATATAGTACCTCGCCATTAAAAATTATAAAGAGCCCATCATAAGGTTTTAGTTATGTTTATTTACAATCCAACTTGTTGATAATGTAAAGAAGATCTAGATGAAGGTAAACTATAAGAGGAAGAGAAAAGATGGCAGAGGTAAGCAGAGCAGAGCAGAGCGAGAGAGAAAAAAAAAGGATCGGAAGAGAGACAGATACGATAGCGCCTGAACCAGAAGATGTAGATATTAACAATGAGAAAAACCCTCCTTTGGATGAAGAAGACATAACACTCCTCAAAACCTATGGTTTGGGACGTTACTCTTCTAGAATAAAGAAGGTGGAGAAGGAAATCAAGGAAATAGCCAAGAAGGTTAATGACTTGTGTGGAATAAAAGAGTCGGACACTGGGTTAGCTGCATCCAGCCAATGGGATCTTGTTTCTGATAAACAAATGATGCAGGAGGAGCAGCCTCTTCAGGTTAAAAGATGCACAAAAATAATAAATCAGAACCCTGAGGATGCAAAGTATGTGATAAATGTTAAACAAATTGCCAAGTTTGTCGTTGGCTTGGGCGATAAAGTTTCGCCAACAGATGTAGAAGAAGGGAAGCGTGTCGGTGTTGATCGAAATAAATACCAAATTCAAATTCCCTTGCCTCCGAAGATCAATTTGAGCGTTACCATGATGGCGGTAGAAGAAAAAGTACCAGATGTCACATACAATGATGTTGGTGGGTGTAAGGAGCAGATTGAAAAGATGCGAGAAGTTGTGGAACTCCCCATGCTCCATCTAGAGAAATTTGTGAAGCTTGGCATTGATCCTCCGAAGGGGGTGCTCTACTACGGTCCTCCAGGAATAGGCAAAACTTTACTAGCTAGAGTTGTAGCCAACAGAACTGATGCCTGTTTTATTCGTGTTATTGGAAGTGAGTTTGTTCAGAAATATGTTGGAGAGGGGGCTCGGAGGGTTCGCGAGCTTTTCCAGATGGCGCGATAAAAAAAGGCTTGCATCATCTTCTTTGATGAGGTGGATGCGATCAGCGTACAATACTTGAAATGGTGAATCAGCTCGATGGCTTTGATGCTCGAGGAAACATCAAAGTTTTGATGGCAACAAACAGGCCCGATGCACTTGATCCAGAATTGTTGTGTCCTGGATGGGTAGACTGTAAGGTTGAGTTTGGTCTCCCTGATCTGGAGAGCAGAACACAGATATTCAAGATCCACGCGTGGACAATGAATTGTGAGAGGGATATTCGGTTTGAGCTTCTTGCTCGCCTCTGCCCCAACTCCACTGGGGCGGACATCAGGAGTGTATGCACTGAGGCAGACATGTATGCAATCCAAGTGCGGAGAAAGACAGTGACAGAGAAAGACTTCTTCGATGCAATCAACAAGGTCATCAAAGGATATCAGAAATTTAGTGCAACTCCCAAGTACATGGTCTACAACTGACCGAGACTACTTACTGCTTTACCCTAGCTTTTCATGACTTGATCCTATTTGCCCCGTAATGTGTTGGCTGCCAATTCATCTGTTGAAAATTGTGTGTAAAAGGGGCCTCGCCTGCCTTCTTTGTTTGGTTTGTTTTTTTTTTGATATATGTAACTGTATTTAGTTGGAGTTGTAAGAGCAGATGGTGTTCTTTGGTCTCCCTGGTACTGGCTGGCAACCCTAAATTTCTTAAGGTCACGAAAATAACTTAAATAGTTACACAAAAAAAACGTTGTTGTTATTTAGGGTTTAAAAAAAGAAAAAAAGAAAAAAAAAAGAAGATGAAGGTAAACTACAAAGATCAAATTGATCCAAAATTTTTGTGGCCTTCAAAAGGTTTTTAATAGTTATTCATCACTGTTTTGATTGGTATGACCCACTTGAGATTATTGAGTTCTTATGATTTGAAATCACATCCTAAAATATGATGCGAAAATATATGGACGGTGTCGATATACATAAAAGATATCAAGGTGGGCCCTACACGGTTAGAGTAACACCCATGAAGGAGTTACCTAAATAGTGAAATGATACTATAAGGTCACCTCATGGGAACTTCTCATGAGGTTAATCTGTGTGCACCCTTGATGTATGTAGAACATCAACACCATGCATTTGATGTGTCCCTTTTAAGTCCAAAAATCAGTTGTATACGAAACTCAGGTGGGCCATAGCATCTAAAACTATGTGAAGACATCCCTAAAACATATAAAAGCATTTAATTGGTGGGGCCCACATGAGTTTTGGATGTGTATAAAACTTGGGCTGAGTCCTCATCCAAGTGGGACACACATAATGAATGGGCTAGATCTATGAACCACATCTAGGTGAGCCCAATAAATGATTATGAATGTTTTAATGGGAGGGTAACCCTCTCAACTATAGTATGTGGTGTGGCCCACCCAAGTCATAGATTGACTTTATTTTTAAGCTCGTGGCCCAAAGTCATGGTTTATCCACACCATCAATCCATTTTTTCAGATCATTTTAGTGGTTGAGTCCACAATTAAAGCATATCCAAAGCTCAAGAGGACCATACCACAAGAAACAGTGGGAATAATGAATTTCCACCATTGAAATCTTCCTATGGCCTACAGTGATTTTTATTTGTCATCCAACCTGTTCAATAGATCACAAATACATGGATGAAGGGAAAACTAAAATATCAACTTGATCCAAAACTTCAGTGGCCTCCCAAAATTTTTTTACGGTAGACGTTCAATTTATACTGTTTCCTATGATGTGGTCCACTTCAGATTTTTATAGGCTTCAATTTTGAGGTTATGCAATAAAATTATATTTAAAATGGTTGGATGGAGTGGATAAAATGAATAAATCATGGTAGGTCCCACAGGATCTACTCAGTATGCTTAGGGTATAAGGGGCCCTATAGGGCCTAAAAAAATGTGTCTTATCCAAGCTGTCTATATATTTTAAAATATTATTATAGGGCATGAAACCAAAAATCATCTAGATTGAAGGCTAAAGTGGACCATCTGGTAGGAAACATGGAGATTAAATCACGTGTTTGCTTTGGTGGGGAACGGATTGGCTACTCCCCCTAACACCAGCCATTGGCTGGTGGTCGGTGCTCTGTGGGGCCCACCATGATATATGTGTATCATCCATGCCGTCCATCTATTTTTATATATCATTTTATGATATGATAAAAAAAATGAATTATATCTCAATCTCAAGTGGACCACATTACAGGAAATAGTGTTGAATGAATTTTGACCATTAAAAATGTTTTGGGGGCCATAAAAGTTTTGGATCCAACTGATATTTATTTTTTCCCTTCATCTGGGTCTTTACGACCAAATCAACAGATTAGATGTCAAATAAACAGTACAGTGGGCCTTAGGAGGATTTTAATTGTGAATATCCATTCATTATTTTTGTCCTGTGGTGTGGCCCACCTAAGATTTATATCCCTATTACTTTTTGTATCAAGCACTGAAATGATCTGTAAAAATGGATGAACGGAATGGATGAAACATGTACATCATGGTGGGGCCCACAGAGAGCACCAACCACTAGTCACAGTCTGGCCCAAAATTCGGCGCGCGCTCAAAACAGAGCCACGCCTAATGTTTCCCCCCATTTCTCAGCCCCTCCCTTTTCTCCCACCCGCAGCAAACCTCCCCGTGAAAACCATCTCTCTCTCTCTCTCTCTCTCTCTCTCTCTCTCAACCCGTCAGTAGCTAATTTGCGTCCCCCTCTCCTCTCTCTCGCCCTCCGATCTTCTCCAAACTTTCACAGTCGCCTGCCGTGCCTCCATCTCAAGCAGAGTAACGTTGCTTGTCACAAGAGTTCTACAGCCATGAGTGGAGGTAGATCAATGGATCTGGCGGAATAAAAGGTTATACACAACATCGGTGGTGGACCGAACATCCACGGCTGCCTCCATTGAAGACACAGGTGACTGTATGAAAACCCTAATTACTGGATTTGGGAATCCGTTCTGAAATCCCTAATAGTTAGATTTAAGGATTCAATCATTCGTAATATTAACCGATTTTGGATTGAAATCCCCAATTCCAATTTGGGGATGGAAACTGAAATACCAATGGCTGGATTTGGTATCTGAAATCCCTAATTTGGGAATTCGATTTTTTAAAATCTGAAAATCCCCAATTCTGATTTGGGAATCATAATCCCTGATAATGTGTTAAGGGATCGAAAGCCCTAATATCTGGATTTGGAATTCGAAAACCCCAACTGCTAATTTGGGATTCGAAATCCCCAATTACCCTTATTTGGGATTAAAATTTGAAATCCCTAATTATCCGATTTGGGATTTTGAAAAAATCTAATTGCTAGATTTAGGGATTCGAAATCCCTAAAAAATTAGGAAATAGAATTCCAAATTCTTAATTGAGAATTATAATCCCTAATAGCCCGATCGATCCTCCATACCTGATCCAGGGTTTTGTTTTTCCATTCTCAGGTTTGGAGAAGAGAGAGGAGAGCCTTTGAGGAAGGATTTCTTAGAGACTTCATCAATTTCCAGTGGTAGTATTTCTCCTCTTTCAACAGATCTGAGTATTCTCTCATCTCTATTGCGCTCTTCCCACGTTTTAGGTTTTTTTTTTTTCCTCCTTTTATGCTGCTTCCTGAAAAAGAATAGGGTGTCCTCAGGTCTTACATGAACTAATTGATGACTTCAATTAGACATGACTTCAATGGGACATATTTGACTGAAAAGGTCCATTCCTGGTGGCTAAGATCTTGCATTCTAAGTGATTTTTGAGGAATGGTCTATTAAGGTGGACAAGCTTTACCAATAGTCTAGATTAGTGAACCATGGGCCCCGTTTGTTCAAACTGAAAGCTCAAGTATACTGCATATATCTTTTGGCCAAGGATGATATAATTCCTTAAGGTTGGTTATTGTCTTGTTTCCAGAGCATATAAAATGCTAACCTTGGGTTTTAATATATTAGCATATTCTTGACTTTGGCTGAATATATTTCTTTTATATTTTGCTCATCAGGCAGTTCCGAAAACTGTTGCTAGAGTTAAGACTAAGAAAAATGACACCAAAGAGGAGAAGTATATTTTTCTATCATGTGAATACACTATGATATGAATTTTATGACAATCCAAACCGTCCAACATCCAATATGAATTTTCTTTAGCATTCCCTAAACCTTAAACTAAAAATATAACCTATAACCTATAACCTAAGCCTATAACCTAAACCGAAAGCTATACCTATAAACTAATCCTAAACCTATAACCTAAACTTAAATCCCTAAACCTAAACCTAAACCTACACCGAATTCTAATCTCAACTCCCTAACCTAAACCTAAACCTAAACTTGAAAACCAAACCTAAACGCGATCCTGAACCCGAACCCGATTTCCCTAAACTTATACCTTAACCTATTCTCAATTCCCTAAACCTATAGCTTATAACCTAAACCTAAACCTAAACCTAAACCTAAACCTAAACCTATAACCTTAACCTAAACCAAAACCTATCACCTAAAACCTAAATGTATTCTTGAATATCTAAACCTAAACTAACACCTAATCATAATCTCAACTTCCTAACCTAAACCTAAACCTAAACTCGAAAACCCAAACCTAAAACCTGATCCCGAACCCAAACCCGATTTCCTAAACCTAAACCTTAACCTATTCCCAAATTCCTAAACCTAAACCTACATCTAATCCTAATCTAAACTCCCTAACCTAAACCTAAACCTAAACTTCAAAACCCAAACCTAAACCCGATCGCGAACTTGAACCCGAATTCCTAAACCTAAACCATAACCTATTCTCAAATCCCTAAACCTAAACCTTCACCTAATCCTAATCTCAACTCCCTAACCTAAACCTAAACCTATAACCTATAACCTAAACCTAAACCTAAACCTAAAACCTAAATGTATTCTCAAATCCCTAAACCTAAACCTACACCTAATCCTAATCTCAATTCCCAAACCTAAACCTAAACCTAAACTTGAAAACCCAAACCTAAAACCCGATCCTGAACGCGAACATGATTTCCTAAACCTAAACCTTAACCTATTCTCAAATCCCTAAACCTAAACCTACACCTAATCCTAATCTAAACTCCCTAACCTAAACCTAAACCTAAACTTGAAAACCCAAACCTAAACCCGATCGCGAACCCGAACCCGAATTCCTAAACCTAAACCTTAACCTATTCTCAAATCCCTAGACCTAAACCTTCACCTAATCCTAATCTCAATTCCCTAACCTAAACCTAAACCTAAACCTGTAACCTATAACCTAAACCTAAACCTAAACCTAAAACCTAAATGTATTGTCAAATCCATAAACCTAAACCTACACCTAATCCTAATCTCAATTCCCTAACCTAAACCTAAACCTAAACTTGAAAACCCAAACCTAAACCCGATCCCGAACTCGATTTCCTAAACCTAAACCTTAACCTATTCTCAATTCCCTAAACCTATAACTTATAACCTAAACCTAAACCTAAACCTTAACCTAAACCTAAACCTTAACCTAAACCTAAACCAAATCCTATGACCTAAAACCAAAATGTATTCTCAAATCTCTAAACCTAATCCTACACCTAATCCTAATCTCAACTCTCTAACCTAAACCTAAACCTAAACTTCAAAACCCAAACCTAAACCCGATCCCGAACCCGAACCCGATTTCCTAAACCTAAACCTTAGCCTATTCTCAATTCCCTAAACCTGTAGCTTATAACCTAAACCTAAACCTTAACCTAAACCTAAACCTTAACCTAAACCAAATCCTATGACCTAAAACCTAAATGTATTCTCAAATCTCTAAACCTAAACCTACATCTAATCCTAATCTCTACTCCCGAACCTAAACCTAAACCTAAACTTGAAATCCCAAACCTAAACCCGATCCCGAACCCGAACCCGATTTCCTAAACCTATACCTTATCCTATTCTCAAATCCCTAAACCTAAACCTACACCTAATCCTAATCTAAACTCCCTAACCTAACCTAAACCTAAACTTGATCGCGAACCTGAACCTGAATTCCTAAACCTAAACCTTAACCTATTTTCAAAATCCTTAAACCTAAACCTTCACCTAATCCTAATCTCAACTCCCTAACCTAAACCTAAACCTAAACCTAAACCTATAACCTATAACTTAAACCTAAAACCTAAATTTCTTCTCAAATCTCTAAACCTAAACCTACACATAATCCTAATCTCAATCCCTAACCTAAACCTAAACCTAAACTTGAACACCCAAGCCTAAAACCCAATCCCGAACCCGAACCCAATTTCCTAAACTTAAACCTTAACCTATTCTCAAATCCTTAAACCTAAACCTACACCTAATTCTAATCTAAACTCCCTAACCTAAACCTAAACCTAAACTTGAAAACACAAACCTAAACCCGATCGCGAACCTGAACCCGAATTCCTAAACCTAAACCTTAACCTATTCTCAAATCCCTAAACCTAAACCTTCGCCTACTCCTAATCTCAACTCCCTAACATAAACCTAAACCTAAACCTGTAACCTATAACCTAAACCTAAACCTAAACCTAAAACCTAAATGTATTTTCAAATCCCTAAACCTAAACCTACACCTAATCCTAATCTCAATTCCATATCCAAAAACTAAACCTAAACTTGAAAACCCAAACCTAAACCCGATCTCGAACCCGATTTCATAAACCTAAACCTTAACCTATTCTCAATTCCCTAAACCTATAGCTTATGACCTAAACCTAAACCTAAACCTTAACATAAACCTATAACCTTAACCTAAACCAAATCCTATGACCTAAAACCTCAATGTATCCTCAAATCTCTAAACCTAAACCTACACCTAATCCTAATCTCAACTCCCTAACCTAAACCTAAACCTAAACTTGAAAACCCTAACCTAAATCCGATCCCGAACCCGAACCCGATTTCCTAAACCTAAACCTTAACCTATTCTCAATTCCCAAAACCTGTAGCTTATAACTTAAACCTAAACCTTAACCTAAACCTAAACCTAAACCTTAACCTAAACCTATAACCTTAACCTAAACCAAATCCTATGACCTAAAACCTAAATGTATTATCAAATCTCTAAACCTAAACCTACACCTAATCCTAATCTCAACTCCCTAACTTAAACCTAAACCTAAACTTGAAAACCCAAACCTAAACCCGATCCCGAACCCGATTTCCTAAACCTATACCTTAACCTATTCTCAATTCCCTAAACCTGTAGCTTATAACCTAAACCTAAACCTTAACCTAAACCTAAACCTAAACCTACAACCTTAAACGAAACCAAATCCTATGACCTAAAACCTAAATGTATTCTCAAATCTCTAAACCTAAACCTACACCTAATCCTAATCTCAACTCCCTAACCTAATCCTAAACCTAAACTTGAAAACCCAAACCTAAACCCGATCCCGAACCGGATTTCCTAAACCTATACCTTAACCTATTCTCAATTCCCTAAACCTATAGCTTATAACCTAAACATAAACCTTAACCTTAACCTAAAACTTAACCTTAACCTAAACCAAATCATATGACCTAAAACCTAAATGTATTCTCAAATCTCTAAACCTAAGCCTACACCTAATCCTAATCTCAACTCCCTAACCTAAACCAAATCCTATGACCTAAAACCTAAATGTATTCTCAAATCTCTAAACCTAAACCTACACCTAATCCTAATCTCAACTCCCTAACCTAAACCTAAACATAAACCTGAAAACCCAAACCCGAATTCCTAAACCTAAACCTTAACATATTCTCAAATCCCTAAACCTAAACCTACACCTTATACTAATCTTAACTCCCTAACCTAAACCTAAAGCTAACTTGAAAACCTAAGCCTAAACCCGATCTCGCCCGAACCCGATTTTCTAAACCTTAACCTTAACCTATTCTCAATTCCCTAAACCTTAACCTATAACCTAACCTAAACCTAAACCTATAACCTAAACCTAAACTTATAACCTAAACCTAAGCCTAAAACCTAAACCTATGACTTAAAACCTAAATGTATTGTCAAATCCCTAAACCTAAACCTATGACCTAAAACCTAAATGTATAGTCAAATCCCTAAACCTAAACCTACACCTAATCCTAAACCTAAACCTAAATGTATTCCTAAACCTACACCTAAATGTATTCTCAACTCTCTAACCTAAACCTAAACCTAAACTTGAAAACCCAAACCTAAACCCGATCCCGAACCCAGACCCGATTTCTTAAACCTAACCTTAACCTATTCTCAATTCCCTAAACCTATAGCTTATACCTATACCTAAACCTAAACCTAAATCTAAACCTATAACCTTAACCTAATACAAAACCTTTGACCTAAAACCTAAATGTATTCTCAAATCTCTAAACCTAAACCTACACCTAATCATAATCTCAAATCCCTAACCTAAACCTAAACCTAAACTTGAAAACCCAAACCTAAAACCCGATCCCAAACCCGAACCTGATTTCTTAAACCTAAACCTTAACCTATTCTTAAATCCCTAAACCTAAACCTACACTTAATCCTAATCTAAACTCCCTAACCAAAACCTAAACCTAAACTTGAAAACCCAAACCTAAACTTGATCGCGAACCTGAACCCGAATTCCTAAACCTAAACCTTACCCTATTCTCAAATCCCTAAACCTAAACCTTCCCCTAATCCTAATCTCAACTCCCTAACCTAAACCTAAACCTAAACCTATAACCTTAACCTAAACCAAAACCTATGACCTAAAACCTAAATGTATTCTCAAAACTCTAAACCTAAACCTACACCTAATCCTAATTTCAACTCCCTAACCTAAACCTAAACCTAAACTTGAAAACCCAAACCTTAAACCCGATCCCGAACTCGAACCCGATTTCCCAAACTTAAACCTTAACCTATTCTCAAATCCCTAAACCTAAACCTACACCTAATCCTAATCTCAACTCCCTAACCTAAACCTAAAACTAAACTTGAAAACCCAAACCTAAACCCGATCCCGAACCCGAACCCGATTTCCTAAACCTAAACCTTAACATATTCTCAATTCCCTAAACCTATAGCTTATAAGACCTAAAACCTTAACCTTAACCTAAACCTATAACCTTAAAACCAAAACCTATGACCTAAAACCTTAACCTATAACCTATAACCTATAACCTGTAACCTAACCTTAACCTAAACCTAAAACCTAAACCTTAACCAATAACCTAAAAGCTAAAGCTAAACCTAAAACCTAAAAGTATTCTCAAATCCCTAAACCTATACCAACACCTAATCCTAATCTCAACTCCCTAACCTAAACCTAAACCTAAACTTGAAAACCCAAACCTTAACCCGATCCCGAACCCGAACCCGATTTCCTAAACCTAAATCTTAACATATTCTCAATTCCCTAAACCTATAGCTTATAAGACCTAAAACCTTAACCTATAACCTATAACCTATAACCTAAACTTATAACCTATAACCTAACCTTAACCTAAACCTAAAACCTAAACCTTAACCAATAACCTAAACCTAAAACCTAAATGTATTCTCAAATCCCTAAAACTAAACCTACACCTAATTCTTGGATGGGTTGGATTTATCAAAATAACAATGAAGTGGGCCCCACTAACGTCGCAGCGCGATCAGCGTAAATCCTTGTTTTGCGACCGGACTCAGCCTGACTTTTGCGAGCTGTGGTGTGGTCTCTGTGATGATTAGACGGTTGATCTGATCCGTCCATCGTGTAGGCCACTCAAAAACGTCCAAAGGGAAGTTGATCTTTTGAAGGAACTGCAAGGAAGAGTGAAGTTATGAGGCTCCAATTTTTACTGTGTAATGGGTATATACGCACCGACCCTGCTGCGTAAAGAGAGCTTCCGCAGCCGACTCTTCGGCCTACTCCAGCCCTCCACTGCCCCTAGCATGTATAAAAGAGGCATAGAGAAAGGAGAGAAGGGGGAGATCCTGAGAGCAGATCCGGGGCTTGGAGTGAAAAGAAGAAGAGAAAATAGAGATCAGCTATAAAAGAGACGTGGAGCAGTTTTCTTATGGGATTTTTTCTTCCTTTCTTCTGTTTGATACTTCTTAGCCTAATCATGTTTATGTGTGGCTAAATTCCTTAGCTAGGGCTGAGATGAAGCCCCTAATTTGAATGACTTTTGTTATGTGTTGATTTTACCTGGATTTGATTGATTTGTTTCTTTCTCTAGTGTTCTTAACCGAAAACTTCATACTTCTCCATTTTATGAGCTTAACCAAAGTCTAGATATGGATGTTGTTTGGAATCTTATTCTAGGTGCTTGTGTCTGACCATGAATAGGTTTCCTATAGAGAAAGAAATAGGAATCTACATCTCTTCATGCCTGACCATGGATGGAAAGATGTGATCCTTATGCTCTAAGGGATTATACATTCTGTGTGCCCAACCAAGGACATAGAGTGTACTTTATTTATTAAATTTATATCAATCTGAATCAGGGTGAATCAACAGGTAAAACAAGAGTTAGGATAATTAGGGGTGGATTCAAAAGTCCTAGTGTTCCCTTTAATTGAATTTTCCTTCTTGTTCTCAGTTATTTTTCTTAGATTTGTGTTAGTAGTTCACTCAACTATTTATTGGATTAGTTAAGAAGAATTGTAAATTTGAATTGTGACAACCAGTCCTCGTGGAAACAATCTTGTAATACGTACCGTATCTACACTTGATTTGTATACTTGCGAGTTTAAAATCATTTAAATCAGGTTGGTTTAAATAAAACATCAGTCCACTATTATAACGCCCTGAAAATCGAGGATCGAGTAGCAACTCAACTCCCGAGTTCCAAAACATCACTTATGCAACATATATGCTTATGATTAAATGTTGTCTGTGTTAGTGCATTAATCATGAGTGGGATTATACCAAAACAATAATTCATACTCCAGATCAAGTTGTAAAAAGCAAGTGGAAGATTGAAAGACATAAATAAACGTATATAAGTCAAAAGATCACGATCGGTCTCCAGAGTATGAATACATCACTGAGTCACCATATACATGTAATAGTCTCAAAAATCAAAATGTCAAAATAGGACAACTACAATGATAATCCCTGTAGCCCCGTCAATCCGGATAGCCTAAGTGAAGCCACCGGAGAACTGCATATAAGAGAACTCGTCCTGATCATCGTAGTAGTCAGGCTCCGCCTCAGGGGTCACGCCGTCATCTAAAATCAAGACAGAGTCTGGTTCATATTTAAAACACCGTCCCGTAACGTGGGAGTGAGTGATCAACTCAGTGGAACAATAAAGCAAAGGTTAGCATGTTATCAATTCAATCAAGCAGTTATGATAAAGCAGTAAATCACACATCCCTAAGTACTCTTGTTAATGTAAAAATTGTATGAATGTATGATGCATGCCCTCGCCTACGCTCCCTCAGCGACTTCATCTCACGTCGCGCATGAACAACACTGCCTCAGTGCTTGACTTGCTACGCCTGAACGCACGCGTAATGCAGTGCATGCATATGATTACCAAGTTCTTATTAGTCCTTTTCATACAGCAGGGTTGGAAAACTAAAGTACCTCCCTTATATCATTTCCCAACTGATGATCCATTTTAGGGTCATTAGTCCTAGTAATATCATACGATGTTGCTGTTCTAGGTCACTACAAAGGGCTCGTCACCACGATGCAGTGTAGGCTTAGTTTATACTCTAGTTGTTATGTAAGGCTCGTCGCCTCAGCGTAGGCTCAGAGTATGCTCGCGGTCACTACAAAGGGCTCGTCACCAAATCAGTGTAGGCCGACAGCTCGAATACAGTGTCCCATACCACCGTATTCGGCTCACGAGCTCTGGTTGCTCACTGGTCACTACGGGTGGACTCGTCGCCCCGGCGTAGGCCGACAGAACAACCACAGTGTCCCATACCACCATGTCTGGCTCATGAGTCTTAGCGGATCGAGGTACCAAGGTTAACAGGGATTTCACTGGTGAGTTTGGTACCCTAGGTTCAAGAAGTAGCTTCCGAACATGATTAACATACATCGAGCCAATCGGGTTACTTGACGGGCTCCACTAGCCCGATCGCACTTTGAGTTGATCGACATGAAGTGCATAAACACCCCGTGTAGCCTAACCACTGCCGACAACCCTAGTACGACTCGGATTTGTCAAACACGTCCTACGTGGTGAATAGATCTCGACCATGAACTCAAGGCCTATTACCGATTGCCTAGACTATATCATAGCGCCATACACATTCAATGTTAACAACTAAGCATGTGAAGAGGTTAGAACAGGGATAACCAAGTAGTTCGAGCATATTATCAAGCATGTTATAAGATGTAACATGAACAAGAATCCATACACATGCATTTTGATAATAAAGCGATTAAACTAATCAACTTACATGGAGGAAATCATACACATCACTAAGGTAGTTGAGAATCCTATCTCAACACCTACTCTCAGCACTACTATACTAAGTACATACTTATACAAGCATTTTCACAAACACTTAGACTGCACTATCATTATAACATATATTGGCCCAAACACGTGTTAGAACGAATCCTTTTGCCAAAGAGTCGTCACATGCATAACTAGTATATACACACGGCAGAAAATCATGGTAAACACATTTTTAGATTTTATACGTATACGGTATTTTATACACATACAAGGAATACGCTGAATTCTACATAATACGTACATAACTGAAACACAAAATAGACTTCGCAATACATGTGAAATAGCGCCCAGATCATGAATCTATCATTATCTGACATTGAAAGCGTTGAAAATCATAACCTAAGCGTCTATAGTCCGCACCTTACGCCGTAGAAGCGTAACGAATTCAGTTCATTCACCCACACTTTGTCTAAGGCACAACGGCAACTTATTACATGAAATAGGTTAGCTATTTCACCCTTTCACTCTTAGAAACCTTAGAACGGATTAGGGTTAAGTTTTCTTACCTAAGAACAGGATTGGTATCTCCGGTAGAGCGATACGGAAATGGTGGTAAGGCACGCGGAGTGGCAGGATAGAGCAACAGAAATCTCCTCCCACTTCTCTCACACTTTCTCCCTCTTTACTCTCTTCTCTCTCCTAGGGTTTTCTCAAATTCATATGGAGTGAATGAGAGAGGGTTTAAGGTCCTTATATAAGCCTAAAACTGATGGAAATGGCCCCAGGGCCAAGGTATACTCAGGTTATGTCCAAAGGTAGGTCGTTCCATCCCAACGGAGCACTTCCAGAGCCCCCCCTTGAGCCAAAGGTCGGACTTAAGCTCACTGACCTTGGATCTAGGTCGAATTAAGTTTTCATTCCAATCGGGTTCCCAGATCACACGTGGCGGACCAGTTTCAATTCAACGGTCACCGAAACTCGATCAGGGTTACAAGTACACAGACATGTATGGTAAATGTTCCCTGATCCGAGGGTGTATTTGGGTCAGATTCCGACGGTCTGATTTCATATATTTGGCTCGCAAGCGAAAAGTCTCAGATTATTTAAATTAGACTTAATTTCTAAAGAAAACCACGTTTCTTCACACTCTTCGCTCCGGGTTCAAGCGAATAGGCTCAGGACACTATCTGGAGTTGATTTTCGAGATGATTGTCAAGCCCAGTAAGGCGGTCCTAATTTTATAATTTCGTAGTAATCGGACTTTCGACGTGCGGTCCAGATCCGATACGGGGTTTCGTGATGCTTCCAAGAGCAACTGGATAATGAGATTGATCCTAGATTTTAGGGTAACCTAGCGTCAATGATTCTACAAGTTTTGGGTCTTGTAGATCGTATTTAAAGTGGATCAAGCGAATTTCGTAGCTAATCTAGTTTAGCACGTAGTTAATCTCGTCTAATTTTGGTACTGAGTGATTTCTGCCTGAGGTGGTACTCGGGACTTTGTGCGGAATTTTCTGAGACGTTACAACTAATCTCAATTAATAAGAGAGATTGTTGTTGATCTCTTTAGAAACTATTTGCATAGCTGAGATCGGACGATGTGGGTGAACTTCTGGGACCATGGGCCATACGATGAAGGTCTCCGATCTGTGAATGGGATCCACCCGATGAAGATGGGTTTTTCAGCTTAACAAAGCTAAGATGATCTAAGCACCAATGGTAGATCTTTGTTTAATGGCTAAATCGGTGGTCTATTGCACATGAACGATTTTAATTGGGGCACTTAATAGCATGGCACCCATATTTTGGATGGACACTCATGAAACTTGGTGGTTTCTAAGTTTTTCTCATCCACAAGCGGTTTTCTCGCAACTAAGAGATCTCATGTGAGATCTCCAAACCGCTGTGAGTAAGGCTATAGAGATAGCCCTAGGTTTAAGGGTCGGGATGCAATTGGGAGGTTTCTAGGAGGAAAACGTTCGGCTGAGATCGTGCCATCACACAACCACTCGCAATAAGGCGAGATTCCTTCCGCCACTCTACATGCCCTAAAGAAAGATATTTCGTGGTTACATGAAGGGCTGAGATTGGTAGTAATGGAGGGCTAGGATCGAGAAAAAAAATCCGCATCTGGTTAGACATCCTTCCATTTTTGGAAATGAAACGTGCTCTCAACTAAGCTTGCGCTGAATCTCATGTGCACACGAGTGTATAGAGACGGGTGTGAAGAGTTGGGTTTTGGTTCGTTTTGAGAGCCTGTCAAGATGGACGGTTCGGATCCTCGATCCGTGATCAGATGGAGGACCTAATTTCAAACGGACGGACTTCGTTCATCTCTGGCAGGAAAAGAAGGACAGAAGAGAGAAAATTTTCTTTTTCGGGGAGAGCTCGGGTCAGCCCTCGTTGACTGGGCTGACCGGTTCGGTGTTGCGTGAGTGCACGCGCACTTTGTGTACATGCAGCCAAGGTGGGGTCCACGCTGGTGTTCATGATGGGATCTACTCCATTCATTCCGTTCTACTACTCCTAATAGGTCATTATGCTAGTTTTCCAATAGATCTAGCTGTTAAATGGGCCATAAATCCATATTTTGGTTATTTAGTTGTATTTTTGCTATTCTGATGGACAAATTATTCTTAATTTTCATATCAATGGTTAAAAAATCCATGGGTCCACTTAGCTAGGAATAATTGTTGGATTAAGGTTTAGATGTCTCAATTCCCATTCATTATACTACTTATCATTATTAAAATTTCATTATCATTATCATTACCATTATTATTATTATTATTATTATTATTATTATTATTTTAAAATTGTAGAGTATACTTTTAAACAGAGTTGTTCTTGCAGTAGATTAACATCTATGAGTCGTGTGCTTAATTCTTAAAGTATTTTAACTGTTTAATGGGCCACAACACAAGAACATCCAGTTACCAATCTTGACTTCTTAACCGTTCAAACGATCCAACTGAACGGTCCAACAGTTAGATTGACCCGTATTTAGCTATCAATAACCCTAAAAATTTTAAGAATGTTTAAGTGAGATATGTGAGTTGAATATGAAGCCAAATAATCTGATGTGTATTTTCAAAGGATAGACCGATGTAAACCCGATGAACAGTGGATCTGACGGATTGATAATTCATCTTAAAGAGTAATGGGTGGATAACTTGACCAATGGATGGAGATTACTTACCATGATTAGACTTAGGACTGATGTGGGTGGAAGTTCACAAAAGCAAGGTCAGTATTTACACTATGTTAGGTTACATGGTAACACCCGACACTACTGAAAAGTATCGGGTGTTACACCCCTGCTCTCTCTATCTTCTCTCTTTCCTTCCTTCAACTAAGGTCAGCAGGACCTCCACTCGACCAAATCTCGCGCCAACCCGAGATGCCTCGGTGCAGCTTAAACGATTAGGAAGGAGGTGGCCATTAATGGCGTCTTCCTCTTCATTGCTTCTTCCTTCATTCCGGTTCTTGTGGAAGGTTTAGCTAAGCTCCAATGAGCTTATAGACACATGATTTTAAAGCTTGGAGAAGGTTAGGTTGGTGGGTTCGAAAGGAGGAGGAAATGACCGATTCTCTCTCAGGTGCAGCTGCAAGGGTTGGAGTATCAGCTCTCTTGCTATATATGACCCTATCTTGAAGCCCTAAGCCTCTTAAAGTCGTCGAATGGGGAATGGATGGTCGCGATTAAAACCGGATGGCAATAACCTCCAAATACAGCTAGCAAAAACCAAAACCAACCGTGGTTTTTGGTTTACTAAGAAAACCCAAAACCAGGGTGAAGTAGGGGCTGAGATTCGTCTAAATGGACGGTTAGGATGGACGAATGCCAGGGCACATGGATTGCCAGCGTGCAAAGGCAAGAAAACAGAAACTTTCTGTTTTTGGAAAGAGGATGGTTGCACTCAACCCGCTTGCGCCTGTGATTGTGCAACCGTAAGTGCATGCCAACGGGTGAAACCACCCAGGGTTCGTTCGAGACCGTCATCCGGTCGTGATGGATGGTCTAAATTGCCTAAATCGATGGTGCAGATGGGCCACTACTTCAAATAAACGGACGGTAGCTCGACCATTCAAAACGCGTTGGGCGCGAGGTTGAAAAGAAAGAAGAGAATTTTCTTCTTTCAAAAATTCTCAGTCAAACTCAGTTTGACCGGATTCTTTAGTCCAGTGCACCGCTGGTGCACACACACCATGCACTCTCAGGATCAAAGGTGGGGTCTACGGGGTTGTATGGCATAATCCACATCATCCATTCAATCTGGATAGTCCCCTTAGGATATTAGACCAAAAATCAGGTAGAGCTAAAGCTTACGTGGGCCATAGTATTGGACTTGTGCATCTAAATGACGTTACCCGACAATATCCAGAGATTTAACGGTTAGATCTATCTCCTAATCTGGTTTAATTAACTATTTAGGGTCTCGAGGGCTGATCACGTGGAATCAAATAGTAAATTTTGATTATATATGATTATAATGTTTTATGTTAATATAATTATATTAATAACAAGTAATAATGTAATTTGTTATATATAATTTATATTATCATAGATTGTTAATATATATAAATTATATGAATATTAACAAAAAGAAAAGAAGAAGAAAAAAGCAAAGATTAATATATATTATTTGTATATTATTTGTATAGTTATATGTGTTATGTTTTGATTTTATATACAATGTTAAATTGTTTGAGATATTTTCTTATTATAATTTTTTTTTAAAAGTATATTTTATTTTATATATTATAAATTTTATAATTGTAATTTATATTAATGATGCTATAAATGTATAAATATAATATGGATTATAATTATATATCATTTTAATATGTAATTTTAAATATTTATAAAGTATATAAATAACATTTCATAGTATACACATTTATGTTGTATTATATTATTTACTATAAATGATTATTAAATAGTTAGATTATATATATATATATATATATTATATTCTATATATATATATATATATATATATATATATATATATAATATTTGATAATTATTACATATTACATATTCTGAATTGGATGACCAATCTGATACATTAGAGTGGGGTGCGCGTGTTTGGACACCATGGACTAGTGGGTGGTTGATTCCACCTAATAAGGTGTCACGCTCAGTAAGCTTTATATCCTTTTGTTGACTCTCACCATTCTGATGATCGAATAATACAAAAACTGATCTTAAGCGCATCTAATGTTTCCCATACTAGTTTAGGGAACTTTCGATAATTGCATTTATAATCCGATGGCTAACCTATTCAATTAAGCGACTATTCATGCCATCAAGGTTGTGGATCTTATGTACAGTGCTTGATCCGTGATTTCTTTGGGGACTCCTATGTTGAGAAGTCGAGGGTTACTCAAGGCGCTTTGATTTACCCTTGAAATCGAATGAATATGATGCTGCAAGCCTCGATGGCTAGTTTAGATTGCAAGTTGGGTGATTATATGAGACGCAAACCTATCACAATAAATCAAGGCTCAACCCAAGGTGGATTGACTTTAGACCTTGCAGATGTATTGTGGGTTGTCCTAGCCCACATTCAGACGTTTGAAAAGCCATTAGGGGTTTAGGGTATATTAAACTCAGCTCTTAGGGGTCCATCATTGCCATGGTCCACATTAAATACTTAAGATGGACAGACCGAGAATCACTGGATGATGATGTGTAATATAAGCTACTTGTGTTCCCATGCACGCTTGTACTAAATTTAACATAAATGGTAACACTCAAGTATTGAAAAATACGGGGTGTTACAATCTACCCCCCTTAAAGAGAATTTCGCCTCCGAAATTCAATACTTCAACTATGATTGTGAACAATAATCTATTTTACAGTGTCTATATGCATTCACCAGTTTTCCCACTAGGTTCATTTGTATGCGCAAGTGCCCATGAGTTACTACTAGAACATGGCTTGTTCCACCTACCCCCCTTAAAGAAGATTTTACCTTCGAGGTTTGATAATGTCCGTTCCAACCATTAAAGTCATGAATGGTTCAATTATCATAAAGGTGTACCCTACCTCGTACATGCCTAAGTGCGAAATCACATCACATATATTCTTAACAAGTTACATTAAAAATTCTCACGACCCTTATGTCTCTAGTCTTGTAGATCAACTGGTGTGTTTAGGCCCTACTAATGGTTAGAAATCATTCCAGCATTAACCTGAACAAGGGAATCATCCTAATGCTTGTCAACATCAAGATTTCTTATAGCATATACTAAGATTATAAGTTCATTTAGGTGGCTACTAATGATATTTTATCTTTTTTTTTTTTTTTTTTTTTTCTACTTTTGATGATAGTTCCCCATTGTTTAAGGTGCAATACAATTTTTCTGTTTATCAATGTCCGAGCTAGCATGAATAGATGGTTGAAGTAGGTTTAAGCCCGATACATTGATCCCTCGCCTACCCAGTACAAAGGACTTACTATATCATTTCCTAGTCCTGGTAAACCTTGATCTTATGCCTGATTAGGGCATTGAGATCATTAGAATTTGCTTGGGATGGAATTAGGATCAAACAACACAACCTCGCTCAAATATGGTTCCATCAACTCATGATCTCAATTATTCTAAAGTCATGGGGAATATCTTGTGACCATTTATTTTCATAACAGATAAGTTTATGTGGCCCTTTATGCCTTCACTGCGCACTTTGATCATTTAAGCACTATGTGAAGATTTTAGGATTATAATTTCTACATGAAAGTTTGACTTTGAAATTTGCTAAATTCGTCTAAGATTCCAATCTAATCCCGATTTGGTCAGTCTAGGGTTTAAAATTTACAAAAAGATTTATAACTTCACCTTTAGTTAACCTTAGGTGCTAGAATTTGTGAGAATTGTCATCTCTAATTAACGAGATGCATTAGGGAGTTTAGATTGTAATTCCAAGTATGACTCTTCAAGTTTAGGGAACGTTCACGTCGTCCGATCTAATGTACGGTGTGGTGGGTAGGGGATTTTCTTATGATGCCTAAGGTTGTTTCATTTGCTAAATATTGCAAGAGTGTTATCCCTAACTATGAAGTTTTAGGAAAGTTCATATCTTAGCTTTCTAGAAAATTTTCATTTGGAAGTCAAGCATAAGGAGTATCCTTATGTAGGCTTATGTACCTCATAATGAGTATTTGTCCTCTTACAGTACACTTTTAATTTCTAAGTCCAAACAACTATTTTGGAAGTTTACAAGGTAATCGAAGTTTTCGTTATAAGTTCAAATGACGGAACCTAAAATGTTCAAAGGGCCTAAAATTTTAAGTTTCTATGTTCTATGATTGTCCACACAATTTTCTAGGTGACCTACAAATTTTTGGGTCTCTATATTCTCAATATCTCCTACTTTTAAGGGGATTCCACATCACTTCAAACGGCCAACCTGATAATTTCTAAGGGGACCTAAGTTTGGGTTTCTACATTCTCAAAATTTCCCTAAATCTAGGGGAAATTCACCTAATTTCAAATTTCTAATTTTACACATCCTAACTCGAGACATTTAAGGCTTGTATAAGTTCATTTTCCAAGGCTTGGTTTGTCCAAACTATGCTCTGATACCAACTTGTAAGGCCTCAGTTTTTAGAACCTGAGTATACATCTCACTTCCTGAAAACCCGAGAGTTAATGATCATTAAGTGGCAATCAAAATAGAATCAAAGTGCAAATAGCGATACCAAGTGTAGTATAACCGTAACCAAATGATAGCAATATCCTGGTCCACTTAGCTGGGGACCCACGATACAAAACCTCAAGTTTAAATGTACTAAATAAACAACAACATCTATATCTACTAATTCAGTCAAAGTATTCTGTTGCTTCTTGATGCGGCTCCTCTTCTTACAGCTCCTCATCTGCTCCAACTGCAACAATCCTGAGATCCGCACCATAATCATTCATACCTGCACCTGCGTCCTCTATATGGTTGAACATTGATGAATGAGTGGCTAGCTCAGTGTGAATTCCCCTCGAGATTACACATCGCCGCCTCAGACAAGTATAACATGAAAGCAACCAGGCAAAGAAAACATAACAAAATGCAGTCTTATATATGCATGGATGCGTGAATGCATCATCGACAGATGCTCATCCAGTCGGTAGTTGGGCTCGTCACTCATGCGAAGGCTGGCCATGAGCGAAGCACATCACGTGCGTACATCACGTACCGCATAACGAGTGCCTATCGTACATCACGTATGTAAATCGATAGTCAATGGTCTAGCAGCTAGCGAAACGATACCCCCAATAACCCGGAGGGCACGTGCTACAACATTTAGAAATATCCACCCGTCATCGCCAATATGCCATGTATGCATGATTAGCCAAGCCATTATTAGTCCAATTACAATCAGACGGTTTAAATAAGCTCAAGGTTACTATGGGGGGCTTGTTACTCAACGTATGCCGACGGCTCGGGCATAGTGTCCCATTCCACCATCTACAGCCCATGAGTCTACCGCCTTAGGGTGTGGATAAAACCTATCAACATGTGGCCAATCAATTTTCAATGTATGGGAAACTACGATCGTATGCTGAATAGGAATGAAATGTTGAAGATATTAAATACAACGATTAAAATGAGTCGGTATGTATGATTCAAATGCGAATAAACAACAGTGATAAAAATGTTGAATGGTTCATTCTATAATTAGGTAGGTGGAATCACCCCATAGATGGTAAAACACATGAATTAAATTGCCACTAACATAACCTCCATGTTGAGGGTCTATTTCTAGCATAATCAATCTCGTTACACCCTAAGTATAAACTCTCTTTCTTAAATAGAGGTTTCCCTCCTTGACTAGAGAGATTTTGAATCATATGTGTCTTGCAAACAATATAATAGAGGATGACATAGAGATCAAGTAGTGAACTATCTTAAGTGACTAAGGCATGATTCAATAATCAAAGTAAAACTTATGTATTCATGTAAATATAATTCAAGAGTCACGTAAGGCATCAAGTTCTACCATTTGTATTGGATATGTATGATCATAGATTATCGATTCTAAAACATGTATTCAGGTATGCTAATCAAATGATTAATCAAACTCTAAGATATCATTCATTATTAATGTAAAAGCTATCCTTGATTTAATTTAGAGATGGAAAGCTCAAGGGGTCACCTATAGGGTCGTATTCCTGTCCTCGATCTAAGTTCCCATGAGTACCTTGCAGCCCAAAATCACACAAGGAATCTCCTAAAGTCTTAGCTTGTATTAGTCAAGTGTTCCCAAGGTTTTATCTAAATAACTTATTGAAGTTGTGTGTGTGTGTGGGGGGGGGGGGGGGGGGGGGGGGTGGGGGGGGGTGAAAGGACCCACAAGCAAGGTCATTTGGGCCTGCATTAAGGTGAACAGGCCCACCCAATCTTTGCCCCATCAAATGGCCTAGACTGGGCCTGAAGTTGCCATTAGCTAAGGTCTGAACTGGGCCTGACTTGGCCCAGCTGCCATACCCAACAATGTCTAGAAATTTGGGCTGGAGTGGGCTGTCCCTGGCCAAGCAATCATGTGCCCTAGTCCCTAGGTTAGGTTGGGCTATCCCGGCCCAATATTACCCCACAAATAGAAGTGGGCCTGCTGAGCATTTGCAGCCCAACACCTATTTCCCATGGTCCGAATAGCGGCTGCTGGCTCGTTCCCTGGCCCAGTGAACAATGTCTTTCATTCATTTCAGCCCAGCTACTGTTCAACACCTAAGAGTGGGCCCAGTAGCGATGCAACTCAAGGGGAGAGTTGGCTGGGCCATTTTCTGGCCCAGTTCATTGTTGTAAGGGTCTGGGCCCAACTACAAGGTTTTAAAGGGCTGGCCCATTACAGGATTTCAAGGGCTGGGCATTTATGTGGGTTTAAAGGCTGGGCCCAACGCCTGTGTGATGCGGCTCACTGAGATTCGACTCAGGTGCAGCCCATCCAGAAGGTGGCATGGCCCACTGAGATTTGCATCAGGTGGACCCACTATGATTTACGGTGTGGCCCACTGAGTGTGTAACTCGGTGGGGCCAGTTGTGATTCGTGGTGAGGTCCACTGAGGTATTCCTCAGGTGCGGCCCACCGTGGTTTATGGCTAGGTCTAGTTTGGATCTGGCCCACTGCCGTGTGGCCGGGCTCGATTCAAACCACGACCCGAGTTGTGGCCAGATCTCGGCCCAGTTTGAATGGCTGGGTTGGTTCAAATGGCCATGGCCCAAGTTGTGGCTAGATCTCGGCCCAATGTTGACGCTGATTTCAGCCCACTTATTGTTGCTAGAAGCCCAGTCCAACACGACTCAGCAGCTCGTGTGTTGAGCTGGGCTAAACCGTCTCCCACACCATAGGCAGTTAAGAATGACGTCTCAGCTGGTTCTTGAAGTTGAGCTTGGACTCAACTCGGCCCAGCACCACCAGTAGAGTCTGGCCCACTACATAGTTTTCGATCCTAGCCAATGATAACTCCAACAACCATGTGTTATTTGATGAAAAGAAAATGAGGGGGGATTGAGTGTCACCTGGCCTGCTCCGATGCTAGTTGAGTTAACTCAAGCACAACACAGCTACAACTACATCTATAGCAACGGGTTGGATAGCACCCCACCTGGGGACACTCCTTCCAAGTTAGTAAGATTTCACAGCCAATAGGAGCTAATCGAGATATCTAGGGACCATACCTGATGAAAGACCTTGGTCCCAGGTCTTAGGTGAGCAGCGACTCGCCCTGCCTGAGTGGATAAGAATGGACCGAGTCGAGCTGACTCGAAGCTTGGTGCAGCACCCCTGCTGCCTCTCTCTCACTCTCTCCTATTCCCTCTCCTTCTCTCTCCTATTTTCCCTCTTTTCCTTTCTCTGGTGTGGATCCCGAGACGAGCCAACGACTCTTATAACCAAGAGGGCTTGCTTGTACGATCCAACCATCGGTTGGGATGAAAAAGCCACTTGCCACGACCCTCCTTAAAAAGCTCATGTGCATGGGGTCCATCTGATCCTGGGGATGGATTCCCACAACAATGACCCACCAGAAAAGCAAGTTTTCATCCCTGGTGGGGCCCATCTCGTTGGCATGGGTTGGTCGTTTTAACGGGGAAGATGAGAGGGTCATTAATGACCAATCATCATCCATGGTGTTTTCCTAAGATCTGGTCTGTTTGAACAGACTGGATGGAGTTCCTGATCACCGCGGGGCCCACTTTTTGGGCCATTATGTGCGTTTCAGAATATCCCATGAGATACTCCGTATCTCGCCATTTTCTCGTGAGGCGAGATGTCTCACGCTTCCAACTCATGTCGCCCTAGAAGGAGTGGCTAAGATCGATCCACGTGGCCCAAGGAAGGGTCTGGATCGCACCAGCACCCATTTCCCGAAAGGGAAGTGTCTCCTTTTCCTTGGTGCAGGCTGCTGTTCGGCCGTTTTTTGCAATAGGTGAGCACGCTCTCTATGGATGAACAGATGGCTAGGATTGCATGATCAGGCCGATCGTGGGTCGCCCATGTGGCCAGAGGTTGGCGCATCATACATGATCCTAGCCAATCTCATGTGTTTGATTGGTACCGATCTAGAATCCATGTCTCTTGCATGGGTCCGGACAGACCACTAGGGTTTGGTTGTTCGAGCTCCACAAGTCTGATGGACGACTCAGATTTGTCGAGCAGTGACCCGAAGTGGGCCACAGTGAGATCCGTACCGTCGGTTTGAAATATGCTGCTAGTTAGAATTTTTTTCCACTTTTTCTCATGAGGCACGGGTCAAAGCTGGTCAAACCACCTGTCTCGTCCACTCGGACTGTGCGTGGAGTCCACCGTGATGTTTGTGATAAATCCACTCCGTCCATTCATCTTGGGAGCCCCACCCCGGGGTCTTGGCCAAGTATGGGGTGGATGTGAGGCCCAAGTGTGCCGTATCGCACATCCCAGGCCTTTTTTGGCCATTGTACATCGATCCAATGGCTGAATTGGTTTGAGAACTTGTTTCGACAGTTAAATGGGGGTTTAAGAGGGAGTGCTTGGTTGGCTATTCACTAGCCCTCGAAGGTCGATCACCAGTGCATTGCTCTGTTTCTTTACGGCCAAATGATTTGGAAACTTATTCTGGCTTGAGGTGGTTAGTTATACTTACCCTCATGATTGATGTAGGGTCCTACTCAGCTCCTAGGGTCTCTGATGGATGGCTTCAATGATGATTAGAAGGCTCATCCCGCATTTATTGAATTTAAGTTGTTTGTTAGTCGAATTTTGAAATCCCATTAATACAGGTTTAAATGGTAGCACCCGCATACCAGAGGTGCGGGGTGTTACAGTCTACCCCCTTAAAAAAATTTAATTCACCCCTCGAAATTACCTGTGGTGTCAGGCCCGTATCCTAGTCCGTACCATTCCTTAGACTTTAGCGATCCTCCCCGTCGAATTCCGACGACCTGCAACCTGCAATCCACGTTTGCGCATGACCTTAAGTCGCATCCCATATACCCGAGTCGACTCGACCTGAGACTTGTACCCTTACGACCGCGCCATCGCCACGACTTGCGCGCCGATACGATACCTAGGCTAGGAGTTGTGGGCCCACGTTTATTTCATGGAAAATGCCACGCGTTGAGAATTCGAGAGAATCTCTACCACCTTCACATCAATCAATCAATCACAAGTCAAGTACACAACCATTCCTCTCTTACACATGCCTTACCTAAAAGTCAACCCTCATGTCATCTCTCCTTACACCACCATACCTCTCATCCCACCCCTCTTACACACCTATCCTTCTCTCCTTACATCTCCATCTTTCACTCATTCTCTACCATTTTTCCTCGCAACTAAGAGAGAAAAAGACTAAGGAGAGAAGAGCCAAGTGTGGCCCACTCCCTACCCCAAGATCTCCCATCCTAGCCATCCTACTTCATCAACCTCCATCAAAGAGAAATCTTAGGAGCTTAGTATTCCAAGGAGCCAAGAAGGATCAAAATCGGTGGGTGTTCATAGCCTTAGATCTTGCTTTTGATGTAAGGCCCATTTGTGATAGGACCCATTTTCATGTATGTGTTGCAAGCAAAGAGGGGCCCGTAGTGGCGGGGTCCTTCCATCTCACCGCTCTCTCTCTCTCTCTCTCTCTCTCTTCCTTCTTCCTCTCTCCTTTTGTGATATGTGTGTGGCCCACCCTGATGCACCCCACCATGAAGTATGTATTAATTATAATCCATGTCATCCATATGTTGGGCCCCTTGATGCATGCGTTCATATCTAGTCGCCATCTATTTACCATGGGGCTATTTGATTATGACTGGCGTGTGGGGGCCAGGATTGTGTTGTGATTCAAAGTCACATGTCCATTGTGGTTTATTCTGTCCATCCATTGGCTGTCCAGAGGTGAGCCCACTGTAATGTTATATTTTACCCAAGCTGCCCAGCAGATGCAAGACCCCACCGTGATGTATTTATCTGCATGGTCCATCTGCTGCGCATGTACGGCCCACCTCAGCTCATGTGCGACCCATCTACTGTACATGTGAAGCCCACCTACTGCTTGTGCATGGCCTACCTTGTTGTATATACTCGTTGTCCATCCTTTTTATAGCTATTGTTAAGGACGTGGGCCCCATTTTCTTGTGAGGTCCACCATGATGTATGTGTTATATAATTACTGTTTATCCATTTTCTTCTAAGCCTTGGACTGTCCATGAGGTCCACTATGATGTATGTGTTACACACACTACCCACCTCATGTGATGCGGCCCTTTGTGGTGTATATGCGGCCCGTGTATGAGGCCCTTTATGATATATTCGAGGCCCAGATGGTCAGGCCCAATGTGAAGTAATTGAGGCCCAAGTATGAGGCCCATGAGTGAGGCCCAATGTGATGCATATAAAGCCCTTGTGTGAGGCCCAATGTGATGTATACGAAGCCCATTGTTGCGGCCCACTTGATGTATATGAGGCCCATTGTGATGTATATTATGCCCGTGTGAGAGGCCCATTGTGATGTATATTAGGCCCATGTGGTGAGGCCCATTGTGATGTATGTGGCCCATGTGTGAGGCCTATTGTGATGTATTTAAGGCTCATATGATGAGGTCCATTGTGGTGTATTTGAAGACCTTGTGTGAGGCATGGGTCCCACTGTATGTTTGGCCCTATGAGGGCCACTCCTTGGGAGCAATGTTGGTTGAATGTCCACGTTGATGGGCAATGATGGTTAAATGTCCTCATTGTAACCTTCTCTTAGGCCTCGTTAGGCCCATTCTTGATATGAGTAGGCCGTCTAAGCCCATCTTTGATATGAGGAGAGTACATCATCATCATATAACATGCTTAGTATAGCTTCACGATCCATGTCCATGCGCATCATATGTATACTTGATATGAGGAGAGATTGATCATAGCACATGACATTGGGCGGATTATTATGAGACTCCCTGAAAAGAGGAGTTACCCACATGAGCACGCGGTATGCGCAGGATTACCGCATGACTGAATGGTATGACTCATGCATCTCTCATTTTGTGACATGACCACCAAATGTCCTAGTGTCATCAGGGTTGCCGCCTCTACAGCCATATCGTGGATGACCAGATGAGACACCGAAAATGTTCGGTTCTAGCATATGGGTGCCATAGATGTCCTTGGGTGAAAATCCCTAAACCCCCGAGGCCAGGGGACGATCCACCGTCTAGACCGAGTGGATATACATGAGCGCATGAGGGCCGTATACCAGTAGGTCGCGTCTCCTAATGTGTCATGGTCGGTTAGAAGGGGGTGTGACCTTACCCACCTAAGGGGGCGATATCTATGTTGAGTTTGACCAGCTTGAGGAATTGATTTGCTATCGACGAGCCGGGCCCGATATTGGCAGGCGGATAGTGAGGTCTCTTCCACTTACCTAGTTGTGCACTCGAATAGGGGCAACAAGATGGTGTAGAGTGTACTAGACCCCGGTATGATCCCAGAGATGTACGGTACTGACATGTGGACTTATTGAATAGTAGTTGCATACTCAGCATTTTACTCATTCATTCATTCATTCATTAACTATCCACTCGGGCTGGTGGTGCACAACTAATTGGTATGTATACCTTTGCTATGACCAGGATTTCGGTTGGGGTACACGACCAACCTGAGATCAGGAGTTTACCACATTGAGTCTGACTATCCAAATTTAGGTATGGGACTGGTTTGGATAGAAGTCCCTTGTGATGGACCTCATAGCCTACGATACTACGTATTATCATCTCGACTTCACACTCTACCTTGGTCATTTCATTCGTACCTCATATTGCATTTCATCCTTAACACATAGCCTTTGGTTTATTATGCTTCTATATTGCATAGCCTAAATAAGGTTGATGGTATTATGGACTTGTCAGGATCTGCATATTGCATTACATCCGTGGCATATAATATTTTGGGTTGCTATGTTTCTGCATTTATATGGCCTAGATGAGGTTGACGGTATTCGTGGACTCGTCAGGATTGCATATTGCATTGCATCCTCAGTATATGATATTTGGCTTACTATGTCTCCGCATTTGCATAGCCGATCTGTATTGCATACTCTGATATTATATGACTTATGGATTTACCAGCATGTTTTCGTATTGCTCCGATATTGCATTCTGAGCGCACTTATCTTGCGCACACACTTATACCACCCTCTAAGCTTTCTATAAGCTTTTGCATGATAAATGCTTACAGGTGGCGTTAGGTCGCAGCAGCGTTGAGCTTGGAGCGTGTAGCTGTCTTCTGGAGGTTTGATTTTTGATTATATTTTCCCTTTCAACTATTTATATTAGTAGATATGTGATTATGATATTGCCTTTGTGATTTGGGTAAACTTGTAGTTATGCTTCTTACGAGATAAATGTATATTGGAAAATCCTCCTTGTAGGATCCCAGGATCGGAATCTGGCATATGGGTGCTGGGAGCCGAGAATGGGGTACTACGGAGGCTATCGACGTCGGATTCAATGATCGAGAATTCTATGAGCCCAGTTTTTGAGTTTGGGGCGTGACATGTGGTGTGTCGCTAAACAAGTGAGGGTACTTCTCCATAACCTCTGCTTCCCTCTCTTAAGTTGCTTCTTCCTTGCCATAGTACAACCAGAGGACCTTGACTAGCGGTATCATTTTTATTCGCAAAACCTGCTCCTTGCTATCCAGGATGCAAATAGGCTCCTCGGTATAGGAAGCATCCTCGGTGAGCTCGACTTGCTCCTATCTGACGATATGTGACTCATCTAGCGTGTACTTCTTTAGCATGGATATGTGAAAGATGTTGTGAATGTTGGTAATGCAGTAGGCAGTGCCAAGCGGTACGCCATGGCTCCCACATGATCCAAGATCTCGAACGGCCCAATGAATCGCAGTGCCAACTTCCCCTTCTTTTCAAACCTCATCAAGCCCTTCATAAGTAAAATCTTCAAGAACACATGATCACCTACTGCAAATTCCAGGTCGCGACGTCAATTATTCGCATAGCTCTTTTGCTTGCTTTGAGTAGTGTGCAGTCATTTCCAAACGACGTCAATGACCTGAGTAGTAGCTTGGACAAGCTCACGCCCTAACAAACTCCTTTCCCCGACTTCTACCCAGCACTGAGGAGCTTGACAAGGGCGGCCATAGAGAGCCTCATACGACACCATGCCTATGTTGGCCTGGAAACTGTTGTTGTACGTGAATTCTGTCAAAGCCAAATAATCATCCCGGTTGCCCTGAATGTGCAGAACGCATGCCCTCAACATATCCTCCAAGATCTAATTCACCCTCTCGGTCTGTCCGTCTGTCTGAGGATGAAACGTCGTATTGAACTTGAGCTTTGTGCCCATCTCTTCCTGCAACCCTTTCCAAAAGGCGGAGGTAAACATGGAGTCTCGATCTGATAAGATTTTCGATGGAACTCTGTAGGATTGCATGACTTCCCGAATGTATAACCTTGCCACACTATCGGTCGAATCGATCATGTGAATCGGGAGTAACCGGGTAGCCTTTGTCAGCCTATTAACAATGACCCAAATCGAGTCGTGCTTCCTCTGTGTCCCAAGAAGGCCGGATATGAAGTCCATAGAGATGTTGTCCCACTTCCATTCAGCTAGCAGCAACGATTGAAGGAGGCCAGCGGGCTTACGATGCTCGGCCTTGATCTTGTGACACACTATACATTTCGCCACAAAGCCTGCTATGTCTCTCTTCATGTTGTTCCACCAGTATTGCCTCCTGACGTTGTTATACATCTTAGTGTTACCCGGGTGGATAACTAACTTGGAATTATGGGCTTCTACCATAACCTCTCTCCTCAAGTCGGCATTGTTGGGTACGCATACTCGTCCTTGATATCGAAGACCGCCGTCACCACCAATCCTCCAATCGGTCATTTCTTCACCCCTACACCTCTCCTTCATCTTGATAAGCCACTCATATTGATCCATGACAGAGATTACTTGTCGAACCAGGGTCGATTCTACAGTCAAAAGAGCCACGTAAGCATCCAGCTCATCGAGGGTAAGGTGGATATCGAAGTCCTGAACGAACTCCATCATCTCCCACTCCTTGATCATCAAGGTGGCTATCAACTCATGTTTCTTCTTCCTGCTTAGTGCGTTAGCCATGGAGTTCGCCTTACCTGGGTGGTAAGATATGTCGAAGTGAAATACTTTGAGTATTTCCATCCACCGACGCTGGCAAATGTTCAAGTCCTTCTGTGTGAATATGTACTTTAGACTCTTGTGGTTGCAGAACAACTGGAATTCTTCCCCATAGTGATAGTGCCTCCATATCTTCAGGGTGAAGACCATTGCTGCCAATTCCAGATCGTGCGTCGGGTAATTCTCCTCATGCTTCTTCAACTGCCCTGAAGCGTAGGCGATCACTCCATCGTTCTGCATCAGCACACATCCCAGTCCCAACTTTGACGCATTGTTGTAAACCACGAAACTTCTCTCCCTCCTGTGGAAGTGTGAGTACTGGCGCAGAAGTCAGTCTTATCTTCAGTTCTTAGATGACCGCTTTCGTGTTCTCATCCCACGTAAACCGGTTATTCTTCTTCGCCAGTTAGGTGAGTGGACACACAATCCTGGAGAATTCCTTGATGAAGCACCTGTAATACCCTGCCATGCCTAGAAAGCTCCGAACCTCAGTGATTATGGTGGGATGCTTCCACTTAGATACTGCTCCCACTTTGGCCAGATCAACTGCTATTCCCTCTGCTTTCACTACATGTCCTAGGAATTTCACCTCGTCTTCCTAGAACTCACACTTGGTTAGCTTGGTGTACAGCTGATTCTCCTTTAGAGTGTTCAAGACTGTGCGCAGGTACTGTTCGTGCTCTTCTCGACTCTCCGAGTAAACCAGGATATTGTCAATGAACACAATTACGAACTAGTCCAAGTATGGCATGAATACCTAGTTCATCAGGTCCATAAATACGGCCGAAGTATTGGTGAGACCGAAAGATATAACCAAGAACTCGTAGTGCCCATAGTGAGTTCTGAACACCGTCTTAGGGATTCCACATCCTTGATCCTCAACTGATGGTACCCTGATCGCAGATCTATCTTGGAGAAGTATCTGGCATCCTTAAGCTGATCGAATAGGTCGTTGATGCACAGCAAGGGGTATCTGTTCTTTATCGTCACTTTTTTCAGTCTTCTGTAATCTATACAGAGACGCATTGACCCATCCTTCTTTTTCACGAAAAGGACTGGCGCTCCCATGGAGAAATGCTAGGACAAATGAAGCTTGGGCTAACAACTCATCAATCTAACTCCTCAGCTCCTCCACTCGCAAGGAGGCATGCGAAATAGTGGTAATGATATGGGGGCGGTCTCTACTTTAAGATCAATATAAGTGGAGTCTGAGATAGCCAGGCTATAGGATCAACATACAAAATTATTAAGGGATTAACTTAGGTGGAACATAGGAAATTTCCCTTAGAAGTAGCTAGGATGAATGGATGTAGAAACAAAAACACTTAGGCCCCTCCGATATTAGTAGAATAAACACTTGAACCTACTAAGAAATCCCCAATAATCTAGGAGGAATTTAGAGCATGAACTGAAGTCTTAGGTTCCCTAGAAAAGAACTTAGAATCCCTTAGCAAATATTAGGATACTTGTTGAATCTAGAAACAGAAACCTTAGTCCCCTTAATTACGACCAGGATTATTGGTTAGACTTAGGAACTAAATTCATGTTCGTGGGAGGGCGAGTGCTCACCATGACGTGAATGTGGCAAGCAGGATAACAGATCTCTAACCCTTGTGTTGTTTCGTTATTTGACAAAAATCGCTTTTCCCAAATCCCTGAACCATGAAATTTTGACCTCACAGGGAGCCATGCCGCTTGTGTTACGTTCGCAGCAGTCCCATATGGTCGATATACAGCCCCTTCCACCGCAGAGCGCCAGCGAGAGCGCAATCCCGTATATACGCCAGGCCTTACACCTAGAGTGGCGAATCTGGACACAGGGTCTGAAGTCGTAGGGGATTCTCCTCCCCCCAGGTTATTCCATCAGGGTTGCCATCGAAATACTTCGAGTAGAGGACGCCTTCAGTTAATGCATCTGCAGACTCACAGATAAGGCCGTAGCCATGCAACAACTGCAGGATACATTCATGCGGTAGCAACAGGATGTGTATGCGCTTATGATGGAGACCCTACGAGATAGGGACGTAGGGCGGCATCACGAGATAGAGATGTCAGGGGCACAGACATTTTCGAGTGGTTCCAGAGGCTCCTACCACCGACTTTCAAAGGAGCGCCCGATCAGTACATGTAGAGCATTGGTTGGCAAGGATCACCAAGATGATGAGGCCATTAGAGTGTTCGGA
>JAJHSJ010000002.1:34770142-35250565 GCA_021015155.1 Magnolia officinalis
TTTGATTTGGCATGGAAACTATTCAAGTTACGGTCTAAGTGGAGCCCATCATGGCATTCCTTACACAATCCAATCTGTTCATCAATGTTGCAGGGTCATGTTCTATTATGGGCTCAAATATGAAGTAGATCTGAGCCTTAGATAAGCTTATCTTGGAAATTCTCTCGGTGAGTGTCAAAACAGACTTAATCTTAATTACTGGTCCACGCTTAGTCAGGATAAGCAAATGGTTGGAAAAAAGTTGGTGGTTGATCAATGGTGGAAAAGGCCTTAATTTGAAATTTCGCCTTTTCCACCAAAATGAAGGAATTGGAGTCAAGGCGGTCATCATTCAACGTTGTAAGATCATAGATCGGGGTCTAAATTTTGTATGATATCAAAGTCATATGAAGCCAAAGTGTGGTCCAAATTTAAGCTACAATTAACAATGTAATGTGGGTCAATCGGAAGCGATAGATTTAGGAACAGTTGGTAAGCCTAAAACAGCTTACTTCGCGGCAAAGTTAAAGCCTACTCATGTGAGTTTCTTATATTTCACACTTGGTATATATGATGGAAAATTCAAGTCGTTCATACGAAGGGAAATGTCCTACTACGACTACCCATGACCTTTCTTCACTCGATCGACGCCAAAATTGATGGTTTCAATTGGGTCACTTTTACAATGATCTAAAGGCTGAAATTCGACAAGTATGGTTAATTTATGATAAATAGGCATGGTATAAAATTTCACATGAAACGGATCATGAGAACTATGTGATCTAGAATTCAGGAGTATAGGTTAATGGCGTTAAGTATTTACGATTTTACCATCTTTTATTTTTCCAACTTCCAACATCCATAATGTCGGACTACACCATCCAAATGCATTGAAATTCGACGGACATTCTTTATTTTTTATTCTCTTTCCATCGCCCCATTTTAGGCCTTAATCACTTACTGATGACCAATATGCCTTTTTAATGGGCTATACCGCCCCGAGGTATAAATCAATGCTTTCATATATCTAATATAGAATTCAGCAGGTGGTTGAGGCATATACCATATGATCTTCGAACTGAGCAGTTCATTCTGATATTTAGGCAGCCCATTTGGCAAATCCAAATATGATGGACAGTTAGATGACATGTTAAAAATAGGAAAACTTGATAATTAGTACTCTGATAATGTATGTGGTTGTACGGTCGGTTTTGTAAACAGATGAACACAAGTAGGTTTTTAGAGTGATTAAGAGGTATAAAATGTATACTGTTATATTCAAGTGACTTGTTCACATGTTTAAGTTCCTCAAATTGTAGTCCTGATGGTGGATTAAGCATATTCATATGTGATGATCAAGATGAATGGATCAACATCTCAATTCAATACTTGTACGAGCGGATGTAGAGATTAGGCACTATAAGAAATAGTGCTTATACCGACGAAACTTTTGCCGATGAAAAAATTTTCATCGATGACGATTTTTTTTCATAAGTAAAACAGCACTTTTACCGACGAAAACAAAAATCATCGGTAGAACACTACTTTTACCGATGAAAAAAATTTTCGTCAGTAATAATGTTTTTACCGACGAAAATTTTCATCCGTAAAACTGTTATAATTTTTAAGATAGAAAATTTCGCACTATTTTGAAAACTTTCGCGGTAAGAGTTTTACCGACGAACTAAAACCGTCAGGAATAATCTTTTATACTGACGAAAGAAAATTTCATCGGTAAAACACTACTTTTACTGATGAAATTTTGTTTTCGTTGGTAAAACTGTTATAATTTTTAAGATAGAAAATTTTCGAGCTATTTTGAAAACTTTCGCGGTAAGAGTTTTTCCGACGAACTAAAACTGTCAAGAATAATGTTTTTTACTGACGAAAAAAAATTCGTCGGTAAAACACCACTACCGACCAAAAAAAAAAAAATTCGTCGATAAAACTGTTATAATTTTTAAGAAAGAAAATTTTCAAGCTATTTTGATTACTTTCGCAGTAAGAGTTTTACCGACGAACTAAAACCGTCGGGAATAATGTTTTTCCCACTAAAAAAAATTTCGTTGGTAAAACACCACTTTTACCGGCGAAATTTTTTTCATCGGTAATAATGTTTTTACCGACGAAAAATTTCATCAGTAAAACTATTATAATTTTTAAGATAGAAAATTTTCGCGCTATTTTGAAAACATTTACGGTAGGAGTTTTACCGATGAACTAAAACCGTCGAGAAAACTTTTTTGGTCGGTAAATGTTTTTCCCAACAGCTGAAAACCATTGGTAATAATGTTTTTACCAACGAAAAGTTTCGTTGGGAATAATGTTATAATTTTTAAGATAGGAAATTTTCCCACTATCTTGAAAACTTTCGCTGTAAGAGTTTTGCCGATGAACCAAAGCCGTCGGGAATAATGTTTTTACCGATGAAAAAAAATTTCGTCGATAAAACTTGTGTTTTAGCGACGTAAATTTCTTTCGTCGGTAAATGTTTCCCCGACGGCTAAAAACCGTCAGTAATAATGTTTTTACCGAGCAACGTTTCGTCGGGAATAATGTTATAATTTTTAACTACGAAAATTTTCCCACTAAGATTTTACCGACAAACCAAAGTCCGTCAATAATGTTTTTACTGACGAAAAAAAATTCATCGGGAATATTGTTATAATTTTAAGTTGGAAAATTTTCCCACTACCTTGAAAAGTTTCGCAGTAAGAGTTTTACCGACAAACCAAAGCCGTCGGAAATAATGTTTTTACCGACGAAAAAATTTTGCCGATAAAAGCATTTTTCCTGACGGACTAAATCGTCGGCAAAAACCAAAAACTGGACACTTGTACTGTCAAAATAGTTTTCGTCGGTAAAAGTACTTTTACTGACGAATAGTTTCGTCGCGAAAAATAAATATTCTCAACAACAAAAAACCATCGGTAAAGGTAGCATGTTTGTGTGTATATATATATATATATATATATATATATATATTATATATATATATATATATATATATATATATAGTTTTTATATCATATGAGTGGAAATTTTTATAACATGAAAAAGAATATCGACAAGAAATTTTAACAATGTTTGAGAAAATTTTGAGAACAAAATGATGCTTTTGAAGAAAAAAATCGCCATTTTGAAATTTTTGAGAAAAAATTAAAATATGAGAAAATTTTTGAGATTTTGAAAATAAAAATTCAGAATTTGTATTTTAAATTTTTTTTGAAATATTTTATAATAAAAATGATATTTTGTTAAAAGAGTAAAAAAATATACATTTTGAAAAAAAAAATGTTATTTTTAAATGGAAATTGAAATTTATTTGTGAAAAATAAAATTACTAAATTATTAGGCACATCCACTAATTGAACCTTTAATTGTTTTTGGACAATCTAATCAGTTCAGATTGAAGAGTAAATAACTTCAAATGTTTAAATCAAATTTCACTAAAATTGTTGATCAATCTTGTATGCCCAATATCTTTCTCATATATAGCCTGATTGAGGCGAGTAACTAGTCAAATTGAGAGTATTGATCAGTAAAATAGAGTGAATGGACCAGACATGTAAAATGGGCCAAATATTCTGGTCAAAATTGTGACCCAACTTACTGACCTCATGAGAACCTAAGAATTGATGTTAGTAAGTTTTGTGGGGCCCATCATGATGTGTGTCGAACATCAACACTGTGGATTTGATGTGTCCCCTTTAGGTTAAGAGATATCTCAAAAATCATTTATATACGAAACTCAAGTGGGCCATAGCATCTAAAACTATGTGAAGACATCCTAAAAAATATATAAGCACTTGGTGGTGCCCACATGAGTTTTGGATGCGGTTGAAACTTGGTCTGACCTCTCATCCAAGTGGGACACACATAATGAGTGGGTTGGATATGTGAATCACATTTAGGCAGGCCCAATATATGATTATAAATGTTTTAAGGAAACCCTTCTCCACTACATTTAGGTGAGTTACTCGTTGCCCTTACTAGAGTAAACTCTGTGGGGTCCATCATTATTTATTTATTTTATCTACTCCATTCATCCATGTTAACAGATAATTTGAGGTCTAAAGAACAAAAATGAAGCATATCCAAAGCTCAAGTGGACCACACCACAGGAAATAGTGTGATTGAACGTCTACCATTTAAAATTTCTTGGAGGCCATAGAAGTTTTGGATCAAGCTGATGTTTGTGTTTTCTATTCTTTCATATATTTTTGATATTATAAACAACCTTTAACCATTTTTGGACAATCTGATCAGTCCAGATTGAAGAGTAAACTTCAAATGTTTAAATCAAAATTCACTCAAATTGTTGATCAATCTTGTTTGCCCAATTTCTTTCCAATATGTAGCACGATCGGGGGAAGCAACTAGTCAAATTGAGGGTAATGATCAGTAAAATAGAGTGAATGGACCAGACATGTAAAATGGGCCAAATATTCTGGTCAAAATTGGGACCCAACTTAGTGACACCCTGAGAACCTAAGAATTGATGTTAGTAAGTTTTATGGGGCCCATCATGATGTGTGTCAAACATCAACACTGTGCATTTGATGTGTCCCCTTTAGCTTATGAGATATCTCAAAAATCATCCATATACGAAACTCAGGTGGGCCATACCATCTAAAATTATGTGAAGAAATCTAAAATTATATAAAAGCACTTGGTGGGGCCCACATGAGTTTTAAATGCGGCTGAAACTGGGTCTGACCCCTCATCTAAGTGGGACACACATAATGAGTGGGTTAGATATGTGAATCACATTTAGGCAGGCCCAATATATGATTATGAAAGTTTTAAGGAAACCCCTCTCCACTATATTATGTGGTGTGGCCCACCTAAGTCATGGGTTGACTTTATTTTTAAGCTCTTAGCCCACCCAAGTCATGGATTGACATTCTTCATACCATTCAACGCTTTTCTCGGATCATTTTAAGATATTAACTAAAAAATGGGGTGGGTCCAAGGCTTAAGTGGACTACAAAGTGGGGATTGAACATCCACCATTAAAAATAACATTCATAGAAGTTTTAGATCAAGCTGATGTGTGGTTGGTGCTATGTGGGCCCCACCATGACGTATGTGTTTAATCCATGTCGTCCATCTATTTTTAAAGATCATCTTATGGCATGAGACCAAAAATGAGGCATATCATAATCTGAAATGGACCACATTATAGGAAATAGTGTTGAATGAGCGTCAACCATTTAAAACATTTTGGGGCCCATAAAAGTTTTCGATCAAGCTGATACTTGTGTTTTACCTTCTTTCGTGTCTATGTTAACTTGTGAGCAGTTTGGATTTCAAATAAACATCATGGTCGACCTTAGGAAGGTTTCAACGGTGAGAATCACTCTCCCCACTGTTTTCTGTCGTGGGGTCTACTAAAGCTTTGGATCTGCCTCATTCTTTGGATAACGCCCTAAAATGATATCTCCAAATGGATGGATGGTGTGGATACAACACATACATCATAGTGGGCCCCATAGAACTTGGTGACGTCACCTCAGTAGTAGGTCTCGCTACATAACCTGTCAGTAGCTAATCCGCGCCCCCCTCTCCTCTCTCTCTCACCCTAATCCTCTCTCTCTCTCCCTAACCTTTCTTGTGTTTCTTTGATCCACGAACGCCCCGCCCATGCACACCCTCTCTCTCTCTCTCTCTCTCTCTCTCTCTCTCTCTCTCTCCTCTCCCCTCTCTCTCTCTCTCTCTCTCAATGCCGATTTAGGAATTTGGGGATTTAGTAATTTATGGATTTTTTATTTGATATGGACCCTCATTTAGGGATTTGGGGATTTTAGGGCTTACAGATTTGAATGTGGACCCCGAATTAGGGTTTTTTTTATTTTACAAATTATGGATTTGGGGATTTTAGGATTTTGGGGATCTGAGGATCCAACCAGAATTAGGGATTTCTAATTTTATAAATTAGGGATTTCTAATTTTACAAAAGTTCTCACAAGACCCCGTGAGAACTAGTGCGCAACTGAGCATTTCTCTATATGTGTGTGTGTGTGATGGTCAGATGGACCGCATAAAGTCTAACACTTTGATACTTTAGATGTGTATGTATGTATGTATGCATGGATGGATGAATAGTTGGATTGGATGGATGGTTGGATGGTTGGATGGTTAGACATGTATGCATGCATGGATAGTTAGATGGATGGATAGTTGGATGGTTAGACATGTACATATGCATGGATGGATGATTGGATTGGATGCATTTATATTATACAAACTCATTCTGGTTACTATTGCACTGATATTTTACAATGACACATGCTTTTAAACCCCCATAAAATGGGAACTTATCATGTATGCCTCTTTTTGCAATTATTTGATTACTAAATGTGCAAATATGTGTATTTTAGCATTTCTTGAAGTTTCATTGAGAAATTCCACCATTTCCCCATGTTTCCCTCAATCTACAATTCTTCTTTCTATTCTGAGACCGAGGTCGATATTCGAAGTCGAGGTTGGTACCCAAGGCCGAGGTCGGTATCCGAGGCTGACCTTTGAGGTCGAAGTCTATGGTCAAGGCCAACCTCGGAGGTCAAGATCTATGGTCGAGGCTGGTCCTCAAAGCTGACGGTTGAGGCCGAGGTCGGTACCTAAGGTCGGTGTCATTTTTTGAGGTCGGCAAATAAGCCCGACCTCCAAAGTCATTGGTCAACACCTGAGGTCGGCTCGATACTCTACCCTTCTCTAGGGTTTCTTATGATCCCTCTATTTTATTCTTGGTCGTCAGGTCAATCTGATTTTACCTATAACAGTTGCCCCCTACTTCCAAGCGCTATATCCAAGGGCTTAGGAAGTAAGTAGGTTTGGACTAACATGATCACCTTGACCTGTCGTGTGAGTAAGAGGCTTCAAGTAAGTGGGAGGTCGGGCATGTAGATTTATAGTCGATAGTTAAGCATGTGGTGATAGGTTGTGCACGGTAGAATCAATAGGTCGACCACATAGTAGTAGGCCGAGCACTCGGTAAAAGGACTTTCTTCCCTTAAATTGAGGAAAGTCCTTGTAGTCGGTCATATAGATTAGATAATTAGGATAATAATGTTAAAAGAAATTCCCTTCCCTTGACCTGGAAAAGTTTTTTATTATAAAATTCATAAAATAGTAGAGGAGAAACGGTAGGAGTATCACGACTACCTTTTTCCCTTTTATAAAGGGAGGTCACTCACCGTCGAACATGTAGATAAAATAGTAGAAATAAAGAGGAAAAACTTCTTCCCTTTAACTAAGGGAGGTTTCTCATAGTCGAACATGAGTAGCTTCTACCGAGAGGATCAGTCAAGCACAGTCGTTTTACCCATCGAAGTTCCTTATGGATTGTAGATCTTTAGATGATTGGCGTTCCATGGGTGAGGTAAGAACTTACCCTCCATATTTTTTAGTCTATACATCCCTCAGTACTTAAGGTCGAGGTTGGGATTGGCCTATGAGCCTTATTACCGAGCTTGGTTCACTGGTTCAGCTCGGTCGTCGGGTTTCCTTACTCAGTCCAGCTTCCTTAAGTACCTGCTCTGACTTGGTGTTCAAGGGAGTGTATCGATGGTACAATGGCCTTTGTTTTGGTCGGCCTCATTCTTGGTTTTAGCGTTAGCGACAGAGGGCTTCCCTTCTTCCCTTCGCTTCCTATCCTTAGCCGAGTTTTTTCCTCCTCGAGTAGCTTTTCGTAAACTAAAGAGCTCCTTGGTATTGGAATTTTTTAGCTCAGATAAGTAGATCGGCGAGGGTAGTCAGGTGGTTCTTACCAATAGAGAAGAGGAACTTTCCTTGTTTAAGGCAGGCTACAATGGCGGTCAAAGCTATCTGGTCAGAGTAATTGTCGACCTGCACTACTTCTGTGTTAAATCAGATGATATAATCCATTAATAGCTTGTCCTCCCTCTGTGCGATTATGAGAAGATGAGTTTATGGCTTTCTTTTGTCTTTCCCACCAATGAACTATGTGATGAAGGCTTTGCTAAGTTGAGTGAATGAGCTGATGGACTTCGGCTTTAATTGTACTATTTTTGTGCAGTCCCTGACAAATCAAGGAAAATGCTATGCACATCACGGACTCAAAGGCGTTGTAAAGTTTCATTCAAGCTCTGAAGGATTCCAGGTGTTCAGCCGAGTCCCTGGATCCAGATTAGGGGTGATCTGGGGCATCTAGAACTTAGACGATAGCTAATATCTCATGATTTCATTAGTAAACGAGGGCTCAACTTCTTCAAGCATAGCTTCGACGGAGGCCGGAACTTTTACTCGGCCTGCCACTGGATGTCACCAAGTTAATCTCAGATCGATCAGCTCTGCCCTCCACGAGACCTCTCTCTCTCTCTGTACAACTACCTCAAAAGTCTTCCCACGAATTCTCTTCTCTAGAGTGTGGCGTAGGTCAGACTCTGCAAGCTCGGTTGTTCCCATTGTTTGTGTGGGGACTCGCATGCATTGCGCTGGTGATATGTCCTTTACCACATACAAACTTTGAGGTACATGTGGAGGTCGAGATTTCTCAGTTGTTGCCTCCACTTCCATGCCTTGGTTGGGAAATGATTGTTGTCTATCCAATATTCGCAGTACTCAATCCACATTGTCGGTCAGGGCCTCGCCTTGGTTCTTCAGGGAGATGAGTCGACCAGCTCTGTTGCGAGCCCTACTCGAGGCCATCGTTGTAATAGGATTGGTATGATATTTCGAAGGCGATTCCTCAGGATGTTCATTTGGTTTAGGGATTGGCGTAGTAATGGCAGTCAAAGCCCGCTTTCTTCCTTTAGCCATTGCAAGGTAGACGAAGACACAATAAGTGATAGCTTCACTGTTGCTTCCCACGAGCGGCGCCAAACTGTTGATGTTGAAATCTGGTCGATCCTGCCTCACCTCTTGTGAGTCACCAAGTACCTGCAATTAATGGAGGTACAAGAGAATACATTAGGGGCGCCGGTTAAGGTCGGGGACCCTCCGATGCTTAAGTCAAGCGTATGGACTCACAGTAAGCGTAGTAGAATTGGTGTATTTGTGTGTACCTTTACCCATGGTAGGAGGTGTATTTATAGTCTTTCTAGGCAATCTGCGTATCTAAGTTGATTCGAGGGGCCCGTATTGGAGTCGAACTCTAATTCCAAGAATATCTCCGACCTTGCTTCAATCAGCATGATTTTTTACAGAGACCTCGGGAGGTAATCCCACCCATATACGAAGAGGATTCTTCTTTCTATTCTGAGGTCGAGGTTAGTATCCAAGGTCAAGGTTGTTACCCAAGGTCAAGGTCGGTATTCAAGGCCAACCTCTGAGGTCGAGGTCTATGGTTGAAGCCAACCTCGGAGGTTGAGGTCATCCCTCAAGGTTGAGGTCGGTACCTGAGGTCGAGGTTATCTTTTGAGGTCGGTGAATACGGCCGACCTTCAAGGTCATTGGTCGGCACTTGAGGCTGGATCGAAACTTCGTCCTTCTCTAGGGTTTCCTATGATCCCTCTACTTTATGCTTGGTCGTCGAGTTAATTCGATCTTACCTGTAATATGGACCATTAAGAGTCTCTCTCTCTCTCTCTCTCTCTCTCTCTCTCTCTCTCTCTCTCTCTCTCTCTCTCTCTCTAGCTTGTGATTCGAGATCAATGGCAGCCATTAATACTTGGATTTGGAATTGGTTTTTCTTGAAACCCTAGGAAATAAGAGAAACTAAAGAAGAAAATAGAGAGATGAGAGAGAGACCTGGTTGTTATGCCTGTTGTTTTGGGCCTGTTGGAATGGGCTTTTGTCCATTATACAGCCCAAGTAGAAGCATATCATGGGCCTAGTAGATGAGAGATTGAGATCAAGTAGAAATGGGTAATTGGGACGGGTTTTGGGGCCTTTGCTTGTGGATTACATGAGCTTGCTTGAATAAATGCCCAAAAAAAAATTGGGCTACCATCAAGCCCAAATCACATGTACTTAATAGACTCACTCAGTAAAGCCCTTGGACAGCAATTATGTCTGTCTAAGTGTTGTTCATGGCCCCTGAAATAGCGGTGAAGACCGCTTTAGTTGAAGTAGAAATATGCCAATATGTCCTAGAGGAGCGTGAATAGGACTTTTTAAAGTTTTTATGGTTTATTTAAAATTCATTTCCACTAATCCTAACAACAAGCACATATTAGGATTACTCAATAATAACTCTACTAGCTTCCAAGCCCAGTAGAGGATCCAATCACAAACTATTTAAGAAGTAAACAATATGCAAACTAGTTTATGATGGATATAACTGTGTATGTGTGTGAGATGTGATCTCAGATATTCAATATGAAATTATTAAAGTGAATCACACAAACCAAAGAATAGCAATCTCAAACACAGTAATTTTTATAGTGGTTCGACTACTCGTCTACTCCACTCCCCGTAACCGCACTCAACCCTTAAGTGTACCGGATTTCACTAAGGAGGTTTCACAACGGTTCACATCAAACCTAAGGTTTTAAATCAGGTTCACCTTCAACCTTTACAACCTACACCTAGGCTGATTATTTATGCTCCCTGAGCGATGGTCAACACATAGCACCCGGTTTTAGGCACACCGGCCAAGGATCCACTCAAGGAACCTCTGTTTATGCTCCCTGAGCAAGGGTCAACACATAGCACCCGGTTTTAGGCACACTGGCTAAGGATCCACACAAGGAACCTAACTATTTATGCTCTCCACAGAGCATGGGTCAACACAACGCACCCACTACATACACTCCCGCCGGAGGCCTCCTACAAGGGCTTGCAAGGGTGAGAAACACCTTAGACCCAATTCTAAAAATGAATGATCACAAGTGCCCTCTGGACTCTAATAACTTACAAATAAGTGGATGAGTCCCATTCAGCACGTTGACGAAGATCTCCTCCTTGTTGATGAAGAATCTTCGGCTTCCTTGATCCGCAACACAGATGATATACCAATACGAGGCTTAGGGTTGGGTCAAGGTTAAGACGGAATCCTACTCTATAAAATATTTTCCTATAAGGAAGATAGAGTGATTCCAATCATCTATGCATTCAAGGCATCCCAGCTTAATGATTTGCCATTAAGGTAGTAGCTGGAGGATCCTTAAATGCAGAAGTTCATTCCCCAATCTACTCTATTGAATATCAATGATGAAGGTGGATTGGAGGATGAACTTCCCTGAGAGAAAGGGCTTTGGGTATATGATCTAAGGTAAAACACTCAAAAGCACTCTCTTCTTTCTCTACCAGCAACAATAGACAAGTCCTCTTTATATAGGCAAAAGGTTCCAACGGATATAAAACGGTCACATTTATGACAGAGTTCGATATCATCGAGCGTATACTCTCGATAGCATCGATGGCCCGCTCGATGACACAAACTCAAATGTCATACGCTTTTAAAATCTCTTGTCAACTAGTCGATGGAATCGAAACAGGTGTCGATGTCATCAGATTTCGAACTCCGATATTATCGATACTAGTGTCAATTCATCGACATTTGAAAATGAGAGAGACTTGACATGAAATATTTCAGGTTTAGAAGAATGATCGAGAGACCTTCGAGATCATCGAAATTTGAATGTCGATGATATCGATAACTGTGTTGAGGCATCGATAAATCCAACGGATTTCTCATTAAGCTTACTGGACAGTTTATGTCCTTGTTCGATGCAATCGAAACAGTACCGATATCATCAATATTTGAATATCGATTCTATCAAGTGACCCTCGATCATAGATAAACAATCCTAGAATATTTTAAGGGAAACTACGTGCACATGACCGATATCATCGAGAGCCTTCCGATATCATCGAGATTTGAATTTCGATGGTATCGGGGAGGCTTTAATATATCGATGCACATATGATATTCTTAAGAAAAAACAGAGGCACCGGAGATCTGCCTATTGATATTATCGAGTCACCTTCGATAGACTCGATATTCGAATATCGATGATATCGATAGGTATATCGATACATCGATAAATCCATCCAAAGATATATGTGGTTGCTGAACACTTTTGTCCTCATTCCGATAGAATCGATTTGTCATCAAGGACATCGACAGCGCAGGTCGATCATATCGAGCTGTGTATCGATAAAATCGACAAAGCAAGAAAACTTATAGATTTTCTGATTTTGAAAAAGTTTTCTTAACTTCTTAAAAACCTTATGATGTTCTAACTTGTTTTAAGGGTTTTATTTACCTAGTGTTTTGGTACATGGGATGTGAGGCTTAGATTTACCTGTGGTGAGCTTGCACACATCCGGTTGAGGCAGACACTTTGAATTGATCTTCCTATGAGGCTCTGCAGTCTAGCTGATTCAACACTCACGCTAATTGACAAACCAGGGCACTTTCAATCTCCCCCTTTGTCAATTACGTGACAAAATACCAAAAAACTCTAGACCAGCTTCTATACTACCATCCTAAATTATGTGTACATGTTCGTTACACAATTGTACAATGCTAACAATGTCATATACACAACACATTCAGAAGCTACTCCCCCTATCTGTAAACTCCCCCTATCTTGGTGTAGCTGCTCCCCCTAACACCTACAACACCATTCATAGACAGATATACAATTTTCCTTCCGGGGTGTTTGAATTGTTCTCCCCCTTTTTGTCAGTCATTGACAAAGATAAATATAGCAGTTGATATTGACTGAAGTTTGAAGTATTTGGGAGAACCAATCATCCAGAGAACATACATATATAAAAGATAGATGCATAATGATAAAAACAGTGAATTAGACATCTCATGTTTGGATCCGATGTATGCAGAGCAGACCAAGTAAGGTAGAGAAATAGGTAAGTTGGATAAACACAACATTACCAAGCCCATTCAAGGGCACCTAAAAATAACCATTAGTATTTAGCCCAACCATGGGCATATCAAAATAAATATTCTCCTCATCCAGAGGACTATCATTCCAAAACAAATCCTAGTTTGGTAAACCATTGTGGTTCTTCCACGGACCAACAAGCATAAAAACAGACAAACCATACACGTCAGTAGATCATCACATACACTCTTAAGTACTTAGGATAATCAAAAAGATATCCATATCCTCAATGTGAGTGATGAGCAGGTGTATGTGATGAGTAAAATTAAAGTCATGGGGTCGAGCTGGATAGTGTTGTGTCCTCTCTTCGATAGGTCAGAGGGTTAACAAGTTGTTGTGTCGTATGTTGTAGTCCAGCAACCATCCTTTCCAAGGCTAAAAGTCGCTCACCATGCTTATCAAACTTATCTTCAATTCATGTCATTCCTCGCATCGTTGTCCCGACCCGATCCTGATGTAATTTATGACGATGAGTTGGTGCAGATTCACGTGTAGTCGGAACGGGTCTTAGCTCCTGTGGTTCTCCTTCAGTAGGTGCTGCTCTTTCTCCTGTCTCTGCGTCTTCATGTATCTCTTCCTCGGGTTGTCCTTCTGTATACGGATAAAACTTAAGATCCATCTTCCGTATATTGACCTTGTTAAAATGTTGCATTGGACGCTCAGGATCATTTGTCATAGGTAGTTCAGTTTGATCACACAGCACAAGGATGATATGAGGAAAAGGTAGCTGAGTTACTCTAGAGGCGAAAATGACACATGCTAATTGGTGGAGAATTAACATGGGCAAACATAGCTTAATACCAGATGCGATGTTGTATAGAACCAAGACCATGAAGGAGCTAAATCAGCTCGATTTATCCCTCTGGGGTATACATTTGTGGAGAAAATCCCATGCGCAATTCTTTAGCTTTAAGAGCGTTCCCTTGATACCATGGGATATCTCTACCTTGACATAGGAATTTGGTGACCTTAGATCGATTTGTTGGGTCCTCGAGGTTAAGACTGGATAGACCGATAGAAGACAAGGTAGGACCAATTATGTTGGCAATGAATTCGGTTGTGATTTCAACACTTTCTTCCCCAACAAAGACAGTTATCCATGGAGGATCAAGGACCGGAGAATGACAGTACGCAAGAAAGCGATAAGTCCTTTCATCATGACATATACCACCAAAGTCTAAAATGGGCAACCAATCAACTACATCTAAAAAAGATTCTAGATTGTATGTTTTTATGCACTCCCTATCAATCCGTCGTTCATGTACCAGACTCCTCCCAGTATATTTTTCCAATACATTTGCAGGAGGAATTGATGCAACCGGTGGATGAGCAGGTGCTACTACCGGAGTCTCACCGCGTGACGTTTGTCTTGTGGTGGTTCCACGGTGGTGAACATGTGATGAGGATGCTCTCGGAGCCAGAGATTCTGCTGTATAAGACAGGATGATTCTCCATCAATCGGGGCTTTTCCTTTGTTTTTGGACATGATTAATCGACAACCAAGAGAAGGAAGATAGAGAATTAACTAGGAAGTGAACGATTGAATGGTTGTCTCAACAGAAGTCCTATCAAACTACGTTACTCCAAATCGAAGGAATGATACCTTTGAATGGAGGAAGTAAACGTTGGGTATCCTCGGATTTTAAGGGCAGACGACTGACCAGGATGAAATGTTTTAGAAGACGAACCGCCCAATTAGAAATGATAAAGAGTGACAAGTAAAAGCGTTTCCCGCTCGCCCGACTTTTATTGGGCAGAATTGTTCGATGACATCGAACATACTTCGATCTCATCGATAGGCTTATCAAAGACAAAAAATATGACAATGATTTGATTACTTTGATGATATGCATATCATAGAATATTTCCATAGCAGCATGTATACACATCAAAATTTGTACAAAAGTTGTACCATCCAAAATTATAAACATAAAAAAACGAGGAGTGGAGACCTCAGATATATTATGAAAACTATCAAAATTACATCATTTCAACATTCATCCAGATCTAGATGCCATGACCTGGACATGTTTTCCTTGCTCAATTATTGGGTAGTTGAACCATGTTTCCATGTTTCACAAATTCATTTGTTTTCTGATTTAGTTCAGCCACTTGATTCAATATCTCCTTCATTCTCGCGGTCATTCTGGGTGGTGATAGATGTGTATTACCTCTAGCCATATTCCTAAGTGGACTCTTGACATTTTGTATTGTTCTTCTGGTTGGTCTATATTTACCAGTATGATTTAGACCAGGAATGAGTTGAGTCCTCCTAGGTGACAAGTATTCAACTTGATAATGACCAGAGTCTTGACATGAATGACAAATAAAAGTAGCTCTTATTTTACTTCCTGATGTAGCTGATTTCTCGAACATTGGTGCTGCATTTTTTGTATTTGAATTTGTCATATCCTAATCCACTCTTATATTTCCCAGGTCATCCCATCCCTAAGAGTTTTTCTAATTTTTCACTACTCTGGGAAAATTTATAATTTACTTCAGCAGATTTTTTGTATTTCTCTATATCAAACATGAGTGTGTGATTTTCATTCTTTAGATGCTCATTTTTATCTTTCAATAGTTCAATCTGTTCAGTAAGTTTCAAAGATTCAGATTTAAGGGACAGATTGATTCTTTCCAACTTATCATTTTCAGAGTGGTATTGTTGTAGATCATTAATCAAGTGTGTATTGATTTCCAATGTTTTGCCTAGATCTAATTGCAACAATTTATTTTTATTTTCATTTATTCCAAGTCTTTTAAGGATATTGATGCTATGGATATAGAGTTGATTATAGGCATCCTGCAGTTTATCCTTTTCTTCTTCTTCTTTCTCTGTTTCTTCATTATCAGATGATTCAATGGCTTGAGGATCTTTGGTTTTCTTAGTTTATATGGGAATGATGGAGGCTGTGGAGACCATAAGAATTTGCAAGGATTTTCGGTCTCCATCACTCTCTGAGTCACTACATTCAGAATTTAACTCTACAGTATCATCCCATATGGCAGCCATTGCCTCGCCCTTAATTTTTCTGTTTAGGCATTCAGTAGACAGATGTCTATACTTCTGACAAGCATAACATTGTGGTTCTTTGGTCTTTTTACCAAATTTGCCCGCAGAAGGTTTGTTGTCCACCCACCTTCCTTTAGAAGGATGGCCACGATTCTTCTGAAAGAATTTCCTGAATCTTTGTGCCAGCAAAGCCACTTCCTCATCTTCATCTTCTCTTTCACTTCCACTGTCCTCATTTGCTGTTTTCTTTGAGATTTTTAGGACAGTTGTTTTGGATTTAGGGGTTTGTTTGAAGTGTAGTTCAAAATTTTGTAGGGAACCTACCAGTGCTTTTACTTTCATTTCGTTTATATTTCTACACTTTTCAATGGTTGTTACATTAGGATTGAACCGTTCCGGTAGGGATCTTAGAATTTTCCTACAGATTTTTGGTACCGGAACTTTCTCTCCTAATCCACTCATGGAGTTACAAATGATATTCAACTTAGTAAAAAACTCCATAAAGGTCTCATGCTCTTCCATTCTGAGACTTTCGAACTGTGAAGTCAGGAGTTGAAGTTTAGATCTCTTCACAGTGCTTATGCCTTCATGGGTTGTTTCCAATAGATCCCATGCTTCTTTGGATGTCTCACACATACTTATTTGATTGAATATATCTTGGGACACGGCATAGTAGATGGCGTTCATAGCTTTAGCTTCAGCAGTCTGTTTTTCTTTATCGAACGTCGTCCATTTTTCTTTGGGTTTGGGTTTTGTGATGGTTGTGCCACTATCAAGTACAATTTGTTCAGATGGTGGCACATATCCACTTTCAAATATATCCCAAACATCATGATCCAAAGATCTCAGAAAGTAGTGCATTTTAGCCTTCCAGTATGCGTAATTTGAGCCATCAAATAATGGAGGTCTAGTGACCGATGAGCCCTCTCCTTTGGCCATATTCCCAACTTCAGTCAAGATCGCTCTCTAGGCGGTGAAGCCCTTAAAGAGGAACCTGCTCTGATACCAATTGAAATAGCGGTGAAGACCGCTTTAGTTGAAGTAGGAATATTCTAATATGTCCTAGAGGGAGGTAAATAGGACTTTTTAAAGTTTTTATGGTTTATTTAAAATCTTATTCTACTAATCCTAACAACAAGCACATATTAGGATTACTCAATAATAACTCTACTGGCTTCCAAGCCTGGTAAAGGATCAAATCACAAACTATTTAAGAAGTAAACAATATGCAAACTAGTTTATGATGGATATGACTGTGTATGTGTGTGAGATGTGATCTCAGATATTTAGATATGAAATTATTAAAGTGAATCACACAAACCAAAGAATAGTAATCTCAAACACAGTCATTTTTATAGTGGTTCGACTACTTATCTACTCCACTCCCGATAACTGCACTCAACCCTTGAGTGTACCGGATTTCACTAAGGAAGTTTCACAGCGGTTCACCTCAAACCTAAGGTTTTAAATCAGGTTCACCTTCAACCTTTACAACCTACACCTAGGCTAACTGTTTATGCTCCTTAAGCAAGGGTCAACACATAACAACTGGTTTTAGGCACACTGGCCAAGGATCCACTCAAGGAACCTCTGTTTATACTCCCTGAACAAGGGTCAACATATAGCACCCGATTTTAGGCACACTAGTCAAGGATCCACACAAAGAATTTAACTATTTATGATCTCCATAGTGCAAGGGTCAACACAACGCACCCACTACGTACACTCCCGCCAGAGGTCTCCTATGAGGGCTTGCAAGGGTGAGAAACACCTTAGACCTAATCCTAAAAAGGAATGATAACAAGTGTCCTCTGGACTCTAATAACTTACAAATAAGTGGATGAGTTTCATTCAACACGTTGACGAAAATCTCCTCCTTGTTGATGAAGAATCTTCGGCTTCCTTAATCCGCAACACAAATGATGTACCAATACGAGGCTTCGGGTTGGGTCAAGTTTAAGATGGAATCCTACTCTATAAAATATTTTCCTATAAAGAAGATAGAGTGATTCCGATTATCTATGCATTTAAGGCATCCCAGCTTAATGATTTGCCATTAAGGTAGTAGCTGGAGGATCCTTAAATGCAGAAGTTCATTCCTCAATCCACTCTATTGAATATCAATGACGAGGGTGGATTGGAGGATGAACTTCCCTGAGAGAAAGGGCTTTGGGTATATGATCTAAGGTAAAATACTCAAAAGCACTCTCTTCTTTCTCTACCAGCAACAATAGACAAGTCCTCTTTATATAGGCAAAAGTTTCCAACGGATATAAAACGGTCACATTTATGACAGAGTTCGATATCATCGAGCGGATTCGATATCATCGAGCGTATACTCTTGATAGCATCGATGGTCCGCTCGATGACACAAACTCAAATGTCATACGCTTTTGAAACCTTTTGTCAGTTGGTCGATGGAATCGAAACAGGTGTCGATGTCATCGGATTTTGAACTCCGATATTATCGATACTAGTGTCGATTCATCGACATTTGAAAATGAGAGAGACTTGACATGAAATATTTCAGGTTTACAAGAATGATCGAGGGACCTTCGAGATCATCGGAATTTGAATGTCGATGATATCGATAACTGTGTCGAGGAATCGATAAATCCAACGGATTTCTCATTAAGCTTGTTGGACAGTTTATGTCCTTGTTCGATGCAATCAAAACAGTACCAATATCATCGATACTTGAATATCGATTCTATCAAGTGACCCTCGATCATAGATAAATAATCCTTAAATCTTTTGCTGGAAAACTACATGCTCATGACTGATATCATCGAGAGCCTTCCAATATCATCGAGATTTGAATTTTGATGGTATCGAGGAGGCTTCGATATATTGATGCACATATGATATTCTTAAGAAAAAATAGGGGCATCGAAAATCTACCTGTAATATTATCGAGTCACCTTCGATGAACTCGATATTCGAATATCGATGATATCGATAGGTATATCGATACATCAATAAATCCGTCCAGAGATATATGTGGTTGTTGGATGCTTTTGTCCTTATTTCGATGAAATCGATTTGTCATCGAGGACATCGACAGCGCAGGTCGATCATATCGAACTGTGTATCGATAAAATCGACAAATCAAGAAAACTTAGAGATTTTCTGATTTTGAAAAAGTTTTTTTAACTTCTTAAAAACCCTATGATGTTCTAACTTATTTTAAGGGTTTTTTTTACCTGGTGTTTTTGGACATGGGATGTGAGGCTTAGATTTACCTATGGCGAATTTGCACACATCCAGTTAAGGCAGACGCTTTAAATTGATCTTCCTATGAGGCTCTGCAGTCTAGCTGACTCAACACTCGTGCTAATTGAAAAACCAGCGCACTTTCAGCCCCTTCAATTAACTATGCCAAAATATGATCAGCATGGCCCCATTAACCCTTATTGTGGTGTTTTAATATTTATGTGGTAACATTTTTTCACCATCTTTTATGCTATCATGTGTGGACCATCATAAGCCTCTCTATCATCTAGACAACCCAAATGGGCCCCACATTAGTGCAAAGATCTAGATAGGCTCAAGAAAATGCCGAAGTCCCTCTTTTTATAAGATTAAGTATTATCTTCTTAAGGGTCATTAATCAACCATTTGTGGGCTGATCTTGGTCGAGTGTTGAAAAGTGACTTTGAGTTTTTGGCCAGATCTAACCAATAGTGTAGTTTGTTTTTTTATTAACCATATCTAAACCTCCTACAATAATGATGATCAATATATAGATTAAAATAAAAGACATAATAATAAAATTCCAAATTAAATTAATATCATTGTGAAATTTGTATGTTAACCATATCCATATATGTGATAATATTAGGTGGGTCACACACTTTGGGATTCAATGAACAAAAGATGTGACTCAACATGTTCCATGATAACAATGCATACATAAATGCATGGGAATGAGAAGATCTCTTTTTATATCCATACTATTATTATATTGAACATGGATCGAGTAGTGATCGGAAAGTGATGATCGGATCCACCTAGACAACCAGTCGAGTCAAGTTTTGATTTGAACCATGCATGTGGCAGATGTGAAGGTTATTTTGAGAAATCAAGCTAATTTAGGATTGTTTGGCAACAATGGTTTAGTGTGAAACCAAGAAAGTGATGTCGTTTGGGAGGTGTGAATTGTCATTTTACACGAATATACACACACTTTTGAGATCACTTCGTGAATCCATGATTTCAATTCCAATTACCAGCAAGTAAGCTTGGAAAGTATCTTTTAAAACACCTGAACCCATGTTAGGCCCATACCCTAGGTGCGCTTTGGGTAGGTCCCACCCATGTGAAATCAAACCCAACCCCTAGGTCTATCACATCATGTTAGACTCAGGTGGGCCATATCAAGGGAAACAGTTTGCAAGAGGATGCTCACCCTTGATTTTTACATGGCCCATTATGATGTTTATATGAAATTTACTTTGATCATTAGATGTGTCATTCCAAGTTAGTTTTAGGGCCAAAAAATCAGGTTTACCTGTGATTCTAATGTGCCGCAACAAAGAAAATAGTCAGTCCACCCTTGATTTTTTCAGAGCCCGTCCTAATTGTTATATAAAATCCACTCCAACCATTAGATACTGCACTAAAAAAGGCACATCCATGATTTCAGTGGGCCACACAAAGGAAACAATTTAAAGTGTGAGTGTTGCCCTGTATAATGTTTCAAATCATGTGGTAGAATCACTGATGGGCTTGAATTTTGGGCCTTGGGCCTAACAACCTTAACGCATCCAGTGGTCTAGGTGGATTTCACATTTTTTTTTTTTTTATTTATTTAAAAGATGGGCCTGTGCAAGAATTTTGAGATTTCCATTTATGTGACTCGTGTGATCTTGTGCATGAGGCTGTTTCACATTAAGAATTAGGTGGCCCCACCATATGTTTATGTAAAATCCACTCCAACAGCCAGGTGTGTTACCTCACGTTAGTCTCATCTCACAGGAATCGCCCCATTCTGTTACTCAGGTGGGCCATAAAAAAGAAAACAAATGCCTACTCATAATTTTTACATGGCCTACTATGATGTTTATGTCAAATCCACTCCAACCATTACATGCGATCATCTTAGCTTAGGTCTGGGGCTAAAAAAAAATAGGCTGACATGGGCTTTAGGTGGGCCACACCAAATGAAACAGTTCGGAGAGTGACATCCACCCTTAACTTTTTGCAGGGCTCAACATGATGATTATATGAAATCCACTCTAACTATTAGATGTCAAACTAAAATTTATGCTTGGGTACAAAAGATCAGGCTCAATCATAATTCAGGTAGGCCACATGAAGGGAAACAATTTCGAGGGTGAGTATTGCCTTGTACATTATTTCCAACTATGTGGTCCACCAAATCATGTGGCATTTGGCATTGGCACAATGTATGACATCACTGATAATGAATGGTGATGCACTGATGGTCAAGGTTGATTTCACATAAACATCACAGTAGGCCCTTCCCATAAATTCTAAATACAGGGTGCTAAATACAACCAAAGATTTTTTTTCACATAGAATTTAGGTACTGTGATTTCGATTCTAATTCGTATCTACCAAAATGACCCATGGCATGAAAGAACCTTAAACACGAGCCCTAGTGATGGATTTGAAGATGACCTTTTACTCTAATGCCATATCAAATAACCACTTTCTCTCGAAGCTAAAGCCACTTTAACAAGAGTGAGAATTAGGTAAACGTAAATGTAAGAACGAGTGAAAAAGAGGTATGCTGGCCAGAATGCGTCACGGCGTATTGATATTTGTTATCTCATAAGCTGGGATTATAGCCATTGGATCTACTGTCATGTTTGGTGATCCAAACTAGTGGTCAAACGTGAAAAGCAAGATGGTTAGTATCTCCTTTGAGGTTGGCCCGCAAATCAGAAGGTTTGGACCATTTGAACTCTAGTCTCTTTCGTCCCTTGAAACTTGGAGCGGATTAGTGAGTGTTTCCCTGACTGTGGGCCCATCTTGATATATGTGTTGTATATCCATGCCGTCCATCAGTTTTTCCCGGCATTTTTTGCGATGGTTCAAAAAATAATGAAGCATATCCAAATCTCAAGTGGATCACACAATCAGGATTGAACGTCCATCATTAGAAACTTCGTGGACCACAAAAATTTTTTGATCTAGGTGATATTTGTCGTTTCCATTCATTCAGGTCTGCGTGACCTTATAAACAGGTTGGATGGAAAATAATATTTACAGTGGGCCTTAGGAAGTTTTTAATGGTGGGCGTTCAATGACAACTATTTCCTGCAGTGTGCTCCACTTGAGATTTGAATCTGCTTCTTTTTTAGGACCAAGCCCTAAAATGAGCCATAAAAACCAATGGTTGGCATGGATATATAACACATACATCAAGGTAGGCCCGTGATCAGGACAACACCCACTATGGTCTTACCCAGGTAACATCTCATCCGCTCCCCTTAAAAGTTAAAACCGGCCCACTTCCATGCAAACAGAGAGAATTATGAAACGAGTATCAGCACTTTAAAAGTCCACCAAACATTTAATTCTATCAATAAGATTGAAATGCCTAGGTAGATGGATGGCCAACTGGATTTGAAAGCATGCAAACAATTTTAGAGACTTTTACTCAAAAGGGTCTACCTAACTGCTACCCAAAATTGAAAGAAGCCAATCACTCTTCTGATCCTGACCGTTAAGAGGACCATCGGATATAAACAACAGTTTACATCTTAACCATTCATAGGCCTATATCCAACAAAGATGAGGTATTATCATACACATACACGGGCCCAAAGGTTTTGTCTTCAATTTCTACAGGTGGGACCCATAGTTCCATGATCCCATCCAACGGTCCTCAACGTGGATTGCCTATGCACCCAAGAATCCTCCATATTATTTTACAAAAAAAAAAAAAAAAAAAAGCCTTTTATGTACAATATTGAGTCCTTTTCTTAGTCCGTTGTATTTTCTCTACAAACCGTCTATTGTTAATCATATATAGGGAATTCTTACAATCTAGGTATTTCTGGTGTACTTATTCATCCACAGTGGGTCCTACTATATCAACTGTTTGGATCAGCAAACCGTGGACTCAGTTGTCTCAAAACCTTTCAGCTGACCATTCTACGATGATGCCGAGGATATAGTATTATTTCTTCACTTAACTTCTAACCATCTCTTTGACATTTCTTTTGTTCAAATGAAAAAGAGTTGGAAGGTGAACTAACAACAAAACAATACAACCAACCATAGAAATCTCCCTAAAAACAGATGCAAAACCAACCAAACAAAACTCATTTTCTCACCCACACACTGATCTCTTCCTCTACTATCCTCCCTATAAAAGACCCAAACCATTAGTTTCTCCTCATCATATCTCATTCATACATCTTAACTAGTTTAGTACGTACCTCTTCCCACACTACCATTCATGGCTTCAAAAACTTGCTTCTTCTTATGTCTGCTCATTTTTGTGTCACTCAGCCACAACGCATGCCTTGCATCCCGTCACCTGTTGGACACTCCCGTGCCGGCTGCTCCACCACCAGTGCCAACTATCCCGACCCTGCCGAAACCCACAATACCAACATTGCCTCCCGTGCCTGCGGTGCCGACTCTACCTAAGCCGACATTACCACCATTGCCTAGTGCCCAATTGCCACCGTTGCCCGCCGTGCCAACACTCCCAAAGGCAACAACGCCACCATTGCCATCTGCCCAATTGCCACCTCTGCCTGTCTCGCCGAGTTTGCCGAAGCCTACATTGCCACCGCTGCCAACCATGCCTACCATCCCCTCCATTCCAACATTCCCAACCATTCCCTCCATTCCAACCATCCCTTCAATCCCAACTATCCCTAAAATACCTTTCTTCTCACCACCCCCTTCAAACTAGCCCATGATAGTTATGTGGAGTATGGGCCAGTTATTGATATTATGTGGAGTATGGCCCAGTCATTGATATGCTTAGTTTATTACTTTGGGTGGTAGTAGGACATCACCAGCATCATTTTAATGAAGTCCTTGCATGTGAGGAGTGAGGAGTATACTCTCTTGTGAAGACTATTTTTATGGGAGATTTGTAGGTCTGGGGATTGTATACTTTGTGCCTTTCTTTTGTCACTTTCAGTTGTATTGCATTCTTATTTTATCTTTATGAGATTTGGTTTTCAATGTTAAAGTATTCGTGTTTACATTTATTAGTCATTTGGGACTTAGCATGTTTGGAATGTCATTAATTTCCATTACAAAATTCTCATTCATTTGGTGTTGATTGGATATCATGGACCTGCCAAACGTTTCTTTGTTTACAATCTTGGGAGGAAGTTGTTTGCAAGACATGGCAGAAAGGGGTGAGGTGGGCAGAAGCCACTGAAAATGAGCAGTGATTTTATTCTAGCAAAATAATTTATTTATGGTCAAGCACTTTGAAATTGAAAAAGTCACAAAGCTTAGCTTAAATAAACCATCTGAGTCATAGGAAACTTTAGTAGGACATTATTGGAAATTTAAATTGATTTGACGATCCTAAATTCTCTTTAATAACCATTTGTTTATTGAACTTAGATTATTGTTTCCATAGGGGTGACTGATTAAATATCCACCAATCAGCCAATTAGGAAAGGAAATTACTGTATTTTTTTTTTAAGATCCATCTAAATTAAAGCCAATTTATTATATGTTATACGAACAATTTCTTAATGGCTGTGTACCAACCATCGTACTCTTCTAAAGTATCAAGGTTTTCTTATTTCGAAAAATAGAGAAGCCTTCAACAAGAAAACAGTCTCTTCTAATTATCTAAAGGCTCTTATTTTCACTTTAAAATCGAATCCATGTCCATCGTTAATCAATTAGAAAACTAATTATATTGAGAATTTTTCCCTTGATTATTCGCATTATATACAATAAAGGTAAAACGCAGGCGATTAGTTTTTAAAATGGCTTATAAAGAAAGAAAATCAAAATTATTAAATGAAGGTTAGCATATGTAAGGTCATTATCTGAAAGGAATTGGAAACATGCAATTTCATGTTCACTTCAAGTTGTTATTTTTATCAAATTAAATATTATTAAAAGCTAAAAGTAAATAAATTGTTAAATTCAATTATCCTAATTCAGAATTTTCATCTAAAATGCATCTATGTAAAGATGCTCAATCATCTAAAAGACATCTAGACTCTGTTCAGTATGGATCGTTGTATATTTTTTTGATTGGCCATTTTTAACAATGATTAGCCTGGGAGGAATATCCAACTGAAGAGATTCTTTGGACATGACTCTTTCCATGATTTGGCTGACTAGATGAACCAGGTCCTACAAAGATCACCCTCACTTGAATCTTTTATATGGTTTGGTTTGGGGTTATCTTTCCTTTTCTTTCATAGGTTATTGGCATCGGATAATTTCAAAGAATCAACAATTGTGTCAATCTTTTTTATTGGTTAAGAACATATTTGTAATGTTGGAAAAGTAAAGAAAGCAAAAGTGTAATGATTATCCAATGATGGATTTCATGAGCATTACTGAAACATGAATTTCATTTCTCAATGACTTATTCTGATAGCAAATGAAAATCTCATTTTTGTGAGAGAATACTCACCGTCTACTTATGCTGGGGAATTGGTTATGGAAAACTAAAATAATCGAGATATATGGAATCCGCCCTCTTCCTTGCCATCAAAACTACCAAAAAAAAAACTCCCATAAATAGAAAATATTGTCCATTTCTCACTAATTTAATACGCGAATATAGTTCCCACTATTGAGCCTAAGGTTGCTCATCATCACAAACATGAGTCTGCCCTAAGACTTCCATAACTGGCCGATTGCTGCTTGTAACCCTTACATGGCTTACATATTCTCCCGTTGGAAAGCCTCGAATGTTGCCGTAGTCCCAGAATTATTCCATGGAGCACCGCCTATTGGATTGTTGCCCATACCTTCATTAGATATCATCGTCCTGAGGAAAAACCTCGCTCTGATACCAACTGACATAGGGAAGAGTGTCAAGGGATAAAAGAAAGATCAACATCTTCCTCAAGTTAAAAATATCTTGAGTTCATAAGACATATTGGATCTAGAATCCACAAGAGTCAAGAAAATTCAAAATACTTTATTGAAATTTGTCTCTCAACCGAGATTACAATACTTTAAATAATAAAACGAAATTCTAATTAAGAATCCTAATGCAAATAAACTGAAACTTTCTTAAAATATTAAAACTTACTAAAAATAAAAGGTTCTAATCTAACTACGCAGGATGATTCCTGGCATGATAAGAAGCAAACCCTAAAAAGACACCAAATACTAAAACTCTAAGAATAAAAAGTTATGTCCCACCTAAAACTTAGTAAAAATAGTTAGTTTTCTGAAAATGAGAAATTTGAGTAGGAAAGAGTCGTTTTCTCGTGAAATTGAGCAACACGACATGCTTACAGTGTCGGTTGGCCCTATAGCAAAATTCAAGTCTAAATTCATAAGTCGTGCGTCTCGTAACTCATTATCGATCAAAAGTTATGGTTGATTTATGATTTGCACTTTAAACGGCATTTTTTTCTTAATCCAAAATGATTTTCTCTTATACGGACACACATGAGGCCCAATTACATCATGCCCCCATAAGACTATGCCCACATTTGATGGAATGCGTCAGCTTCCATTCGGGCTTTTTTTCGATCTATCTAGGCTAGGAATAGGTCTGCGGCCCACTCTACATCAACGTGACACATGTTCCACATCCATATGCAATGCCAGATGTGTGCCACCTTGCAACTAGAAGTCCATTGTCTTCATTGATGAAAGAGCACACATACTAGGCCAATATATTCATTAGCAATAGTTAATAAAGTAGTCAACGTTCAATGTAATCATGGCCAACTAATGTGCACCACACGAAGAGAGGAGGGGAGAGAAATAGAGAGAGAGAGAGAGAGAGAGAGAGAGAGAGAGAGAGAGAGAGAGAGAGAGAGAGAGAGAAGGGACATGGTGTAGCTAGCTAGACCACACGCAGAGAAAGTGGCGGGGGCTATACATAGAGAAAGGAAGAGAAAACACCCCAAAATGGTTTCAATGGTGAGCATCACATCTCCACTGTTTTAGTGGTGTGGCCCAGTTGAGTTTTAGCCTGATAGCTTTTGGCTTCACAACCTAACATGAGCTACTGCAATTGATAGATGGAGTGGATGTCACATAAATATCACATTGTTCCCATTGCACGGGCTCCCTAAAAATTTGCATTCAATCTAGGTTTGGATGTGGACTATATATATACAAAGAGGAGATAAAAAGATTGAATGATATAAATCCTCTCCTCTTAAAATCCGAAGATTAGCAATATTCCAATGACTAATTGCATGGGTAGCACTGTCCATGGCTACTCATATTATATATAGATTATTGCGGAAATATATTACATTACAAGTTTTTTTTTTTTTTTTTTTTTAAAGAGTATGGGCTACAGAGAGAGAGAGAGAGAGAGAGAGAGAGAGAGAGAGAGAGAGAGAGAGAGAGAGAGAGAGAGAGAGAGAACCCCATAACAGTTTTAATGTTGAGCATCCCATCCGGACCGTTTCCAGTGTAGGCTTACGACTTAACTTGAGCAGCTGCCATTGATGGAAGGAGTGGATGTCACACAGACATCAAGGTGGTGCTATAGAGCTTTTTACCGAACAGGCTACGCGTAAATGACAGAAACATTAGGATAAAAGATGCAGAGACATTCAAAATCTCTTTTAAAAATATGAATTTTACTATTACTGCAATGACTAATTATGTGGGTAATATTGCCTAACAGGGGCTGAAAAAAAGAAATACACGTTTTGGTGAACAAAACTAACGGTTTGCATTCAAGAGAGATGGGTTGCCTGCCTGGCGATTGGAATGGCATACTTGTAGGATACAACATACGTAAATGTAAAGTCCAGTCAGGTTGGGACAGGGTCGGGCTAGGTCAGGCCCAAATGAATTGCATGGCCCAAGCCCATCACCCGGGCCAAGCTAGTAAGTCCAACCCCGGCCCAAATGAGGTTTGGGCTCGTCAGGTCAGACACCCATTGCCACCCTTAATACCAGCTAACTTATCAATTAAAGTTGGGAATGGGTAATCACAACCATTGCTCTACCATTCAATGGAATAGATTCACGGTTGAACAGGCGCCACAATCTGAAATTTGATTTGGCATGGCAATCAACTTGGAAAGATTCACCAATGCCAGCTAGAAAAAAAAAATTCACAAAGAGAACCCGTTCAACCTGCAAGAGGAACTTTGACTCAACGAAAAATCTATTTCTGCTTCAAACAACTAAAATTCCAATGAATTTACAGTGTCTACATTCTTCCAATGACACCAAAGCAACGCCATTTCAATGTAGTCGTTTGGATTGATAGCATTTGAATGTCCCTGACTTTCAATTACAAGGTATTGTTGCAATACATGATTATTGTAATTTATGGTAATTATAATTCCATTATTTTAGTAAATCAGTGTTTGGGATCCATTCAAGCGTGAAGTAGAAAACCCAAAACAGGCTCTCTTTTTCGTGAGCACTGTCGCCAGGGTCATAATCTGCTGGATCTTTCGTTTTACTATTATACAGTGTGCTGTTGGAATATATCATCAAATGCACTGCTTCGATGATGAAACATCATGCAACCGTAGCCAAACTGAAAGGAGTCATATGATGGATGAACTGCTGCTACATTGGCTTTGAGGAACATATCACATTTGAAGATTTTTCTTTCTACATTGGCTTTGAGGAAACATTCCACATTTGAATTTTTATTTTATTTTTCTTTTTAAGCACATTTACACACAGGTTTTTACAGTGAAGATTAAGGCAAGCCTTTCAAGAATGATCCTTGCCTGGCTAATCAACTTTGAATCCTCTCGCTGAAGCTATCCGTTTGATAATAATGAGATTTATCATCCATGCCACCAGTTTCAAACCTTCGACGCCTTTCGATTGCAGCCTCTACCCTCATATTGAACTCTTCGTCAGGGCCAGGCAACATGTATCGTAGCTTGAAATTTATCTGGTTCTCAACCATGACCTTGTGCCTAGGAATTATTCGGCCTTCAAGAGAATAGCTGAAAAACCTGCAGACATTTTCTTTAACTCAGATGATGGGGGGAAAAAAAGAATTTTAAAAACTTGGTGAAAATTTACTGGATTCTTTTCACTGAAAATGGGTGTTTAAATAACAGGAAATGCTAACATCCCCACCTTTATGGGGACATTAGTAACATACCCAAAGCCTTTAAGTCACCTGTAGCCAATCATTGATTTGCACCATTCATTCATTCATACCATTGGGGCCAACTTATGGTATATAAAAAATAATAATAATAATAATACACTGATCTGATAATCCAAACATCAGATCAGTAGAATAAAAAAAATGGACCATCAAGATCGATTGGAGCAACAAAATTATTGCGATCGTCATCTTGAAACATCTATTCAACACATGCAACCATGAAATGTGTTTTTTTTTTTTTCCAAAGCACTTTGGTTTGGCAATGCTAACCATTTGATCTACAGCCCATTAAAAATGGATGGTTGTAAAAAAAAAATGGCCCAAATTGAAAGGTTAGGCTCATCCAATCAGTGTGATTTTTTCCCACCATGGATTGCTCCCAATGGTTATGAATAAATGAACAGTCTATGAAGATCTAGTCCCATCACAAGTTCTAGACCAATTACACCCTAAATTCCTCACAAGTCACAAGAATTTCAGGCTACCCAGAAACTAATTGATTTTTTTTTCCTTCATATTTGCTATTCTGGATACTAGTCCAAAAAACAAAACCAAAAAAAAAAAAAAAAAACATCTTCAGAAAAGAGTTGTTTATCCCCAAGCAGTTTAACAGATTCAAGCAAGAGAAGAATAACTAGTACATGTAAATTGGCCAAAAAAAAAAAGAAAAAGAAAAGAAAAGAAAAAAGAGAAAAGTATTGGTGGATGATCTGAGATGCTTTTACCTGGGAAACTCAATGAGGTCCTGCAATGGGCGGACCATGGTTCTCCTCAAGTATCGGTACTTGGGACGAAGGACATCCAAATTGTATCTCAGAAGCATAGGAAAATCAGCAATCATTTCCCCCAGTGATTGGAGAGTAATGCCCAATGAAAGGAAGTACTTCACGTTAACCTCCAGTTTATCTACGATGCTGCATCCCAACAGCTCCGGCCCCAATGCTATCACCTTCCCAATATCCCTCTGGCTGACTCCAGCTTTCGTCATCAAGAAAATGACCTGTACATCATAACAACCCAAGAAAAGGTAACTCATGAGATTAAACGAGCTAAATACAACAGATAGAACTGATTCGAGAAGAGAAAATATGCCAAGAATAACAAAAGCATAGGTGCTTCGTGATGCAAGGGCATCTTGGTGTGATTCCAAGTATGCACCATATCTCCACACTAGGGTGGGGTGGCCCACGAGGTGAGGTCTATGAGATGTAGAATGGCCACGTGGTGGGGCCCACTGTGGAACTGTGGGCTTCAAGGACCCGTGCGAATCAGGGGTTGCCCACGGGGAGGTCTCACCTAGGTTTGCTTGGGAGGGCCTGCATATGAGGATAAACCGATCCTTCTCCATCAGCTCTAGAGCTTTTGATGCGCTATTCGTTGTCCACTATCACTTCATGACCATCAAAAAGATATGGAAACCTTTTTTACAATTTTCATCAAGAATGAATTTTATTATGAAAAGAACTGGCCAATTCCAAGGAGGGGACAATCGCCAATGACAAGAAGCAAGCACAGCTCCTACAGCTAAAATTGACAGCAGCTCAATGCTTCCAGTCATGTGAGTAGAGTACAAGGCATTATCATGGACATGGATTTCTCGGGGGCCTTTTCGATGGTGGGACTTAGCAGTTATGGGGGACTTGCGGATCTATTGGGAGTGGTTGATGGGTAGAACTGTACACGAGTCGAACCGAGTCAAGCTTGGCACAGCTCAGCTCAACTCGGCCAGTAACTAACCCCAGCTCAAACCCGGCTCGGCATGGTCCTCGAGCCTGACTGGCCAGCTCAGCCCGGTTCAGTCAGCAGCTCGAGCGAGTTCAAGCCGAGTTCGAGCTGAGTTCAAGCCTATGCGACATTTTATCAAACACATAGAGCGCACCTTCAATTTTTCACAAAATGCAAAACAGTGACAACAATATACAAGTATTTCATCAAACACTAGGCGGGCAATATCAAAATCATGATTTGAGGGCAGTTTTATAATGTGAAGTTTTTTTTTGTAGTGATTTGTTTCGTATCCATTCCTTCACCACTAGCCGATCCTGCCGAGAATATATGCACCCGAAAGAGCACTTCCTTGAGTCGTTTCATCAAACACTTGGCGAGCAACATGAATATCAAAATAATCGAGTCACCGAACCGATTTGATCGAGTCAATTTGAGTTGAGGTTCGATACGAGTTGAGTCGAGCTCGGGCAAGCTCAAAATTTTTTCGAGCTCAAAAAATCAGCTCGAACTCAGTTTCGAACCGAGTCGAATCGAGCTTTTTCGAGTCGAGTCGAGCGAGTTAATCGAGCTAACTCAGTTCATGTACAGCTCTATTGATAGGGGTGGAAATGGGCCAGTTTTGGGCCAGGACAGACCAGGCTACACCCAGGCCCAGCCTGACACTTAAGATCCAAGGCCCAAGCCCAGACTAAACTTGGAATGATCATGGGCCTTGCAGGCCCAAGCCCAAAAAAATGGTTGGGCCCAGGTCCTTCCCAGCCCAGACTAGACTGAAGATTGATAAAAGTCCCTATTTCCCAATTAAATCTGTTGATTAAGCAGGCCACACATGCACAAAGAAATAGACATTTTTGAGGAATTAAACCAATGGTGGACAATGAAGATGGATGGGTTGCCTAACCGAGGATTAGATGGCTTGCCTCACCGACGATTAAAATGGCATGTTTGTAAGATATAACACGTACATATAAAGTTGGGTCGGGCTAGGTTGGGTTGGGCAAAAATAACTTGAGCCCAAAATTGATCAGGCCATGCACGTGGGACCCAAGCAAAGTCCACAGGCCAAGATACTAGGTCCAAGCCCAGCCCAAAGCCGGTCAGGTGGGCTACCTGACCCATTGCCGCCCTTATTGGTCGATCCTAGATTGACCAGTCTTTTGTTTCATTTACATCCAGAAGAGTAACAAATCCTAAAATTTGAAAATCAATTGTTCAGTAGGCAAATTAATAAAAATTAATTAAAAAAGAGGAATAAATCAGACGGACCTAATGTAGAAGAAAAGTAAACAATAGAAATTGGAAAAAATGGGACATATGGTGGTGGTCAAATAGTGGCTAGATACGGCTGTCTGAGACAAAACAAAGGGGCTTTATTTGGGATTTATGGTTTTGGGAGTCTGCAGACCTTTGTTTTTTCTAGGGGAGTTGTCAATCCCAACCTTTTGGAGATTGGGGGTGCTAGGTGGATTTACCAATCTTAATCCCTGAAGGGAAACAGGGCATACACTCCAAATGCCTGGATTGGACAATCTAGGGTGTACAAATGCTAGGATCCAAACAGACCCTTAGCTCATCACAAATTCTGAAGGAATGCTAGAAACACTTCTTCATGATGGAGCTTCCATTAATACAAAGACAAATACCAAAGATATTAAGGAATTTAGTAATTTTTATCACTAGAAAGAGTTGCATAAATGGTTCATGACTTGTTCTGGCCATAAAATGCTACAAAGCCATTAAACAAGTGCCATGACAGTCCAGTATGACAGATTACTTGCTGAAACATAATTCTGATTGCAATGATCTAGTGATCCTGCAAAAACCTTTGTAACTTGCATTGTCAAGCATGGCGGAGTTCCTCTCAAGTCCAAAATTTTAGGATACAAATATGACTAGGACAACCTAGCAAAAACAAATTATGACTAGGACATGGGTACACAAGACTTAGTTAGCAATGTTATCAGGACACACATGGTATAGGTGCCAAATGTCAAGGTGTCCTAAGTGTGCAGCATGGCAAACACCAAAAATCTAGGCATGGGGACACTTCCATAGACCATATTGGGGGGGGGGACTGTACATGTGGATCACACTATACACATCACCAATACACTACATGTACACATTTATTAATAGTTAATTGTTTATATTCAATAGTTTCTCATCACAAAAGGGAATTTGAATTAGTGGGTCATTTTTGTGGCCCACCAAATGATTGGTTTAGCATAAGGATCAGCTATAGGCTTTATTAAGTTGGGCTTATCCCAATGATACATCTTAAATGAAGACTTTTTATGTCATTTGATGATTTTTAAAGGATTTACCGCTCCAAGCTCTATCATGTGTGAATACCCAATAACAGGCCATAAACAATTTACATGTTATTTAAACACAGACAATTGTTTACCTGTAAACAGTTTATAACTTAAAGCCAAACAGGACAGACCGTGAACACTTTACACCTGTAATTTGATTACTTGTAATCCAGTTACAATTTAAGGATTTTACAGGCATCCAAACAACCTCCTTTGGCATGTCATGAGTCGGGGACCATTGCAAGTCTCTTCTTTCCATGGCATGGGGGAGGGTTCGAGAACAAGGAGAGAGTGGTGCAGAGGTTAGCCTTATTGGTGGTAATTTGGGCCATTTGGGGGGGAAGGGTGCAACCGGAGTTTCCGGAACAAATGTGGGTCCAAGCAAGATGTATATAAAAGAGCAAGGTTGGAAGTAATTAGTTGGGCATTGTGTCATAGGGATTTTGGCCAAGATGACTGGCCCTTGCTTTCTTGGCTTTAGTTGTTATCACTCTTTGAGCTTTTTGCTCCTTTTTAAATAAAATTTCATCGCTTTTCAAAAAAAGAAAAGTTCTCAATCAACCATTCAGTTGTCTTCAAACGCTAAATTTCTTCAACTTAACCTACACAAAGGAACTGAGTCAATCACCACCGCCATCAACTCAGCCTTTCTACCAACAATTTGGATTTGGTTTTTAAATGGTCAATATGATCTAATAATTCGAACCAAGATTACTTGGATCAAGGATCGCTTTGGTACTTGGTACAGGAATGGATATGTAATACGCTACTTCCTCCAATACATGGTATGCTGGGGGTAGGATCATGTGCCTCACTCCAATACATACCTGTGTATGAAATTTAGTTTTTATATATGAACTCATATTGTAATTTATATATGAAATGTTGATATTATTATAGATCTCGCATGCTTGCTGTTATATTATAACTAAACAATTACAAGTATAAATCTCCACATTGAAAGTACAAATTTGCATTAACCCAATCACTTGTAAGAATATAGAGCCATAATTTCCAGTTGCAAAAAAATGCCGAACTGGATCACAAACGACTCATACTCCGGATTGCTCAATCCAGAATGGAAATCTGTTGAGGTACAAGGATATTCCCCTATCGTGGGAGGTTTCGTATTTTAGGTAATTGATTCAAACACAACATTGTTGCATCTTAAATACAGACAGCATGCAAAAACACATATGAGAGTATAGATGAGAGATCAAGAGATGACAGAAGCGAGACCATTATATAATATCATTTACTAATGCAAGATGTTTTCTAACATAATTCAAGAACACATCAAGCATGGTTTGACTATAGTTGCAAGACACATAAACGCAATAGAAACTAACTTGGTTTGGGAATGAGAAGTTACTGCTTTAAAATATTAGCAAGCAAAAAAGTAAGAAGCGGGAGCAGAAGCACAAGTTTGACACGTGATTCAAAGCAGGAGTGGCAGGGGGATAGAAGGTTCATGCAACCAAGGGTTAGACAAAAAATGACACACTATGACATGCATGGTATTCCAAATCGGTTACGTAACAGCCGTAACGGCCATTACGTAACGGTAATGGTCGGGGTCGAAACAGCCATAACGGCCGTTACAGAAAAATGCGCCGTAACGGCCCCGTAACAGTGTGTAACGGTGCGTAACGGCCCCGTAACGGTCCCATAACGGTCCAGGAAGTGCATTTTTCAAAAAATAAAAAATGGCCGTAACGGCCGATACGGGGGCTGTAACGGCCGTTACGGCCCGTATCATAACGGTAATGGTGGTGGCCGTTATGGCCACCGTTACCGTTACGGAACACCTTGATGACATGGCTGATGTTCAAAAGTTGGGATCACATCAAAGCTCAGCAGTCTTGACTCAGTTTGGACGAGTTCTGAGTACCAATACCAGACTCCATCCATACAACATGTTTGCTCTGGTTTTTGTTATTTTTGCGTTCAAATGGGCTTTCTCTGTCCACGGGCATTGGACAATGAGTTTCAATGTATTGGGTGTGTCATATTCAAAGATGCTTTAACTTTCATGCTTGTAATTGGCTGAGTCAAATATACCAAAACTGGCAACTTTTTCATTGGTCTGGCTGAGTTGAACAGTGAAATCCAAGTTGTCGAAAATTGGATAAAAGAATAGCTAAAGAAACATGCTGAATAGACTCGTAATGTCTTTACCATATTAATAACAAGCAGATGGATGTGGTGGATGTAATGCGATAATTAAGAAGATATTCCAACAATTCTAAAACAATACATATGCAAGAATAGAAGTACCAAAGAAGAAACATATGAAGGAGAGAGAGAGTACGAGGGACAAACCACTGGCCGAATTTTCTTGTAGAGGCTATATGTTAGTAAGGGTGGGAACTTGACTAGCACCCCACCGATGGCTTCTTCCCGAATACCTATGTCCTGTAAAAACCGAACCTTCACAAGGAAAAAGCGATTGTTTTAGAACTTCAATGCATCAATGGCAGTCAGTGTATAACTATTCATAAAAGCATCTTTGATGTATCTTTATCCATACTTCATCAAATTTTCCTCCCTAATTGTAAAATGCATAAGGAATCCAAGATCGGGGGCATCTAAAATGGACTCCAGGATTCGAAAGGTTATGAGTAGACAAACTTTGAGGGGGAACTTTGCACTAGGATTTTTGTTATTCTTCTTCATTTAAAAAAAAAAAAAAAATGTTATTAAACAAAATCAAAAGGTGTGTGTGTGTGTGTGTGTGTGTGAGAGAGAGAGAGAGAGAGAGAGTCTATTACCCATTATTATGATCTAATATACAAAGAAGTCCTACCTTTGGTGCAATGGTTGTCTCCAAGTCAACACAAAAGATCATTGGTTTCAGTGTAAGTATTCTCCGCATGCCATCACGGCGAACTCCAAGGTAATATAGATACTTCACAAGAGGCTTCCATTTTTCCTCGATGCTGCAACCGATCAGCTGTGGCTTGAATGCTAGTAGTCGTCCAACATCTTCACTGCTCAGGCCAAACTCTTTAAGGTACTGAACCTGAATTAGGAAGTCCAACATAAGTTGCATAGTATTGTGGGTACAAAATAAATCAAATAGGGAGAATATCCTTAAAATTTGGAAGGAAACAAAAATCATGTCCACTGATTCCAGATAGAGCATTTAACTTAAGGGGATGAATTTCTGAATACAGTATATCGAAAATAATACCCGTGCTTTCATTGGGGACCAATTTCAAAGAATAATCAGGTTAAATCATTTGGGGTTCCTAAAAATGTGAGAAAGCAAGGAACCTTAATTGCCACTCCAATTACTCAAAATTTTCAACATTAATAAGATTAACAAGCCAATTTCTCTTACATATTCTTCAGCTAGGGAGTTCAATTCTAAAAACTTTGTATCTGGGATTCCCAACCTACCTGATACAATCCAGTTATCGAATCAGTGAGATCATGATACCCAAATCGCAAGAATGGACAAAGAACACATCCACAAGAATATTAGATTAGGAGGATAAACAACTTTATTGAAATTGGAACTTCTTCACTTCTTACAAATACTTGAATAAACCTATATAAAAAATTTGAAGTGTTTTCTACCTCCTTGAAAACCACTTTTATAGGCCCTAAAAGACACCCAAAATATGTACGAATATTTTATTAAGATTTTCCAACTGTTATGTTGATTTCAAATTAATCTAATCTAAGATAGCAACAACTTCACCTACAAGGAATTGAACAATTTGTAATGGTCTAGTAAAATGACATCTACAAAACTATCCCCAAATTTTTCGAAGATCTACAAAATCAACAACCATATCTTCAAAATCAGCACACCTCTACAAGTGAATTGCCTACAGTTCGGCATATGTTGGCCCCAGGCCACAGTAGGCCTTGGGCCTACATCACTCCCCCAAGGTTGGAGAGAATTTGAATGCCTGCAAATTAGATGCTTCATAATATTGTTAGAGGTCCATACCCAATCTTTTCAATTATCCGTTGTCCATATGCATTCAAATGGGGCTTGTTCTTCCATTTCCCCTACTACTTACATTGACCTCGTCGAGTGTCAGTAGACTTCATGCACTGCACTTGTCCTCATTCTTCCTTCTTTTCCTCAGAGATTTTGTCCATATCAATAATAGTTTCATCTTGCATGAAATGCACCTTGCCATGGTACTTGAACAAATTAGCCATGTTGAAATTCGGCAAGATATCTATGTCATCTAGCAACTCGATCTCATGTGTGAGTTGACGCCTAACTCCCTTTTGACTCGGCACAGCGCAAAATTCTCAGCCTTGAGCTTGTTTTAAGCTCCCCTAGGAAACTTTTCTTTGCAAAGACAACATAACGAAGTTAGCTTCTTTATATCTTTTCCTGACAATGTTCATTCACAATTTCTCGATTCTTGGCATTACTCTCTTCAATCTTCTTCTTTATCTGAACGTACAAGTTTAGGATATGTTATGTGAAAGCATCAACATTGTTGCGGACTCGATCTTGTACCAATAATGGTACCAAGTACATGATATAGACTTCTCCCATTTACAATCTCAAATGGAGAATTCTAGTTTGTTGAGCTATTATAGGGAAACTACAGTTAGGGAAAACCCAAATTCCACTAAGATACATTATCACCTGCAATACTCCTCAAAAGGTTACCGAGACTTAGTTGACTACCTTGGTTTTGGTCATCTCCTTGAGGGTTGTATGGCCTAGAAAATTGAAGCATAGTCCTCAGGCACTTCCATAGTGCACACAAGCTCCCGACGAGCTTCGGCAATTCTAAGCTATGGTTTTCAGCACCCATTGAAATTTCACAATTTCCTTGAAAGAAAAATGTCAACAATACATGTAACATCCATTATCCTATTAAACAGTATGGAGTGGACCATTTTCCAGAAGTAGTCCATTACAATGAATATCAAATCTGCTCCTACTAAATCTTGAGAATACCTAGAATAAAGTCCATGGAAATATCCAGCCATGACATAATTGGAACAAGAACAAACGTATAAAGGATGGTGGTATGCATGACCTTTGGAGACTTTGCATCTACGACATCATGACTAAGAACTATTCAAGGTCATGATGCATATTGGGCCAGTGAATTTTTTTCCTCCATAATGGTTGATGTTTTATCTATTCCAAAGTATCAGCCTAATCCTCTATGTAGCTCAAATAGGATCTTTTCACAAAACGATCATTTGGAAACGCACAAGCATAAACCTTTAATAAATATCCTTCTTGTGAGATGAGTTCACACTTTGGATCTCGCCCCACTCACATATCTACAAAGCACATTGCTGACAATGGTCCTTGTGTTCTTCTTAATGCCTTGAATCCAAAAACCTTCAAGGTGAGTATCCCCAATAGCACCAACCTCCTACTCAAAGCATCTACCGCTTTGTTTTAACTTCTAACTTCGAGCGAAAAAGTAACATATACTCCTATAGAAAAGATGTCTACCATGCATGAGATATCTCAATCATGGTGTGTCGTAAAGGCCGGTAAATAAAGATAACGGTGGCAACCGTTACACGTTATAAGGTTGTAACGGCCATAACAGTCATTATGGAAAAAATGACCCGTAACCGCTGTTAGTGGACCGTTATGCCCCCTATAAAGGCCATAACAACCCCGTAATGGTCTGTTAGAATGCAGATACAGGTTTTTCAGATTTGTTTTCAACATTACGAGGCAAATATAGGTTTTTCAATTTTTTTAATCAATAAAAAAAAAAAAAATTTTAAAAATTTTAAAATTTAAAATTTAAAAAAAAAAAAAGACCGTAACAGCCATTACGGGAGGTCATAATAGTCGTTACGACCCGTATCATAAAGGTAACGGTGTTGGCCGTTATGGCCACCGTTACCATTCCAAAATACCTTGATCTCAATACCTCACAATCCAAATATAAAATAAATTATTGATGAATCAAGTAATGCCTCCAATGCATAGTGCTTGGACCACTATAGAGAACTCAAGTTCACACGTGTAGTTCTTCCGTGCATCATTAAGATTCTCGTTTTAAAAATAAATAAATAAATAAAGCAATCGGCCTATAGTTACACGAAGCATGAAGCAAAGCGGCGACAGGCTCGGTGCAGGAACAAGGAAGCATAGGTTTTAAAATGTTTAACAATTATAAACAACAGGAAGCAAGAGTGAGAGCATGAGTCTAAAGCGTGATTTGAAGCGAGAGCAACAATTAGAAGGATCAGATTTCCTTTCTAACTTCCTTGTACTAATACCAACATTTGAAGCGCCATTCCCACCTCAAAGATTTTGCTCAAGTCCAAAAGTGCAACTATTGGTGCCCTCTGTCATCTTATTTTTATAGTACTTAGCTTTTATCAGCCACTTTTGTTTTTCGAACTTCCATCCAAATGCAATCGTCAAAAGGTGTGATAATAGTGCTGAAATTCCAAATAAATATCAGTAAAACATCGTCCAGCCATGAACAAAATGGGCCTTTAAAAGAGTTCATGCCCTATGCCACTCCATAATAGCCTTGATTTTCTCTTAGTCAACCTTGGCCCTTCTGCAAAAACAATATGCTGCAAAACATAACACATTGATGTAGACAAGACACTTTTCAAGTTGACATATAGTGACTCCTTCCATAGTTTTCCATAAATGATCAACGTGCACAGATGGATCAAGACTAAAAACAAGCAAACCATCCAAATAAACAACTAAAAACTTCCCGTGAAGGGGCCATCAACCCCATGAACCACTTGTACAACCCACCTCATGTCTTAAACGCCATCTTCCCTTCATCCATGAGTCGAAAATGAATCTAACGATGTCCTCTCCTAAGATTGATCTTCAAAAATATCTTTGCATTGTGCAGCAGCATATCATCTAAACCAGTACAGAAAACCAATACTTGATAGTAATCCAGTTAATTGCACAACAATCCAACATCCTCCAACATCATTCTTTCTTAAGAGCTAACAATATAGGAACAGTGCCCGGTGACATACTTTCCCAAATTAACCCTTTCTATGGGAACCACTTTATCTGTCAATGAAGTTCAGCATGCACATCAGGACTCATTCGATAGTGTACAAGATTTGATACGCCCAAAATTAACACTAAATCAATAAGAGCTTAAATGTTGTTCAAAGGAAGCCTAATTGGAAGTTCTTCGGGCACTAAGTCTTCACATTCACGAAGGATCTTCTACATGGGAGGTAGAACATCTAATATAGTCTTTTCTTATTTAGCAACCAAGACCTAAATAATATAGGTCTACTTTCTTCTTCAAACCATTCTATGTAAAGCAATTTTTCCCCCTCCTCTTTATTAGTCTGGATGCTAGAAGCTATTCCATTGTATGTAATGTGATATTAACACCATAATTCACGAACGAATAGGTGTTAGACCGAGTAAGGTGCACTATATCCTGGTCCCACTACCAGGGTCTCCCTAACAAAATGCTGCAACACCTATGAGGACTACATTGCACCACCTCATCCTTGTACTCCAATCCAATTAAAAAAACAAAACTAAGCAGCTCCTTTATTGAACTAACGATCTGTTATGGACGTGGATAAGTTTTCATTTATTTACCATTTCTTGTTAGGCTATGTTCTCACTACTCCTCCCACAACCGAATCGAATATATCTTCCTACCAGGAGTGCACATAGCGTGGAAGAAATAGTGTTGCAACTACAACTGATATAAAGGACATTCAAAAGAGTGGCGTCCCTACTACCTACACTTAAAGCATGTGAAAGAAGTTTACTTTGTCCTATCTTGTTTGTACTAGTACCTCGTCCATAACGACCTCCCCCCAAATCGTGGTTTGGCTTCACTATTGAGCTTTCGCCTACCATCTCTCGAATTATGGAAGATCTTCTTGTTGCCTTACGTGAGAAGTTAGCTTGCTGCCTCATCGTTCATGGTCCTTATTAGCGCATGACGATGTGGGCTAGTACCGGATGTACGCCGTCCCACTGTACAGCCCACCTAGCTTCTTTCTCTTTTATATTTTGTGTTTATATTGGATTAGGACATTGGCTTAGGACTTGTTTAGAATATGAACATTATTAGTGAGAGTATTTTTATACTTATTGGTTTTTATTATTAATATAAAGGAGAAGAATAGGGACATCCAGTCCCAAAACTCTTTCCTCTCTTCTCCCAATTTCCTCCTCTCTCTTTTCTTCTCCCCTTCTTCTCTCATTGATCTATGATTCTACATAGTATCATAGCATCCTTGTTATTGATATAATCGATCTTTCTCCCTTTTATCTTCTTATTCTTTTTCCTTCTTTTATTTTTTGGTCTCTCTCATCCCTCTTGTGTTTAGGAAACCTAGGATTTCTTTTCTTTTTGTTGTATCGGGCCTTAGTAATAGTTCGTGCATGAGAAGGGAATGAAGGGTTCCAATCATCACCTCGTGTGCGGGACATATAGACGTGTGAGCTTATTGCCTTCATCGTATGCCATGGTCATGATCATCAACCCCCGTGATTGGTTGGAATGTGTAGATGTGTGACAAAAGGTCATTCCGTCTATCGCGAAAGGCCACCCTGGATTCATAAACTATCTTTAATATTAATAGTCTAAATCCATACAAGTGTTTTTAACTGCCAAGGAAAAATTAAAATATTTTACCAATGAGAAGCTCGACGAAAGCAGTAGCATATATGATCATTGGGTCCAAGAGAATGCTCAAATTATGACGTGGTTGTGGAATAGTATGGAACAATCCATTAATGCGAATATAATGCTTTTAGATACTTAGAAAGGAGGTGTGGGATGCATTGCAGGAGTTGCATTCATCTAACAAAATCTCTTGTATGTATCAGTTATTTGAGGAAATATTTGAGCTTCAACAAGGAGATGAATCACTGCATGAATGGTATTCTAAACTTAAAGTAGTGCAGGAGGAATTGAATGTGTATCAACCCCTTGATACTCGAAAAGCACCGTTAACAATGAGAGAAGTTTCATGTAGCCAAGTTTTTATCCGATCTGAAACATGAATATGAACTAGTTTGTACAAAGATTTTGGGTGGGGACAATGTGTCTTTTTTTAATAAAGTGTATACTTGCCTCCAATGTGTATATCTTGGCTCTACATGTGGAGCTAATGACGGCTCTGCTTTAACATCTTTTACTAGTCGCAGTCAAGGTGGTGATCGTGGTGGCAGAAGTAATTAAGGTAGTCGTGGTGAAGTGGGAGGAGGTTGTGGTAGAAGTCGTGGACCTATAAGGTATACCAATTGTGGGCTTATAAATCATTCTGTTGAAAAATGCTAGGATCTCCATAGAGAGCTGGCAAGGGTTAATTAAGCATTTCACGTTAGAGAGAGCAACAGGTCTCATCCGGCTAGTTCTATGTCTACAAATCAACAGCCATGTATGTCAGGAGAGACAGTTATGCTCACTCAAGAAGAATATTCTAAATTGCTGAAAAATCTATAGAATCAATCCATTCCTACTACTTTTCCACTCCTATGGTGACATTTGTGACAATATGGCCTATTTAGGATCAAAGTTTCATGCTCTATCAGACAATGACTCTAAAACATTTGACCACATAACAATGAGTCCAGTGTGTCTTTCTATATTAATATAGTGTTAACGAGTTTATCTATCGCTTTAGCAGATAGTACCCAATCCAAAGTATGTGAAATTGGTATTGTCCATCCAACTTCCCTTTCATTATCATTTGCCATTTATGTCCTTAAATTCCCTTTAAGTCTTTTATTTGTCAGCAAGCTCACCAAATCTCTTAACTACTCTATGACTTCCTATCATTTACATTGTGTTTTCCAGGATCTAAAGACAAAAAAAAAAAAAAAAAAAAAAAAAAAAAAAAAAAAAAAATAGTGGAAGATACAAACATGATGGGTTGTACCATTTGGATCATGACATTATTGGCACAGTAGCATAGAAGAACATCTCTCCGTATAAAATGGCATTGTCGTCTCAGTCATCCATCCTTGAAGATTCTCAAAGGCATTATTCCTTCTTTGTCATCTATATCAGTTCTAAAGTGTGAAGTGTGTAAGTTCAGTAAACACCATCATGTTATTTTTCTACCACATGTGAAAAAGCGTACTTCAATTCTTTTTTCCTTTGTCCATTCAGATGTTTAGGTACCGGTTAAAATTTCCAATAGGTCAAGGTATAATAATTTGTTACATTTGTTGATGATTTTTGTGATTAACTTGGATTTTTTTTAACGAAAAACATATCTAAACTATTTTCTATTTTTTAAACTTTCAATAATGCCAAGGAATATGTCTCGATCCTTTAATCAGTATTTTTTTTTTCTAAAACAAATATCCTACATCAAACATCATGTGCCCACACCCCACAATAAAACAGTTGCAAAACAGAAAATCGTCACCTGCTTGAGGTGACTCATGCTCTATTAATGCACACGAATGTTCCAAAAAATTTTATAAGTGATGCAGTACTCACAGCGTGTTTTCTAAAAAATTAAATGCCCTCGATTGTTTTAATAGGTCAATTACCTCATGAAATTTTACTTCCAGACAGTCCGCTGTTTTCTTTGCCTCTAAAAGTTTTTGGATGTGTATGCTTTGTTCAACAATTGGAGTCAAACCCCGATAAGCCATTGAATGTATTTTTCTTAGGTATTCCTGGACACAAAGAGGTTATCAACGTTACAGTCCTTCACTTTGAAAACAATATGAGTGTGTAGATGTTACATTTTTTAAGTCCACTCTGTGCTTCTCAAAAATAGTATATCTCTTTATGTGAAATTGTGTCAGTGCCAATTGTCATTTAAGAAGACATCATCCCAAGCTCCTCCCGTTGTTTACTCCTTCATTCCCTCTATGCCACAACTGAAAGTCTACTCACAATGAAAATGAAAAGATACTGCAGCCAATCGTGATATATCTTCTTTTGAGCCTGGTAATTCAATGAGTTCTCCAAATTGATCTGATTTGCCTATTACCTTGAGAAAAGATAAGCGTGTGTGTACTGATCATCCTATCTTCAAATATGTCTCTTTCTAAAGTTTATTTCCCACTTTCCATAAATTTACCCTATCATTGTCCTACGACTCTATTCTTAAGTCATACTAGGAAGCAATTTTGCATAAGGGGTGTAAGTAGGTAATGGAGAAGGAAATGGCTGCTCTTTATCGAAATAACACTTGGGAGCTAATGAGTGTACCTGACGGTAACGTGTTGTTGGCTGTTGGTTGTTGGTTGCAGATGGGTGTACATCATTAAGTTTCATCATAATGGTACAATTGAACATATAAAGGCCCACTTGGTTGCCAAGGGATATACTCAGACCCATCGTGTTGATTATACTTGGATCTCTCTTGTTGCCAAGTTGAACTCCGTTCATGTTATCCTCTCCGTGACTATTAATCATGGTTGGCCCCTCCAACTTGACGTAAAAAAACGTCTTTCTTCAATATGATCTCACTGAGGAGATCCATATGGAGCAACCACCTAGATTTGTTGCTCAGAGGGAGTCAGACAAGGTGTGTAAATTGTACAAGGTGATTTATAGGTTAAACCAGACACCAAATGCATGTTTTGACAAATTCAGTAAAGTTGTGTTAGACCATGGCTTTGTTAGAAGTCATGCTACTCATTCCATCTTTGCACGAAAAGGCACCTCCAATCTTATTGTGCTAGTGGTATATGTTAATGATATTGCTGTTATAGGAAGCGACAATAGGGAAATTAAGGAGCTTAAGAAGTATCTTTAGAGACATTTTTTTCACAAAGGATCTCATCATCTTCATACTTTCTTGGTCTAAAAGTTGCTAGATCCAAGGAAGGAATTAATTTGTCGCAATGGAAATACGTTATGGATTTACTCACAAAGGCAGGTCTTCTTGGTACTAAGCCAGTTGATACACTAATGGATCTGAATCACAAACTTGTTGGTAATCCAAGAAATGTAGTTGAAGACCTAGGAGGTATAGAAGATTGGTTGGGAAACTTATCTATTTAACTATCACTCAATCAAACATATCTATGTCATGAGTCTAGTGAGCCAGTTTATGAGCTCTTCGAGGGTACCCACATGGATGCAGTTGTTCGGATTCCACAGTTTCTTGAAGGAGCACTAGGACAGGGAATTTTGTACAGACGGAACAATCATCTTTCGATCATAGGGTACTCTACTCAGACTGAGCAAGTTCTTTGGGTGGTCTACTACTAGGTACTGCACGTTTGTGGGAGAAAATTTAGTCACATGGAAGTGTAAAAAGTAGCGTGTTGTGGCCCGATCAAGCACTAGAGCAGAATATAGAACCATGGCTCATACTTGTGAGTTAATAGATCAAGAAATTGTTGTAGGAAATGGCTTTGCAGTGGATCTATCTATGCAGTTGTTTTGTGATAATTAGGCAACATCCCACATTGCAAACAATCTAGTCTATCATGAAAGAACAAAACATATTGAACTCGACCGTTAATTTATATGTGAAAAAGTGGTGAAATCTCTACACCATATGTCCAATCTCAGGATTAACTTGTCGATGTGATCACCAAGGCCCTTCTTCATAGTCAGTTTACACACATATACTCCAAGCTTAGCATTGACAACATATATGTTCCAACTTGAGGGGGAGTGTTACCACAAAAGAATTTCGTCCGTACAGGCCCACCTAATGGATGTGGATGTGGGTTATCCCACTGTATGGCCCACCTAGCTTCTTTCTCTTTTATATTTAGTGCTTTTGGTGGGTTGACTTGTTTGGACTTTGGAATATAAACATCATTGTTGATGGTATTTTTGTACTTTTTGGTTTTTATTACTAATATAAAGGGAAAGAGTGGGGAAGTCCAGCCCCAAAATTCTTTTTCCTCTCTTCTCCTAAATCTCTTCTCTCTGTTCTTCTCGTCTCTTTCCCTCTTTAATTTATGATTCTATAATCCTCAAGAGGCACTAAATTTTCGCAGGTTCCCAAATATTTATCTCCTCTTCAACAAAAGTATGCAATATATCAGACATTTTAAATACATCTTTGAAAGCCAATTCATTCTTTATTTCTAAGTTAAGACCATTAAGATATACCTTTCAAAAAGAAAAGTTAGGACCATTAAGATATCTTTTAAAAAAATTGTCTTCATACTCAGGAAACCCTTCCCATGATGTGAAGGTATAGAATTTCTCGGTGTATTCATTCATTGATTTATTCCATTGACACATATTGTTATATCTTTGATTAAGATCATGGGCATAAATCGCAGGCAGTGTTTTAAATAGCTACGATATGTAGCGTATAGCCTACGCTACATAGCATAGCTTGACCTTAACGCTACGTAACTCATGAAAATAGCTTAAGACGCATGTAGCCACGCTACATGAAAATTTGCATATGCTACACCCCACATAAACTACGCTACACACTACGTAGCTCACATTACAAGTTACTTTTTATTACAACATTAAAATCAATTAATGTGTACAATGATTTGTTACATTTTTCTATTAAAAAGAAAAGGTAATCTTTTCAATACATTTAGTAAAAAATAATATAAGTAGCAGTATTAAATCAGTTTTGTTGCTCTTTATTTACCTTTATACTTAATGATTACCCTTTCCTATTACTTTAAGTTGTGTTTGGTTGCGCCAAATATCATGAAATTTTGTTAAATTTCATTATTAATCAGTCTAATTTGGTGAATATAATGAAATTGGTGCAACCGAGCACAACCTTGATGAAAAATCTAGAAGTAGCGTGTAGCTTACGCTAAAGCTATGTAGCTTACGCCTCATGCTTCAAAGTCGTGAACGCTACGCTACATGCTATTTGCTATTTAAAAACATTGATTGCAGATAAGAATTTACTTTTTAATTTCTCCATCTTCTCACAAGAAGTTATTTCCCCTTACCTTGACTGATTTGTTGGATTTGGAGATTGTCCCACCACACTAACGCTGGATTGGAAACTTCATGATTGGCATGGTGGGACTAGCAATAGGAGGGGGCCAGTAACAATTTTCTTCTCCATTTCCTTCAAATTTTCCCGCCATCATCATATTCAATCTCCTTCCTTATCTAGGCTTAAGACCATCAATGAGAATGCAAAATGTCCACTGGTGGAGTTTCAATATATATACATATATAGGGTCATGAGCTAGCGGTACTGGTACCACAATAAGCTCATGGTATGTGGGACACATGATGTGTGCAAGAAATCCAACCTATGCATCAAATGCGCCACCTCAAGAACCCCCAGGGCCCATATATCAAGTTGATCCAAAACTCAGGCGAGCCACGACATGGGGAACAAGTTGTGAGGGGACGTTCACAATTAAATTGCATGGGAGGCCCACGTTGTGTTGTATATAAAATACAAGTTCATAGCCTTCTCTAGATTGAATGAAAGGTCCGGCCAAAATCTAGGAGGTTTTGCAACTCAAAAGAGCTAAAAAATCAAGGGTGGGTGTCCTGTCCCAACTTGTTCCCGTGTTGTCGCCCACCTGAGTTATGGATGGAGTTGACTTTTAGGTTGAGGGGTTTTATTGAGGTTACGAATCTAATTGACAAGATGAATGTTACATATATATCACGTAGACTTGACATCAGCCCAATACAATTGTGGCTTATGGTGGTACCAGAACCACTAGACAGCCCCCCTCCCCAATAGGTCATCAAGTCTTTTCTGACTACCTCCACCCACATCCTTTTGGGCTTCCCCTTGCCCTTCACAATTCTACGTCTCTATTGCATGACCCAACCATCTAAGTCCACTTTTCTTCATCTTATTACCTATTGGTGTTACTCCTAAGTTCCCTTAGATGCATTCATTTCTAATTTCATCCTTCATCGTCTTTGCACTCATGCATCTTAAAATCCTCATTTTAACTACACATTCATTGAACATGTTGTTCCTTGACTAACCAACATTACATCCCATAAAGCATGGTTGGTCTTATAGGCTATAGCTATCTTATGAATCTTCCCTTCAATTTGATTGGTACACAACGATTACATAAAACTCCATAGGCACATCTCCATTTCTTACACCTAGGCAACATCATTCTCAATCTCTCCACTCTGACAAGTTATCGTACATGGTGTTGATACCAAGCTATTACTGGCCACATCCAACCCATCCAACAGGTTCGCCGCACCACAATGTGCACAAGTACCCCCCCCCCCCCCCCTAAAAATAAAAAATAAAAAACAATTCAAGTGGTGTGGTCCATGTGGATGTGGTGTATGTATGACATCCAACCCGATCAATATATGCACCCCACCACATTGATAGGACGCCCTAAAAATCAAGCAAATCAATCATTAGGTCAGCCCCACCACATGAATTTGGAAGTTTGTAGGCAATTTTGCATTTGTTCTATGGTGTGGACCATTGATGGTTGGATCAACGTAATTTTAGAGATGCCCGGCAATCTTGGCATGGTGCATATATTGTACATGTTGGATGTCATACATTCACTCATGGACCACACAATAGCTAGGTCCCAACATTAATAGCAACGGTACCGGGAACTGCCATGTGGCAATAGAAAACTGTGTGGGGGCAGAGTAGGGTGTGTATGGCATCCAATCGGTCCAGAGAAGTCAACCAACTCTGAAAATAGGAAGCTCCAAAATCAGGTTGATCCAACCATAAGGTGTGCCACCATGTGAATTTGTAGGTTTTAGGGCAGTTGTCCATTGTTTTCCATGGTGTAGCCCACCTGATGTTCAGCAGCCTATAGAATTGTACAAAACATTACAAGCATGCAATATCATGTCGTCAACACAAAACATCAGACAACAAGCTAGCTATTTTTACAGCCAAACTAATTGCTTCCCTAAGCAAATTTGTCTTTGTTTCACAAGACAATACCATAAAAATACTAAGCTCAGTCACATTTTACATTTGAATGCTGCACAAGTTATCCAAAATTATGATCCTCGAGCAAGAAAGCAACTAACCACAAATGATAACGTGGTTACACATATTCAAAAGTAGAGCAACTAACCAAATAAATAATGAACTTAATACACTGAAATTTAGAAGTATCTTAATGTTGTTACTGTGCAGACAAAATACCTTGTTGCTCATCTCTTCCAAGCTAAAGAAGCCAAGTGCCTTGGGGTAATCAAAGACCATCGTTCCAAAGTCCTTTGTGTTTATACCCATTTCCAAAAAGAAATTCACCCGGGAGAGCATTTCCTCCATGGAGAAAGACAACAATTGTGGGCAACGACTGACAATGAACCCCATCCAAACCCTCCTAACTCCATCTTCTCAAGATATATAACCAATTCTTCCAATTCTTCTGGCCTGTGCTTTAAGACACCACTGGCCTTTGTAAGCACATAGCCGAGGAATCTTCCCTTAACATAGATCGATTTCAGCCACTCGATCAAGCCTCTTACCGACCCAAGATCTTGTGGAGTCATGCATATGAGCTTCCCGATTTGTGGGTATGTCAAAGAATTATGCTTCAACCACCTAATCATTGCCAGAATCAAGACAATATCATTTTCTGTAATCTTTCAATAGAGAAGGGAGGAAGTGTGGGGAGCTGAATTGCAGTTGATTACCGGATCAGGGGAATGACATTGGAGTTTTGTATGACGATCTTCACCCGGGCATCAAAAGTGGAATGGGAGAATTCAGGGAGTTGCTTCATTGATGCAGCTGTGACCATGACATGGTCGATGAAATCAGGCAAGCGGGAGATAACGTTAGAGGAGTAAGTTATGCTGAACTTGGAACCTCTCATGAGTTGTTTCAAAATGTCAGCTATGGCATTGCGTCGGATTTCCAGAGCCCGCATCAGGATCTTACTGTCAATGTCGCCGTCATCGTTGTCTCTTTGGTTGAAGAGAGGGAGAGGAGAGGTTTTGTCAGGGGCCAATTTAATAGAGCCAGGGAACTGAGGAATTCTTCTGTTGCTGCTGCTAAGGCTAGTGAGTAGAGAGAGTTGCAGCATCTTATCATCTTGGTCTGGATTTTGTGATGCATCTGGGTCTTGAAGGGGTTGAAGGTGGTGTTCTTGGTGTTGGGAGAGGAGAAGGGCAGTGGACTTGGAGTTGTGCTTACGGAATAGATCGTGTTGTTGCTCTTGTGCTTCTCCTCTTCTATTCTCATTATTACAACTGTTGACAATGTAGCGTTGGCGAGTAGAGGAGCCGAGTTTTGGAGAGGACTTGAGGCGTGGGATGAGAATTGAAGGATGGAGTGGAAATGGATTGCTGTTTCTTGGATTGGATATGGGGAGGATGGAGAGCTGTTGCTGCTGCTGACACGACACCACCCTCATATCAATCTATTCCACATGGAAAGGAAATGCACACATTGTAAGTTACTAGTGCACAGGAAAAAAAAAGTCCATTTGGCAGCACATCTATAGGCAACATGCAACATGGCTCTTGTGTCGGATATCCTTTCAATGGAAACACTTGGCCCCGCCATGAAGATCACCTTGCACAAAAATGAGGCCACACTGTTCTAATTGATGGACACTCGACGGTCGAACTCTGCATACAATTATGGCCCACTTAGTGATCACCTGAACGGATCAGCCTAATTCTCAACAAGGGTGATCTCCATATCAGGGTGTACTGCTGTAATGATATGGATGTCCTGTGGAAATTCAGCAGATTTCAATGACTTCTGATTGGGAAAACATCGTGTAGCAATCGATAGAACAGTTGAACGGTGGTGGCTAGAGTAATGTGATAGTCTACCACCATATTTCAAGTTGTGTTGTCCCACCCACCAAACAAATAGAATCCATGTATTGCCATCTAGACTGTTGACATTGCATGCCTGTCTGTTTGTGCCCCAAGATATTCATAGGTCAAATGCTCTTCACCATCTAAATTCTCTTGTTAAATTGTGACTGCAGACCATTCTATTTTCTACCATCCATTTGATAAGCCACCAATCTATGGTTTGGATCATCTTATCAGCGTGATTTCGGGTAGTGGTGTGTATGGTTTGGGTTGACAAGCACAACTGTCACTTGTGTGATGGATGAGACACCACAAACTTAATATATATATATATATATATATGAGAGTGAACTGTCACAGCTGTCTCTACCATAGTTGGCAAATAGTTGTATCATACACATCTAACTTTTTTAGTTTTTTATTAAAAAACCGCCCTTCTAGCTGTACAACAACAACAAAATCCCTCTACTTACTGTATTTGTGAATAACCCCATAACTTTTATATATTTGTGCAAAAGAAAAACTGCGTTTAAATTCTGTCCACACATGGGTCGGGACGAGAAGACACTATTACTTTTGAGTTGCTAGCATTTGTAGATGATGACTTTACACCTGATGCATGCATTACACAGCATTTCGCTGCTTCAATGGACTTATTACAATCATCCTGTCAAAAATCACATATGCATGTTAATTTGGGATATTAAAGTTGATTTAGTTAATCAAATTTCGGTCTTGTGAATATACTAAAGAATTCCAATGCATTCCAAATACAAGCTCCCAACCGGAAGGTTTGGATTCTAGTGCATTCCAATTACAGGTTGCCAAACACCACTGAGGATTCGGAATCACATTGATTCCATAGTAATTGTGATTTGGATTCCAGTTGATACCGAATACAAGCTCCCAAACAAGACCTTAAGAAAATTGAATCATAAGTTATCAAGGATTGAAAATCGGTTACTACGAATCATTCACCACCGAAACCAGGTTGTGTCGCCCAAGGCAGTCTTGGGCCTGTCCATGTCGCCTCTTCAATTTTTAACCGCTCAGTTTCAGCATACAATCCAGCATAGAGTCCAGGCATGCACACCCACATTAGATACTCGGCAAGTCATCCAGACCATTGGTCCCATGTGGCCCCTTTTTTTATGAAAACTGTCCAAACAGGACGGTTAGGACAGTTTGGATTGATACGCACCATAGGTTGAGAGCTCTCATTGCCTGACGAAGCCATTCATCAGGCGGGCACCACTGTTATGATCGTAGCCCATTTACATTGTGGGACCCAGCAGGTGGATGGTGGATTGAGTGCATGGGTCCCGCAAATAATTTCCAATATCTGTAGGGAGAGAAGAAATGAAACCAAAAAAAAAAAAAAACAAAACAAAAACCACTAACCACTGGCAGCAGCTGCTGCTTCAACTTCTTCCTCTTGAGTGGAAGAGCGAATGCGAGAGAGATGAGCAGAACAGGATTGATGAGAGAGAGAGAGAGAGAGAGAGAGAGAGAGAGAGGGCGGGGGCGTGTGATTCGGCCGTCTGGGCTTTCGAAAGGGGCGCAGATTAGGTACTACCCCCGCCTGTTCCGAGCTCGGGACAGGCAGAAGCTCTGAGGGGCCACTGAGGGGCCACCCTGATGGATGAATCTTATCAACACCGTCCATACCCTTTTTTTCATATCATTATATATTACTGGAACAAAAATAAGGCATATCTAATTCTCAAGTGGACCACACCATAGTAAACAGCAGTGCTAAGGGCGTCCACCGTTGAAACCTTCCTACGCCCCAATGTATCGTTTATTTTCCATCCAACCCCTTGATATGCTCCAATACACCTGAATGAAGTGAAAAAACAAATATCATCTTGATCTAAAACTTCTGTGGTCCCTGAGAAATTTTCAACGGTAGGAATTTAATCATCACGGTATGGCCCATTTGAGACTTCGATTTTCACTATTTTTTAAATAATGTTATAAAATAACATGGAAAAATGAATGGACGGTGTGGATAAAGTTCAGACATTACGGTGGCCCCTCAATGGCGATCTGAGCCGCCGCCTGTCCCGAGCTCGGAACAGGCGGGGTTAGTACCTAATCCGCGTGCTTTCGAAAGAGGGGTTGCTGGAGCATCCACGTGTATCGAGTCGTGCACATCCACACGCGGGAACACGTGCAAGCATGAAACACGTGTGTAAGATCTGAATTTTCCATTGCACTGGGAATAATGCTTAGAACTTATTCGTATAAATTTGGATAACTTCACTCTTCATTTGGGCCACACCATACAGAGTAAATTGAACGTTGATTTTTGGCCAATCATTTGTTTTGATACATTGTAACCACTTTAGGTGTGACGTGACCTGATTTTCACGGGAGAAGATCAACACCGCGTAGATCATGTGATGGAAAGCTCAGATTTCACACACGTGTCAAAATGCGACACATGCTATGTGGATGCCACGATCCACGCGTACCATCTTCCTTCGAATAAGATTAAAATAGACATTTGCACTCAACCAGCCGGTGTTAATTCAAAAGCCAGCCGCACCCAGGTTCTGTTTGATTTTTTATTTATCATGGTAAATAAAAAAATGAGTAATAATCACATTTTCAATGTGATTATTTGAGATGAAAATTTGGAGAGGTTTTTCCCTTGAAATTTGGTTTGAAAATAAACTTAATCCTATTAATTTAAATTTGTAGACCCCACCATGGGACGCGGATTGCATCCTACCCCCACCCGGACGGTAATCCCCGTCCGGGCAGGGCTTTGTAGGGCCCACCGTGATGTAAGTATTTTATCCACACCATTACTTGTTTTTATATGATCATTTTAATGTATGAACCAAAAATTTAAGAAGTTACGGGGCTTAAGTGGACCACATCAAAGGAAGCTGCGGTGATAATGACACTCACCGTTGAAACCTTTCTAAGGGCCACCGTGATGTTTTTTTACCACCCAACCTATTAATAAGGTCATGCAGACTTGGATGAAGTGAAAACAAAAATTTCAGCTTCATCAGGCACTTCTCCAACTCTCAAAAAGTTTTTAATGGTGGAAGTTCAATCCCCACTTTGTAGTCCACTTAAGCCCTGTAACTACCTAAATTTTTGGTTCATACATTAAAATGATCATATAAAAATGAGTAATGGTGTGGATAAAATACTTGCATCACGGTGGCCCCACAGAGCCCTGCACGAACGGATTACCGTCTGAACGGGGGTAGGACGCAATTCGCGTCCCCCACCATGATGTATGTGATTTATCCACATTGTCCATCTATTTTACCAGCAAATTTTAAAACATAAGTAAAAATAATAAATAATAAAAATGAGGTAAATCTAAAGCTCAAGATAACCGCACCTCAAGAAAACATGTTCCTAAAGACGTCCACGGTTGAAAACTATTTTCTCCCTAAGGTTCATAGTGATGTTTATTTGTCATCCGTGTTGAGAATCCACGAAAGCAAATCCTGAATTTGGATCACGTAAGATTAAGCAAATATAAACCAAGCAATTACAAAGCACACACGATTTTACATGGAAATACCCTTATGGGAAAAAATTATAGCACAAAATGACAGTGAATCACTGTGAAAGTAAAAATATAAGATATGAAATCACTTACTATGCTTGAAAATCCTCATTTTTACCTTCCCAAGCCCCCCAAAATGTTTAGCCCTCCTTATTAAAACTTAGGATTACCATAATTCCACAATTACACCCATATATATAGTGTTGCACCTGGAATAGGAAACAATTCCCACAATTCCGCAAAACCGCGTGCTTCTATCGATTAGATCGACAGCCATTGAAGGCTCTTCGATGGGATCGAAGCCTTCCTCGATGTCATCGAGTAGCACCCTAAAAATAGTCCAGTGAACAGTTGGAATAAATCAGGATTTTCTTGATGAGATCGAACATGTCTGTCGATGGCATCGAGTGGTCTGTCGATTACATCGACAGACCCTGTTCCAGTTAGATTAAAGACATTTGACAACAATCTCCACCCTGGCTTCATCATCATGAACCACAAGTCCGTACTCCATCTCTAATTGCCTCCATTATGGCTTACCATCGTCGTCGCTTCTCGTGCACACTCTGTATTCATTAACCTTTCGCCAAACCCAAAGAAGTTGAACAAAATCATAACTTCTTTATAGGAACCACCTTTATCAACATATCTGTTTGATTCATGCTCGTGTGAATCTTTTTTAGAGTGACATCACTTTCCTGAAGCACCTGTTGGATAAAATGGTGACGAACATCGATATGTTTAATTTTAGATTGGTAACAGAATTCTTCGCCAAATTGGTCACACTTTCGCTATTACAATTAACCGGCGTGGCCTTCTGTTGAAGCTCGAGTTCATTCATTATTCCACATAACCAAATACCTTCCTTAAATGCTTTTGTTATTGCCATATACTCAGCTTCTGATGTGGAAAGAACAACCATATACTGAAGCTTCGACATCCAACTTGTTAGGGCCTTACACAAAACCTTAGGATCTAGCCTCCCAAAACAAACCAAAATTATGAGATAATAAAGCAATGAAATAAATCAAAGCATAAACCACACTACACAAGAGATTTTTATGTGGAAAACCCTCAAAGAGGTAAAAACCGCGGGACCTCGTCTAGATCAACAATCCACTATGAACTAGAACGTTACAACCTTCTTCGCTCACATAGAAGTGGATAAACAATAAGAGAATAAAAAAAAAAACGGAGAGATCTCACCAATTACGAGGACGTAGAAGCGCTGAGATATTGATTGCACAGTAGATCACCTCCACGAGCATAACCTCCCTTTTACAAGCTTCCTCTCTCTCTTTCTCTCTCTCTCTCTCTCACACACCTTTGATAGCCCTAAACCCTTTAGCAAACCCTTGTAAAGATTTAGGAAACCCTCTTGCATTGCCTATAAAAGCCCTAGGCACCACTATTTATAGTTTAGGAAACTTTCTTCCACACCTTGTTGCGAAAGGCCTCAGATTTCCGCAGTCTGCACAAGATCCGGACTCAAATCTGCGTAAGCTCGACTGGTCGAGCCCCTCCCTCGACTAGTTGAGCACCTCGGAGAAAATACATCATTGGTCGCTAAACTTTGAGTCGAGCCACACTCGACTGGTCGTCCACCAGCCCTCGACCGGTCGAGCCTGGGGAAAAACCCTCATCAAATCTCTCCCTTTTTTACCCAGGAGGGATTCACCTTCTTTAAGCCAGTCAGGTTTCTACAAACCTCAAACTTGCCCTTAAGCACAGCCTTGGTCATCATGTCTGACCTATTATCGTCCGTGTGGACCTTCTCAAGCTGTAACACCTTCTATTTTAAAGTATCCCTGATCCAGTGATACCGAATCTCTATGTGCTTCGACTTGGAATGCTGACTTAGATTCTTGCTCAAGTGTATAACACTTTGACTATCACAATAGACCACGTGCTCCTCCTGCTTCAGGCTAAGTTCCTGGAGGAACCTTTTCATTCAAAGCATCTCTTTACATGCCTTTGTGACTGCAATGTACTCGACCTTTGTCATACAATACTACGACCTTCTGTAGCTTGCTCTGCCAAGAAATCGCTCCCCCTGCACACGTGAACATGAACCTCGATATAGACTTCCCAGAGTCTATGTTGCCTACCATATCTACATCTGTATAGCCCTCTAACACAGGTTTTCCATCACCATAGCATAGGCTCAACCTGGATGAGCCTCTTAGATATCGAAGTATCCATTTCACCGCTTCCCAATGCTCTTTGTCAGGATTGGCAAGATACCGGCTGACAACACCAACCGCATATGCTATGTCTAGGCGTGTACACACCATAGCATACATCAAACTTTCTACCGTTAACGCGTAGAGTATCTTTTGCATCTCTTCCACCTCTACCTTCATCTTGGGACACCGTCTGTCGCTCAATCTGAAGTGATTATCTAGTGGAGTACTGACCGGCTTCACTGCATTCATATTGAACTGCTCTAGGACTTTCTCAATATATCACTCTTGTGACAGCCAAAGCTTCTTGCTGCTTCTATCACGGGTTATCTTCATTTCTAGGATCTGTTTAGCTGGGCTCAAGTCTTTCATCACAAACGACTTGCCCAACTCCTATTTCAGCCTGTCAATCTTCTTGATGCCTTTTCCCATGATGAGCATGTCATCAACGTTTAACAGCAGAACTAATAAATCACCATCTGAGAACTTGCACGTGAACACACAGTGGTCCGACTCCATTCTGTCATACCCATGCTTCAACATAAATGAGTCGAACTTATTGTACCATTGCCTTGGAGCTTGTTTCAGCCCATACAAGTTCTTCCTCAGCCTACACACCATATGCTCTTTGCCCTTGACTTCAAACCCCTCTGGTTAGTGCATGTAGATCTCTTCTTTCAGGTCACCATGGAGGAAGACAATTTTAACATCTAACTCTTTATCTCCAGTTCCATGCTAGCCGTCAACCCAAACAACACAAGTATGGATGTCATGTAAGACCCGTAACCTAAACCGTACCATTTGGTTGGCTTCCGCAATTCTACCGGTCGAATTCCGGCAACCCTCGACCCATTTCTAAAGTTGCGCACGATCCTAAGCCGAGTCTCGCATGCCGAAGTCGGCTCGACTCGAAACCTGTATCTTGGCGACCGCGCCGTCGCCGCAATTCTAACGCTGCGACTCACGCACCGACCCGATACCCAGGCTAGAAGATGTCGGCCTGCGTTTAATTCGAATAAAACACCGCACGTTGTGAACTTCGAGGAATCTCTACGAGATGTCCCATCGATCAAATCAATCACTCAAGTCAAGTCACACCTACCCAAGTACAACAACCCATGCCTCTCTCTTACACAAGCAAGCCCAAGTCAACTCTCTCTCTCTCTTTTTCAACTCTACCCATGCCCATGACATCATCCCTCCATCCCTCCCTCTCATTTTATTTTATTTCTTTTTTTTTCTCTCTCTCTATTCTCCCATTTTCTCCCTCTCACACGTCCAAATTCTTCTCTCCCTCCCAAACAACAAGTGTGGCCCACTTTACCCTACACTCTCACATCTCTCATCTCAACCGTTGGATCATCATCAACCACCATTGAAAGAGGAGGCAAGGAGCTAAGGAAGCTAGGGGAGCAAGAAGAAGGAAGATAGGTGGGTGATCCACCGTTAAATTTCTTTTCTTAGGGCCACTTGTTGGTGGGACCCGTTTTTTTAATGTATGAATTGTATCATGTGGGGCACATAGTGGCGGGGCCCCACCATCACCGCCTTTTGTCTCTTGTCTTTTTGTCTATCTCTCTCTTTCTTTCTTTTCCCCTTGAATGTTGTGGACCCCACCAAATTATGTTAAATCCACTCCATCCATCAAACGGTGTGGTCCACCGCATTTTAGGTGAAATCCACCCTTTATATATGCATACATATGTAGTAGCATATTATATTATATTATTATATATATATATATATATATGCATAGTGGGCCACGTACTTGTGGGACCCACCATGTGCATGGTGGGCCACGTGCATGAGGGACCCACCATGAGGCCCATGTGTACACCGTCCAGCGTCCAGAGACGTTGGACGTGAAGGTGGACTGTGTACTGACATGGGCGTGAACTTCCAAGCTAACGTTTAAAAAAAAAAAAAATCTTTTGAAATGGGCCACCCATACAGGCCTCACCTTGATGTTTGTACATGATCCGAGCCATCCATCTCGATCCTCGCATCATTTTAGGCGTTGAGCCAAAGCCTTAAGGTGATCTGATCACCAGGTGGGCCATACCCTCTAATACTATGTAAAGCCATGCCAGAACATAAAAAAATACACGGTGGGATCCACTTGGAGTTTGGATGCATCTGAAACTTGGTCTGAACGGCCAGACATGCGGGACTCACATAATGGATGGGCTAGATTGTGAATCACATTTCGGTGGGCCTCAAAAAAAAAAAAAAAAAGGTTGGCAGCTGTTGCTGCCGCTGACAGGCGCAGGTAGCGCCTGCGCTGCATGGCAGCGGGCAGACGGTGGCTGGGGCCTCACGGCTCCAGCTGTGGGCCCCCACGGTGATGCGTTTCGATCATCAACACCGAGCATTTGATGGGTCCCCTTTAATTATGGGCTATCCCCAAAAATCAGCGGTATACGGATCTCAAGGGGGCCACACCATAAAAAATCATGTGAATATATGCCTAAAACATATAAAATTATTTGGTGGGGCCGACCTGAAATTTGGATGCGGTTGGAACTTGGTTTGGATGGTCAACCAGGTGGGACACACATTTTGGGTGGGCTGGATTTGCGAACCACATCATAGTGGCCCCCCGACCGTGAGCATATGAACAGGTTGGATGAAATAAACATTTCCGTGGGCCCCCCTGGCCACGTGCTCTCATGAACAGGTGAATGGCAAATAAACATTTTAGTGGTTCGAGAGAATTCGTGAACAGGTTGGGAGGCAAGTAAACATTACTGTGGGCCCCCTCCCCTAACCGTGGGCCCATGTACAGTTTGGATATCAAATAAACATTGTAGTGGGCCCTGGCCCACTTGATCTCCTAACCAGGATGGGTGCCAAATAAACATTCTAGTGGGCCCCTGGTTCCATAACCGCATGAATAGGATGGATTTCAAATAAATATTTTGGTGGGCCCCTTGCTACATGGCCTTATCAACGGATTGGATAGGAAAATAAACATTATGGCAGGCCTCGCATGAGGCTCACCTTGGCAAATATGGGCCCATCTTGATGTATTTTTTTTAGGCTCAATATTGAGGCCCACTTACATGTGTTAAGGCCCATATGATTAGGCCCACCTTATTATATTTGAGACCTATGTTAGGTGATTAATGTAATGTATGCAAAGCCCATGGATAATGGCCCATTGCAATGTACCTAAGGCCCATTAGTGAGGTTCATTGAGGTGGCCCACTTGATGAATAAAAGGCCTATGAGTTACGGCCCATTTGATGTATTTAGGGCCCAGTGGGATGTACCTAAGGCACATTGCAATGTGTGATTTCACCAGGATTTATTTAATGGTATTTGAGGTGAGCCGAGCCTTGGGGACAATGTTGGTTTGATGTCCACATTGTACGAGTAATGTTGGTTCGATGTCCACATTATAACTCTCCCTAAGGCCACTGATAGGCCCGTATCTGTTTCATGTAGGCCACATAGGCCCATCTTCATTGAGAGGATAGTTTATTGCTTTATAACATGTTTAGTACAACCCATGATTCATGATCATACGTATCATATGTATGCTTGAGATGAGGAGTGTCTGATCATAGCATATGCCTTCAGGCAGACTGTTTACGGGCTCCCTGATAGGCGGTGTTGCCTTACATGAGCGCATGCTTCACACTGGATGGTTGCATGATTGGTAGTGTGGTTTATGCATTTGCATCTGTATGATTGAGATATGCCCTAGCGACATCAGGGCCATAGCCTCCACAGATATATCGTGGGTGGCTGGTTGGATACCGAAAAAATCTTGTTCTAAGCAATTGGGGCGCCATAGATGTCCCTGGGTGAGAGTCCCTGAACCCGATGGTACCAGAGGATGACTCCAACGTCGAGACCGAGTGGATATACGAGCGCACGAGGGCCGAATACCATGAGGCCGCGTCTCCCACTGTGTCGTGGTCGGTTGGAAAGGGGTGTGGCCTTACTCGCCCGAGAGCAGGGGGCATTACTAGGCTGAGTTTGACCAGCTCGGAAATGGGGTCGCTATCGACGTGCCGGATAGGTATTGGCTGACTATTGGCCAGGCGGATAGTGAGGTTTCTTACGCTCACTTGGACTGTGCTGCTTGGAGAGAGACAGTGCCATTTGGAGTGTACTGAACCCCGGTGATTATCCAGACTGAGAACTGTATTGACATGAGGATTTGGATGAGGATTGGCATGCTTGACTTACATATTGCATCGCATGGCCTTGGTATGACCGATAGCATTCACATCTTGTACTGCATAGCCTTGGCACGGCTAGTTGCATTTTCGTACTCATCAGCATAATTCTGCATTACTCCGGCATTGCATTCTAAGCACGTTCGCACACACTTACACCGCCCTCTAAGCTTTCTATAAGCTTATGCACGATTGATGCGTGCAGGTGACGCCAGGACGCAGCTGTAGTCTTGCCGTAGTTGGAGCGTGCCGCCGAGCTTTTGGAGTTTTGATATTACCACTATCTTGTATTTTCCTTTATACGCACTGTACTCAAAGTTTTTGTTCATAGTGGATTTTGTAATGGTGTTCTTGTGGTTATTGTTCGTGGGTTATGCTTGGTTATGCTTATTATCAATTAAACGGATATTGAAAATCCTCCTTGTAGCATCCCAGGATCGGAACCTGACGTATGGGCGCTGGGAGCCGAGAATGGGGTTCTACGGAGGCTGTCGGCGCCGGATTCGGCGATCGGGAATTTTGTGAGCCCGGTTTCCGAGTTTGGGGCGTGACATGTCATCTTCACCACTGGTGAGAATATCTCCTTGAAGTTTATGTCTTTCCTTTAACCAAATCCTTTCGCCACAAGTCTGGCCTTAAACCTCGTCTGTGAATTCTTCTGTTCAACCTTCTTTTTGAACACTCACTTGTTGCTCAAAGCTTTCTTGCCCTTAGGCAATTTCACCATATCATAAGTGTAGTTCTTATGCAAGAATTTCATCTCCTCTTGCATAACTTTCAACCACTCTCCCTTATGCTCGTCGACTGGGCCTCAGAATAATCTTCTGGCTCTACCCCATCAGTGAGCATAATGTACTCATGTGGCGAGTACCTCTTGGACGGCTGTCTGTCCCTAGATGACTGTAGCTCAACAGGTGGATCAAGTGAGGGCTGATCCCCCGGTCCATCTTCTGTAGGAACTCCCTCGTCATTAGGCACCACGGGAGGAATAACCGGATCCATGTCCTCTAGCTCACTTAAACTAGGCTGGTTCTTCTCTGGCTTACCAATGTCTTCTATACACTGATCTTCAAAGAAAACAACATCTCTGCTCCTGACAAGCTTCTTCTCGGTCGGATCCCATAATATGTAACCGAATTTTTCATCACCGTACCCCAAGAACACATACTGTCTGATCTTTATATCGAGCTTGGACCTCTCATCCTTTGGTACGTGAACGGATTCCCTTCATCCAAACACCCTAAGATGACTGTACGATGGATCCTGTCCAGTCCACACATTCTCAGGTACTCCATTCAATGGGACTGATGGAGACCTGTTTATCAAATACACCGCCGTGTGCATTGCTTCTCCCCAAAACGTCTTTGACAACTTGGCATGGGATAACATGCATCTGATTCTCTCTACAATGGTACTATTCATTCGCTTAGCCACACAATTCATTATGTTGGAGGGTCTTGGAAACCGTTTGTTCATGCCGTATACCCAGGGACTTACAATACTCATGAAAGTCGCTAATGTATTTACCACCATTGTCAGTGCGGATGCACTTCAATGATCTACCTGCCTCTCTCTCGACCATAACATGAAATAATTTAAACACACCAAATACCTCGTCCTTGGATTTCAAAGCATAAACCCAAACCCTCCTAGATCCATCATCTATAAAAGTGACAAAATACAATGCCCCACCCAAGGTTTTTGTCCTCATAAGACCACAAACATCAGAATAAACCAAATCTAATGCATACACTTTATTAACATGAGAAGCAGTTTTAAAAAATGAAACTCTATGTTGTTTCCCTGATAAATAATCAAGACAGGTTTTGAGAGGTATACCTATCGTGTCTGGAAGGAGCCGCTTCCTCGCTAGTACCTGAAGCCCTTTTTCACTTATATGGCCTAAACGCCTGTGCCACATGTTAATAGCTGAATCTTCCGCTGCGTTCAACCCACCCTTGCACACACTGACACTTGCCTTATAAAGGGTGCAACACTTCTTTCCTCTAGTTGTGATCAACGAACCCTTGATGAGCTTCCAGCGCCCACCAACAAACCGGCTTTCATAGCCATCATCATCCAGCCTTCCCGTCGACATCAAGTTGAAGCGAAGGTCTGGGATATGCCTCACATCCTTGAGAACCAATGTGCAGCCCACATCGGTCTTCACACAAATATCACCGACCCCTACAATCTTAGATACGTCAGAATTCCCCATATTCACGGTCGCAAAGTCACCTGACTTGTAGCTTGTGAAGAAGTCCCTACGTAGAGTCGCATGAAAAGAGGCTCCCGAGCGAATCACCCCGTCGTTGTCCTGACTCGTAGCCGTGAGACAAACATTATGATCTGCTGAAAGAATAACTACAACGTCGTCATCTGAAGCGACTGCAATACAATCCGATTTATCTTCCTTCTCATTTCCTTTTCCTTTCTTGTCATTCTTCTTACCACGACATTCATGCTTGTAGTGGCTCTTCTTGCCACAATTCCAGCAATCAACATCCTTTCTGTTACTCGACTTGCCTCTTGATTTATCTTAGGCCTTCCCGCCCTTCCTGTTCTTTCCTCTCCCTCGTTCCTGTGTCACAAGGGCCTCTTGCTGAGTAGACCCCTGAGACTTCCTCCTTGTCTCCTCATTGAAGAGACAACTGGTTACATGTTCCATGGATATCTTTCCGTCTGGCGCGGAGTTACTTAGAGACACCACCAATGTCTCCCAACTGTCAAGCAATGAACTAAGCAATAACAAAGCCTACAATTCATCATCTAGGATCATCTTCATAGATGGTTCACTATATTGCTGACCTCATTCATGTGCTTGGCCATAGAACCACCATCTTTGAACTTGAGATTCACAAGTCATTGTATCAAGAAAATCTTATTGTCGGTTGTCTTCCTTTCATACAGCCCTTGTAATTTTAGCCATAGGCTAGCGGCTAAGGTCTCCGTAGACATATGGTGAAATACAGAATTGTCCAACCATTGTCTAATAAACACCACCGCCTTCCGGTCCATCTTCTTCCAATCATCATCAGACATATCCTTGGATTTTGCTGATATGCCTAAAATTGGAGAATATAGGTTCTTGCAATAAAGCAAGTCCTCCATCTTAGCCTTCCATATGGTCCAGTTAAAACCATTAAGGCTGATCATCCTTGATGATCCACCTTCCATAATTCAAAACCGATCCTACTCATTCAATGAACTTAGCTCTGATACCACTTTGTTGGGGACCTTGCACAAAACCTTAGGATTTAGCCTCCCAAAATAAATCAGAATTATGGGATAATAAAGCAATGAAATAAATCAAAGCATAAACCACACCACACAAGAGATTTTTACGTGGAAAACCCTCAAAGAGGTAAAAACCACGGGACCTCATCCAGATCAACAATCCACTATAAAGTAGAACGTTACAACATTCTTCACTCACGAAGGAGTGGATAAACAATAAGAGAATAAAAGAAAAACAAAGAGATCTTACCAATTACGAGGACGTAGAAGCGCTGAGATATTGATTGCATAGTAGATCACCTCCACGAGCATAACCTCCCTTCTACAAGCTTCCTCTCTCTTTCTCTCTCTCTCACACCTTTGATAGCCCTAAAACCTTTAGCAAACCCTTGTAAAGCTTTAGAAAATCCTCTTACATTGCTTAGAAAAGCCCTAGGCACCCCTATTTATAGTTTAGAAAACTCCCTTCCGCACCTTGTTGTAAAAGGCATCAGATTTTCGCAGTCCGCACAAGATCCGGACTCAAATCTGCATAAGCTTGACTGGTGAGCCGAGTCCTCAACCGGTCGAGCGGCCCACTCGACCGGTCGAGCCCCTCCCTCGACTGGTCGAGCACCTCGGAGAAAATATATCATTGGTCACTGGACTTTGAGTCGAGCCCCACTCGACTGGTCGTGCACCAGCCCTCGACCGGTCGAGCGATGCTTACGACCGGTCGAGCCTGGGAAAAAAACCCATCACAACTGACCACTCTATCTGTTAATACAAACGAGTAATCAGAAGTTGACCTTCTGTTGTTCGCATTCCCTGTGTAATCCGGATCAACATTGCCTACAAGCGCTCTCTAATTTCGGAAATGTTAAGACGTAGCCTGTTGTACCTCGTAGATAACGAAGTATCCATTTCACTGGCTCCCAATGTTGCTTGATGGGGTTTGATGTGTATCTGCTCATGACACCAACTGCATGTGAAATATTCAGTCTCATAGAGACCATGACATACATTAAATTGTCAATTGTGCTCAAATAAGGCACATGAGATATAATCTGCTTTTCTTCGTTTTTAATGCAACATTGCTCTAAAGAAAGCCTAAAGCGAGTAGCATGGGGTGTACTAACTGTCTTAGCCTTGTCCATACCAAACTTCACTAATACCTTGTCAAGGTACTCTACTTAAGATAATTATAATCTACTCATATCCCTATCTCTATGTATGTCTATTCCGAAAATCTATTTTGCAACTCCCATATCTTTCATTCAAATGTCCCTTACAGCCAAGTCTTCAACATATTGATCTCATACATGCTTTAACTAGTGATAAGCATGTCATCAACATGTAATATTAATATAATGAATCATCCATCACTCAGTATCTTAAAGTATATACGCTGATCATATTCATTCCTGATAAATTACTGACTCACCATGAAAGTATCAAAGTTCTTATACCACTGCCTAGTCGATTGTTTAAGCCCATATAATGACCTTCTCAACCTGCAAACCTTATTCTAAGAAAACTTTTCTTCGAACCTCTCTGGTTACTTCATGTAGATATGCTCTTTCAATTCTCTATGTAAGAAAGCAATCTTTACATCCATCTATTCTAACTCAATGTTGTATTGAACAACCACCAACAACACAAACTTAATAAACACATGCTTGACAACCAATGCGAATATCTTACTGAAGTCGATACCTTCTTTCTAAGCATACCCATTTGTTACCAACCTTGCCTTGTATTTGCCATATTTCTTTTTATAAATCTAATTGGATCATATCGTTTTATGCTCAATGGGAAGCTTCACTAACTCTCACGTCTCATTCTTGTACAAAGATTATATCCCATCATACATTGTCACCATCCACTTCTCAATATCTAGGTCATCCAGTCCTGAAAGGTGATCCCCCTCATCTGTAATAAAGACGAATGCAATGTTCGAGTCATCCCTGTTAGTGCATTGATTTGTGCATCTTATTTGTCAACCACGTGAGTCCGTGTGTTATGTAGTTAGTTGAGCTCTTGGAAGCTGAAGATTGAAGATACAAGTGGACATGAGCATCAAAGAGCAAAAAACATGTAAATGAGTTGTCTTTGTGATCTTAACCCTTGACCCAAAACAACCCCTTAAACGTCTACATGATCATAGCTCAATAGGTAAACTTTTTTTTTTTTTATCCCCTTTTTTTTTTATCCCTTAGCCCTGAAAGCTTAATTGAAACATGATAAGTAAGGCTGGAAGAGGTGTTATACTACTGTGAAATCGTATACCCAAAACAATAGGTTTCGAGTGGTCTCATATCCCATCAACAGGTTGTCAATGGGACTTGATCTAATCGAAGGTCTACTCAATCATATCAAATAATGAGTCCAGTAACCAACGAAAATATATTGATTTTCTCAAAGGGATTGTAGAGGGTTTGATCTTATTAAATGAGCATCGATCCCATCCAAGGCCCTTTTGATCACATCGAAATAACCATTAACTAGTCGTTTTATAGTCGTTGCAAATCGGTCTCTTATAAAAATTCATTTAGTTCTTAGGCATTTTTATGGGTTTTTGGTGTAATAGAAGCCTAGGTGATTCCATGATCACATCCCTCGTCCTAAGCCTCTAAATCAATGAGTTCTAAGTCATCTTCTTTTATATTAACACTTAATGAGGATTCCAACCTCCACCCTGGAGATGAGCTTGAACTCTACTATTTTCTAGAGATTATACTCAACCGTATTGGTATACCCTTTGTTCAAATCATTTAGAAGACCCATCTATGTAAACCCTTAGGAATTACGACCTTCCATTATTTGTAGGAGATTCACCCAACTTCTCGTCACCTTGGTCATCTAAAAGGAGCATCATATGTAGAGCTGTACACGAGTCGAGTCGAGTCGAGTATCGCCCTACTCGTACTCGACTCTTAATGACCGACCGCTGCTCGTACTCGGGCTCTACTCGGCCGAGTAGCATGACCCCCTGCTCGTACTCTACTCGCCCGAGTACGAGTCGAGTACGAGTAGTAAACGAGTCGAGTCGAGTCCGAGTTTTCGAGGCGAGTTCGAGTACGAACACACGAGTTGAGTACCGAGTGCGAGTTTTCAAGTCGAGTCCGAGTACGAGCACACGAGTTGAGTACCGAGTGCCAGTTTTCGAGGCGAGTTCGAGCTTTGAGCCAAGTTCAAGTTATAAATTGAAATTAATTTGAATTTCAATTCGATTGTCAATTGAAATTCGAAATTAAACGAAACAATAAAGATAAGTGTCTTTATTGTTACATAATTACATTAACGTATTTACATAATTACATTACATTGTTCAAAATGACAATTTATAACTAATAACCTCTATAAGATGAGTGTCTTCCTGTTCTTGTATTGTCATCTGATCCATCGGAACTGCTATCTATTTTTTCATATACAAATTGATTCACTTCCTCTGAGTCAGAAGGCGAAGAGATTTTTCCTTCGTGCTCTTCTACACTTTCAACTAGATTTTTCAAACTTGCTTTATGTGAAGAATTGTATGTAGTATCCAATGCCCTATAAAATTCACCGAGACGAGTTAGGAATTTCAATTTGTTACTCTTTTTCTTCTTCTTGTTTGTCGTACTCGACGAGTAACTTGACCCTGCTTCAACATCGTGTTGTCTTTGACTCGAATATCGCTGAAGTCTAGAAGCATCTTCCATGCTGCGTTTTATGGCGATTTGGAATTGTTCTTCCTCCAAAGCTTTTAATCTGGCTTCCTCCTCTGCATCTTTTGTGGATGTCATTTGTGTACCAGATCCAGAAGCAGAAGGTTTGGATGGAGTGGAAGGCTTTTTATTCGAATCTAACAGGGCTCGAAAAAGAATTTGGACATCCTTAGGGGCATTGGGGCATGGTTTTGCATCACCACCTCGACATGACAAGTGTAGGCGAAAGCGATGACTCTTGTGCACAAACTTTGCGCCACACAAACCACACTTAATCTTTGTTTTTCCAGACCGTGGCGGTGATTCAACTATGAAAGCATAGTCCCAAATGTTTGACGATGGCTCAGATGACGACATATCTACATTCAATTTTTAATAAAAAAAATCAGAATATTGATAAATAAATTGAACTTGATATAGCAACAAAAGAAAGCAATATAAATGTATCAAAATTCAAAAATAAAAGCAAATGAACAGGCATATGTAAATAAATATCAATGATTCAAAGTCTTCCAAACCACATTCCAAAAGGACCAACACTTTCGTGTTTGCAGTTGCAGTGAAATAATATTACAGATCATTCAACATTCAGCCAAAAAAATTTAAAAAACCGAAAATGATTACTGATCTATAGGTAGAGACGCGTCATGAATCTCAATCTCCTCTTCTTCATCATCATCATTCATATCTCCTCCCCATATCGGGCGCAACCAATCTTGCGTACAAATCAACGCTTCAACTGTGTTTGGCGAAAGTGAGCTTCGATACTTGCTCACAATCCTGCTCCCTGTGCTGAATGCGGATTCTGATGCCACTGTTGAAACTGGTATTGATAATATGTCCCGTGCCATCACAGATAATGTAGGGTATTTTGATTCACTAACCCTCATCTTCCACCATTCCAACACATCAAATTCAGCTCGCACTACGATTGGCTCCTTGAGGTACATTTCTAACTCTGATTCCTTAGTATCAACTCCCATTCGTGCTTGTGCCAAATATGATATGTATTCATTTAGCACATCTGGATTACCAGGTACAGAAATATCCGCATCTCTACTTCCTTCAACACCCGTTGCCGCTGCAGGTAAAGTATTAACATACGATTTATACAGATCTTCAAGGGCTTCACGAACCTTAGACGTCTCTGCTGCCGCTCTTTCAGTAGGATAAAGCTTCATGAAAATAAAGCTAACCAATCCCATATTACAACGGGGATCAAGAACAACTGTCAAGGACATCAACAAATGACATTCGTCCCAGTATTTATCGAACTTCATCTTCATACCAACTGTCATCTGGCGTATGAAATCTGGACCCGCACTGACATTTTTCCGCAGAGCATCCTTAATCCTCCAAAGAGACGGAAGAAACAGATTCGCGGTTGGATACTGATTCCCAGAAAAAATCTTCGTGCAATCGTAGAAAACTTGGAGAAATGTGTGAACTTGTTGTGCTTTGGCCCAATCATCTGTGCTCGGCAACCAAGAATACGTTCTGTCACGCGCCGCATATTCAGGAAATGCAAGTTGTAATTCCATTGCTGCATCTAACATTTCATAGGTTGAGTTCCAACGTGTACAGACATCCAACTTCAACGTTTTTTTAGATGGCACATTCAAACGTTGGATGATGTCATTCCATACACTCAGTCTCGATGGCGACCCCCTTATATATTTCACACTTTCTCTTATGTTCTCTATAGTGTCATCGATTGCTTTCAGCCCTTCTTGTACAATCAAATTTACAATATGGGCACAACATCTAACCTGAAATATTTTTCCTTCAAAAAATAAATTTCCTGTAGCCCTGAATTGGTTACGTAAGCATGAAATGACACTGTCATTTGCTGAAGCATTGTCTAAGGTTATTGCTGAAATTTTCTTCTCAATGCCCCAGCCTTCTAGACAACTGTAGATGCAATCTGAAATAAGTAAACCAGTATGTGGAGGAGGAAGGTGTTTGAAGTTTAAAATTCTCTTGCATAGTTTCCAATCCTTATCAACATAGTGAGCGGTTAATGAAATGTATCCTTTTCTTTGATTAGACGCCGTCCATAAATCAGAAGTCAAAGCTATTCTGGTCATTGAAGCTAAAACTTCTTTCAGTTTCATCTTCTCCTTTGCGTACATCTTCATGCTTTCTCTCTGCATTGTGACGCGGGAGACATTCTCGGCCCGAGGGTTAAGGAATTGACAGAAAGCCCTAAACCCTTTACTTTCAATCATTCTGAAAGGTTTTTCTTCCAAAATTACTAATCTAGCAAACCACTCATTCAGCTTCTCCTTGTCAAACTTATGAGTGGACACTACGCCTTGGGAGTCGTCCCCTTCTGACTTCGTAAATGACAACGTCTGTTGGCCGGGAGGAGGGAGTCTTGCTTTCTTAGGATACGTCTTCAAATGTCTAATTAGATGTGTCGTAGATCCTCCTGGAATCTTGCTGAATAACCCTTTGCAGTGATTACACTTTATCTTCTGTACACCGTTAACTGTCACATCTTCGAAATCATCCCACACTGCTGATCTCTTCTTCTTCCCTTTGCATGCGGTTGACGTGTCTGTGTCTCCCTCTACTATTAGAGGAGATGTGGCCGATGCACCCATTCCAGGGGTATTTGGGCTTTCGTCTTGACTAGCCATCTATAAAATAAAATTCTCGATATGTTATACAGCTATACCTAGGAGATAGGATCCTAGATGGCTAGACCGCTAGACGGGCGTAATTACTTAACTGTCTAAATCAGTCACCCATTCAAAGTTAGATGGATTGTAATGCTTCATTTTCCAATTTAAATGCTACGCCGAAATTCCGGCAGCATCTCCCCTTATCTCTCCAGAATATATTAATCTTGTATTTGATTCCCATGTCAATCATCAACACAAAGTGTGGACATTTGACGACGGAAATAAATACATGAAATATATCCAGAGAGAAAAAGGAGAGACGAAACCGGAACAGGCATATGCATTTAAATTGGAATAAATGAAGACATTACAATCTATCTAACCCTAAACTGTCCAAAAAGGGACAATTTGAGCAATTTCTATGCATCCAAGAACACACTGAATCTATGTCTGGCAACATAGAAATCCTCAAATGGGCAACTGATTATCCTATACTGTCTACAAGTCTACAAGTAGAATAATACAAATAATTCATATCCATGTGCCAAATATTTAGGGAAAACACAAATATCAGGTTAATTCCAAAATTATATTAAACAAATTCTATATTAACAACTGATATCAGGTTAACACAAATATCAGGTTAACACAATATATTAACAATATCAGGTTAACACAAATATATGACAACTATATTAACAAATATCAGGTTAACACAAATATATTAACACAAATATCAGGTTAACACAAATATATTAACACAAATGTATTAACAAATATCAAGTTAACACAAATATATTAACAACTGATTAACAAATTCTATATTAACATAAATATGAAATATATTAACAATTGATTAACAAAATTATATTAAACAAATTCTATATTAACAACTAATTATCCACCGAATATTTAGGGAAAACACAAATATCAGGTTAATCCCAAAATTATGTTAAACAAATTCTATATTAACATATTTTATTTTTTATTAAACAATTTCTAAAAATAAAAAATAAAAAATAAAAAATCCACACATTACCGGGCGAGCTGGGCAGGAACGACCGGCAGGCGGCAGCTGCGTGCAGGGCAGGGCGATGACGAGTGGCAGCCTGGCAGGGACGATTTTAAACCGGACGACTGACAGGGACGAGCTCCGTCACCGGACAGGCCGCAGAGACGAGCGGCAGGGTCTAGCACCGCCGGACAGGGGACGGGCGAGTGTGAGAGAGAGAGAGGGAAGAAGAGGGACGGGCGACGGCGACGGGTGAGTGAGACAGAGAGAGAGAGAAGAAGAGGGGCGGCCGGAGTCCGGCCGAGCGCTGGAAGAGGGAGGGGAGAGAGAGGGTTTTTTTTTTTTCAAACGGGCGGGAAAAGAGTGCTCGGCTACTCACTGGTTGAAAATGACGGGCGAGTGGGTGGGTGGGTAGGGTTTTTTGGGCGCTCGGCTACTCGCTGGTTGAAAATGAAAAACGGGTGGGTGGGTAGGGTTTTTTGGGGCGGGCTTATATACAGAGGAACGAGTCGAGTACGAGTCGAGTTACGAGTCGAGTACCTCTAGACTCGAACTCTACTCGTTATGTAAATGAGTAGTGGAAACCCGCTCGTACTCGGCTCTAACTCAGACGAGTCGAGTACGAGTCGAGTATTCCGAGTCGAGTCGAGCGAGTACTCGAGCCTTAGTCTGCTCGTGTACAGCTCTAATCATATGCAAGGTGTTTGATCTTGAAGCTGAAACATTAGCAACGCATCGACATCATGATCGGGAGACCATTTGAGGAGTAGATTCAAGCACGGGAGAGCTTTGAAGAAGTGACTGAAGAACGGCGTATGAATGAGGCTCGATTCAATAAGTAAGGTTGTCATTTATACGGTTCATGTACACTCCTTCCTTATGTAGGATCGAGTGTAAGAGTTTATTTGTCAAACTCAATTAGGTTCTTGTATAGGACCTTAGCTCTTATGTAGGACCTAAACCAAGTCCTTATGTAGGCCACCGGACATAGGTATGTACATGTTAGTATATGTGGGAGCCCCCGATGGGAGTAAACGTAAGTCCTTCAACTAGGACTGAGGTTTGTGGCGAGCCTATAGAAACTACGTAAGTCTCCAATGGAGCTGGTCCTTGTGTATGATTATAAAGGATAGAGGTGAACCTGATTTAAAATCTTTGATAGTGAAATCTGATACACTCATGGGTTAAGTGTGTTAGCCAGGGATGGAGTAGGGATACCGAACCACTGTACATGCTTATGTTTGGGATTGTCGTTGAGAACTTGTTTAATTATGCTTATGTGATTAATTGATGAATTATATGTATACATGATTAGATGAATGTTAGGATTTAACAGTTAACACATTCCACACATACATGTACACTATCATGTTTATAAAATAGTTGCTTCATAGGAATATGATTTGTAGTATATGTGATTGGACCCACTAATGGCTTGGAAGCCTTAGTGTTATATTGCTCTACTTAGCTTGATTGACATATTAGTTTAACTTAAGCAATTGAATTTAAAATGCATAATTTTATTTGGTCCTAATCCCCCTTTAGGACATAACATTCATTTCATAGCTCTGCTAAGCTTTCACATTTATAGACCGTGTGGCTCACCACCTCGTGCAATTTCAATTGGTATCAGAGAAGGTTTCTCCTAAAAGGCTTAACCGCATAAAGTGAGATTCGAATGAGCATTGGAATAATGTCTTCTTATAAAGAGAAAGCTAATGTTACCCAAGAACATGAACATATTTGTAAATCTATTAAAAGTAAGCCTATTAGGGACTAGAGATGATTTGAACTCAATAGTCATATCTTTCCTTCTACCCCTTCGGTAATTTAAATGGAATTGTCTACTTCTAGAAGTAGACCAAGAACTTTTCATGTATGACATGCTTGTAGAGATGTTGGGTATCTTAAATTTAAATATATAATCTTAAAAGGCGCTCAATCCACCTCAGTCTCAAACCATAGTAGTACATTCTTCATTACTGAAAAATTGGTACACCAATGGAGAAGCATCCCTAAAGGATTGCCGAAAAAGAAAGAGTTTCTAACCATTCTTAAAAAGACCGTTCGAATGAAGGTGTTGTTAACTTTATTTGCCCGACTTAATGAAAATGTCAAGTTAATGCTAATCAAGGACAATGATAACCAGGGTAAGACTCAGTTAAATTACCTAACGAACATAAAACTCCAATTAGGAAATCACCTAATAGGAAAAAATTTAGGAAAATCATTTCCCTTCTCGTAAATAGTCTGAATCTTAGTAAATTCACACCCAAGTGGATTGTGAAGAAGGATGGGTGACCTTAGAAGGTCTATGAAAGCGTAATTGTTAAATCAAATGATTGAGCCTCATATGAGCTTAATAGTTAAATTTAAGGATTATAGCCTCATTTTTCTTGATAATTTAAGCTTTAAAGTTACTGAATTTTGATATCATATATTTTTAGCATAGATTATTATTGGTCATTCCCACTTTTATTGGTATATCTCTTGAATGACCGTAATAAGTATGCTCTATGTTTTAATGTTTATATGCATATTTTATTTCTCTGTTAGTATATGCCTTATAATTGGTAAATATACAATTTATAGACTTATTACAGGTTATGCTTTTACTGGTATATATATGGAACTAATTCTTTGTCAAATACTAATAAAACTAATAGAGAAAGATCAAGTCCCACCAAAATAAGTTTAATTCTATTTTACAAGATTAGTTTGTTGTTGCATGAATTAATGAGATAGATGGAGCATTTATGAGAGAGCATTACTAATGTTATATGTCTCAAGTCTTGTATTTATATTTTAAAATCATTGTAATCTTGGACATGTAATGTTTTGTGTTATTTTAGCATAGACCATAACATTGTTTAGGTTGGGTTTTTGTCACATATTTAACAACGGGGGAGATTGTTAGTGTACTGATTTGTGCATCTTGTTTATCGGTCATGTGAATCTGTGTGTCATGTAGTCGGTTGAGCCCTTGAAAGTTGGAGACTAAAGACATAAATGGACACGACTATCAAGGAGCAAAGAAATGTAAATGAGGCGCCTTGGTGACCTTAACTCTTGACCCAAAACAACCTCTCGAACATTTAAATGATCATGGCTTAATAGGTAAACCTTATTTATCATCTCATAGCTTTATAAGCTTAATTGGAACATGATAAGTAAGACTATAAGAGGTGTTAAGCTGCTGTAAAATCGTATGCCCAAAATAATAGTTTTTTAGTAGTTTTCTATCCCATCGACAGGTTGTCGATGGGACTCGATCCAATCGAAAATCCACTTGATCAGATCGAAGAATGAGTTCAACAACCAACAGAGACATATATGGATTTTTTCAATGGAATCAATAGAGTGTTCAATCCTATCGAATGACCTTTAATCACATCGAAGGCCTTTTTTTATTATATCAAAAGAACCATTAACTATTTGTTTTATAGTCGTTGCAATTCGTTTCTTATAAAAGTATCTTTGATTCTTGGGCATTTTCATGAGTTTTTTTGTGCAATTGAAGCTTAAGTGATTCCATGATTATATCCCTCATCCTAAGCCTTCAAACCGATGGGTTTTAAACCATCTTCCTTTAGATTAATACTCTAATGAGGATTCCAGCCTCCACCTTAAAAATGAGCTTGAACTCCATCATATTTTTGAGATTTGATCTAATTGTATTGGTATACCCTTTGTCTAAATCCTGTAGAAGACTCATTTAGGTGAATCTCATACGAATTACAACATTTAATTAGTTGTATGAGGTTCACCCAACATCCCATCACCTTCGTCACCTTAAAGGAGTATCACATGCAAGGTGTTTGATCTTGGAGCTGGTGCATTGTCAATGCATCACATCATGTTTAGGAAGCATTTGAAGAATGAATTCAAGCACGAGAGATTTTTGAAAAAGTGATTCAAGATCGGCGTATCAACGGGACTCAATTCGACAAGTTGTCATTTATAGAGTTTATGTACACTCGTTTCCTGTGCAGGATTGAGTGCACGAGTTTGTTTGCTAAACTCGATTAGGCTCTTGTGTAAGACATTGGTTCTTGTGTAAGACCTAAATTAAGTCCTTATGTAGGCACTGGACACGGGTGTGTATATAATAGTCTCCTTGGGAGCCTTCGATGAGAGTAAGCATAGGTACTTGAACTAGGACCGAGGTTCGTAGCAAGCCTATGGAAAACCACGTAAGTCTCTGAGGGAGCCGATCCTTATGCAGGATTGTAAAAGTTAGAGATGAACCTGATTTAAAACCTCCGATAGTGAAATCTAGTACACTTATGGGTTAAGTGCGTCCGCCGAGAGTGGAGCAGGAAAACCGAACCATATACATGCTTGTATTTGGGAATGTCTTTGAAATTTTTTTAATTATGCTTATGTGATTAATCGATTAATTATATGTATGCATGACTAGAAGAATGTTAGGATTTGACAGTCAGCACATCCCACACATACATGTACACTATCATATTAATCGACTAGTTGTTTCATATGAATATGATTTATAGTTTATGTGATTGGACCCACTAATGGCTTGGAAGCCTTTATGTTATATTGCTCTACTTAGCTTGATTGGCATATTAGCTTAAGTTAAGCAATTGAATTTAAAAGGCATAATTTTAATTGGTCCCAATCCCTCCCCCTCTGAGACAGCCTTCAATCTATAGCTCCGCCAAGGTTCTGCACATATAGATTGTGTGGCCCACTGCCTTGCGCAATTTCAATTAGTATCAACGAGGGTTCCTCTTGAAAGTCTTAACTGCCCGGAGTGAGATCTGAAGAAGCCTTAGAATGATGTCTTCCTATAAGAGAAAAGTTAATGTTACCCCAGAACATGAACTTATTTATAAATCTATTATTGGTAAGCCTATTGTAGACTATAGAGGATTTGAACTTCATAATCATATCTTTCCCTCTACCCCTTTCGTAACTTCTACCATGTTCCATGCTTGTGGAGATGTTGGGCACCTTCAATTTGTATGTGTAATCTTAAAAAGGGTTCAATCCACCCCAATCTCCAACAATAGTTGCACATGATTCATTATTGAGAAATTGACACACCAATGGAGAAGCATCCCTAAAAGATGTTAAGTGTCAAATATTGCATATTTTCCCCTGTTTATATATTGGTTTTATGAACATGATAATGCTCAATAGGTATATTTTATACATGTTTGTATTGCGAGGTGAGTCTGAAAGCTTGGATTGAAAAGAATGTTAAAAGCATGGATTTGATGCTCAAGAATCACCAAGGCAAGGGATATAACTAGGAGACTAAGATTAAAGATTTCAAAGGCCCAAGATTTAAAGAAACCAAGTAAAGGAGGAAGGAAGTCGAAAGTGCAAAGTGCAAAAATTCAGAAAAAGTGAACTTCACTGTCGATGACATCGAACACCTTTCGATGACATCGAAGTGAGTATTTGATGACATCGAAGACAGATTGACTGCATCAAGAATTACATGAAAATCAAGTTTTCTTGTTGGACTAATTGGGCGCATTTCTTGATGACATTGACGACCCGTTCGATTGATTGAAGACATGTTCGATGACACTGAGATTCTTGGAGATTTTTTAAGAAACTCGCTGGAACACTCTGACCACTTTTTCGATTAATCGAACACCTTTCAATGTCATCGAATATCTGTTCAATGACATTGAAGGAAGTTCGATGTCATCGAAGATTTACACAGTGCGAAAATGCGCGACTTCCGAATTCGATTCAACTTGGGATTTTACGTTCGATGCCATCAAAGGTAGTTCAATGACATCGAAGACGTTACACAAAGTACATAAATTTGAGGTGGTTTCCAAAGACGGTTTGGGAAAGCTTATAAATATGAGTTCTTTAAAGAATTCTAACACGAATTAGAGTTCAATGAGCAAAGCAAAAGGGTGGACCAGCCTCCCAAGAGTTTTTCTTATTCCTTAATTTTTAAAAAATATTTTGTTAAAGAGTTTTAGTCTTCATCATGTCTATGGTTAACTAAACCTCTTAGCTAGAGCTAAGAGGTGAAGCTTGTAGATTGTTTGGATGTTTATTTTACTTTGATTCAAGTTTATGTTGAACTTCATTGATTTATAGTTTGATTAAAGGAATATTTACAATTTTTTATGGTTTATTGTGATTCCAATTACAGTAGAAGTTGTGAGAGCTTTGAATATCTTTTTACTTTTTAGGTCGTAAGATCTGTAAAATTCGTAATTTACCATTGTCTCTTGGGCATGGTGGATGGTTAAATTCCCTTTCGATCATCACAATGGTTCTTCATGTGGGAACTAATTCAATGAAAAGTTCAAAATTGTTCTAATTATTTCATCTTCCAACTGGATAGGATGTGACTTCGATTCCAGTTGTATTTATTGAATCAAGTGAGGTAGCATCTTGATAGCTACAAGCGGATCATTGACACTCTAGTTTTTCCCTTTTTATTGATAATTTATTCACAATTATTCTTAAGTAGTCCACATTTTTGTTTAAATCTTGTACTAGTTCTAGTTATTTTCAGAATACGTACAAGTTTAGTCCCTGTGGATTTGACCTCGGTCTCACCGAGTTATTACTACATCACGACCCTGCACTTAGGGTTGTAAACAAGTTTTTGGCGCTGTTGTCGGGGACTTCGGTTACGTTATATATATATATATATATAGATATATTGATTAGTATTATAATTGAGTTAAAATTAGGGTTAACTTTTATTGTGTTTTTAGGTTAGGATTTTCTGAATTATTTTTTGAAACTAATGTTGTTTTCTATTTTGTAGCAATCTAACATAGCAACTCCAATCCGGTAACTTCTTTCCAACTCTCTTTTCTTTCCAGATTTCTTGTTTTTGTAGTTTTATTTTTCTTAGGTTTTAGTTGTTTAGAATTTGAGGGTTGTGAGTGTTTCATGCCCGAGTGGGTTCGTGACAACACTCGACGTCTCTTAAGTGAAGGAGAATTAGTCAAAGGGTTGCTTATTCATCAACGAATTAGACACTACTTAAGATTCTCTGAGTTAATTGAAGTAATGGCTGCAAATCAACCTTAACATCCAGTTGAGGAAGTTCAAGACGAGAATGAGGTGCATAACGCTCCCCCGTCTCGTATTTTACGAGATTACTTACAACCAGCGGGAGTGACTACACCTTCCTGCATGGTGTTTTCACTTAATGCAAGAAATGTGGATTTTTAAATCGAGAGTGATTCAACTCCTTCCTAAATTTCATGGACTAGATTCTGAAAGTCTATATCTGCACGTTAAATAATTTGATAAGATAGTCGCCACATTACACTTTCCAAATGTGTCTGAGGATACAGTGAGACTGAAATTGCTTCCCTTCTCATTGAAGGAGAAAGCTAAGTCATGTTTGCACCCTTTAAAGCCGCGATCTATCGGCACATGGGCTGAGATGACTCGGAAATTCCTTAAGAAGTTCTTCCTGTTTCATAAAACAAATATTTTAAGCAAGGCAATCATGAATTTTGCCCAAAAAGAGGAAGAAATTTTCTTCTAATGCCGGGAAAGGTTCAAGGATCTCACGAATTCGTGTCCACATTATAGCTATGAAATCTGGCAGATAATAAGCTTTTTCTATAACAGATTGACATCACCTATGCAGCAATTTGTAGAGATGATGTGTGACGGTGAATTCATAAACAAGGAGGCCGATGATGTGTGGATTTGCTTCGATTAACTTGTAGATAACATGCAATCATGAGACACCTCCCCAAGGCCCACCACTAAGCCTACTTAGTCAAAAGAAAGGGGATGAATACATGTCTTAAAAGAAAAAGATGACATGAGTGCAAGAGTTGCCAATCTTACAAGGAAAGTCGAAGCCATGGAACTTAATAAGGTGAAATGGTCAAACCAAAGGAGGCCATGGAAGTTGCTCGCGGTATTTGTGCTAGCAACAAACATGTAACGCATGATTGTCCAACAATTCCTGCGTTCCAAGAGTTGTTGAACGACCAATCAAACGTCGTAAACAACTGCCAACGACCATTCAGTGGACCCACCTTAAATACTTATAATTCCAATTGGAGGAACCATCCAAACTTTAGTTGGAGGAACGGACAAACAACCAATCCTCAAAAGGCCCTTACTCAACTTCTCAATCAAAGGAAACGCCGAGAGGATCTGGTTTTAAAGCATATCCAAAACTAATAGCTCTTCGATCAAGGCACATTACAAGTATTCCAATACCTTACTAAGGCCATACAAAGGATTGAGTCACACTTAGAGATTGGGGAGAAAGGAACTTTTTTAGCCCAACCTCTACTCAATCCAAATTCACAATGCGAAATAAGTGACCTAAGCTCTTCACATAACATAGAGCAAGCTAAGTCTATCACTACTCTTAGAAGTGGAAAAATAATTGACAAAACTATTTCGGCGATGGCTGAAAAGCCTAAGGACTTGAAAGAAGTTAAGAGTGATAGACCTTGCATTACACTGAAATAACGGTGAAGACCACTTTAGTTGAAGTAGGAATATGTCAATATGTCCTAGAGAGGGGTGAATAAGACTTTTTAAAGTTTTTATGGTTTATTTAAAATCCTATTACACTAATCCTAACAACAAGTACATATTAGCATTACTCAAAAATAACTCTACTAGCTTCTAAGCCCTGTATAGGATCCAATCATAAATTATTTAAGAAGTAAACAATATGCAAACTAGTTTATGATGGATATGACTGTGTATGTGTGTGAGATGTGATCACAGATATTCAGATATGAAAATATTAAAGCGAATCACACAAACCAAAGAATAACAATCTCAAACACAATCATTTTTATAGTGGTTCGACTACTTGTCTACTCCACTCCCGGTAAACGTACTCAACCCTTAAGTGTACCGGATTTCACTAGGGAGGTTTCACAGTGGTTTACCTCAAATCTAAGGTTTTAAATTAGGTTCACCTTCAACCTTTACAACCTACACTGAGGCTGACTGTTTATGCTCTCACGAGCAAGGGTCAACACAACACACCCACTTCTAGGCACACTACCCAAGGATCTTTCATAAGACCCTAAACGAGGTTTCACAAAGTTCACCTCGAACTTAAGGTTTTAAACAGGTTCACCTTCAACCGAAAGTTTATGCTCTCCACAGATCAAGAGTCAACACTACGTTCCCACCACGTACACTCCCGCCGGAGGCCTCCTACGAGCGCTTGCAAGGGTGAGAAACACCTTAGACTCAATCCTAAAAAGGAATGATCACAAGTGTCCTCTGGACTCTAATAACTTACAAATAAGTAGATGAGTCTCATTCAGCACGTTGACGAAGATCTCCTCCTTATTGATGAAGAATCTTCGGCTTCCTTTATCCGCAACACAGATGATGTACCAATACGAGGCTTCGGGTTGGGTCAAGGTTAAGACGGAATCCTACTCTATAAAATATTTTCCTATAAGGAAGATAGAGTGATTCCGATCATCTATGTATTCAAGGCATCCAAGTTTAATGATTTGCCATTAAGGTAGTAGCTAGAGGATCCTTGAATGTGGAAGTTCATTCCCCAATCCACTTTATTAAATATCAATGATGAGGGTGGATTGGAGGATGAACTTCCCTGAGAGAAAGGGCTTTGGGTATATGATTTAAGGTAAAACACTCAAAAGCACTCTCTTCTTTCTCTACCAGCAACAATAGACAAGTCCTCTTTATATAAGCAAAAGGTTCCAACGAATATAAAACGGTCACATTTATGACAAAGTTCGATATCATCGAGTGGATTCGATATCATTGAGTGTATACTCTCGATAGCATTGATGGTCCACTCGATAACACAAACTCAAATGTCATATGCTTTTGAAACCTCTTGTCAGCTGGTCGATGGAATCGAAACAGGTGTCGATGTCATCGGATTTCGAACTCTGATTTTATAGATACTAGTGTTGATTCATCAACATTTGAAAATGAGAGAGACTTGTCTTAAAATATTTCAGGTTTACAAGAATGATCGAGGGACCTTCGAGATCATCAGAATTTGAATGTCAATGATATCGATAACTGTATCAAGGCATCGATAAATCCAACGGATTTCTCATTAAGCTTGTTGGACAGTCTATGTCCTTGTTCGATGTCATCAAAATGGTACCGATATCATCAATATTTGAATATTGATTATATCGAGTGACCCTCGATCATAGATAAACTATCCTGAAAAATTTTGCTGGAAAAACTTGTCGCCTATGACCGATATCGTCGAGTGCCTTCCGATATCATCAAGATTTGAATTTCGATGGTATCGAGGAGGCTTCGATATATCGATGCACATATGATATTCTTAAGAAAAAACAGGGGCACCGGAGATCTGTCTGTCGATATTATCGAGTCACTTTCGATAGACTCGAGATTTGAATATCGATGATATCGATATGTATATCGATATATCGATAAATCCGTCCAGATGTTTGTGGTTGCTGGACACTTTTGTCCTCATTCCGATGGAATCGATTTATCATCGAGGACATCGACAGCGCTGGTCGATCATATCGAGATGTGTTTCGATAAAATCGACAAAGCAAGAAAACTTAGAGATTTTCTGTTTTTGAAAAAGTTTTCTTACTCAAAAACCCTATGATATTTTAACTTATTTTAAGGGTTCTATTTACCTGGTGTTTTGGGACATGGGATCTGAGGCTTCAAATTTACCTGTGGTGAGCTTATACACATCCGGTTGAGGCAGACGCTTTGAATTGATCTTCTATGAGGCTCTGTAGTCTAGTTGACTCAACAGTCATGCTAATTGACAAATCAGGGTACTTTCATACACCACATGGGATAAAATCGGAATCTCAAAATAAGTCGATTGCGCCATTCCCCCAAGGGTTGATTGCACCCAAACCTCTATCTAACTCTCAGGATATTTTAGAGGTGCTTAAATAGGTGAAAGTTAATATCTCTCTATTGGATTTCGTTAAACAAATTCCTTTATATGTCAAATTCCTAAAAGATCTATGTATCACCAAAAGACGACAAAACATACAAAAAGAAGATCTTTTTTTACAAAGAAAGTGAGTGTCATCCTCGAGCAAGATATGCCACAAAAATACAAGGATCCTGGTAGCCCAACCATCACTTGCGTAATTGGGAATCACCGGATTGAACATATACTCACTTGGGAGCGAGTGTAAATCTGACCCCTTACTCGGTCTATGAATAATTGGGTCTAAGTGAATTAAAATCCACCTAGACCACACAACAATTTACTGATTGTTCGATTCGTATACCGAGAGGGTTTATCATGCCCCAAACTCAGAAATCGGGCTCACAAAATTTTCGATCGCCGAATCCGGTGCTGACAGCTTCCGTAGTACCCCATTCTCGGCTCCCAGCGCCCATACGCCAGATTCCGATCATAGGATCCTACAAGGAACAATGAGGATTTTTCAACATACATTTATCTCATAAGAAGCATAACCACAAGCTTACCCAAATCACAAAGGCAACATCATCATCACATATCCACTAATATAAACATTTGAATACAATGTTGAAATGAAAATACATATATATTGAAAATCAAATCTCCAGAAGACCGCTGCACGCTTCGAGCTCAATGCTGTTGCAACCTAGCATCACCTGCACGCATCTATAGTGCATAAGGTTATAGAAAGCTTAGAGGGTGGTGTAAGTGTGTGCACAAGATAAGTGTCAAGTATTCAATACAATGCCATAATCATACATTATCAGAAATACTGACAAGATCATGAATCATACGATATCAGAGTAAGCGGAAATACTGACAAGTCCATGAGTCATACAATATCTGAGTACGCAATACAGATCAGTTATGCAAATGATGAGTCATAAAGAGTCATATATAAGATGTCAAGGATTCAATGCAATATGCAATTCCTGATGAGTTCAGAATATCGTCAACCGTATCTAGGCCATGCAAAAATATAGTAACCCAAAATGTCATATGTCACAGATGTAATGCAATATGTGGTGCAAATGGAATGCCCATGCTAGAGTATGAAGTCGGGATGGTAGTACGTAGTATCGTAGGCTATGGGGTCCATCACAAAAGACTTCTATCCAAACCAGTCCCATACCTAAATTTGGATAGTGAGACTCAATGTGGTAAACTCCTGATCTCAGGTTAGTCACGCGCCCCAACCGAAATCCTAGCCATTGTGAAGGCACACGTAGTAAATAGTTGCGCACTACCAGCCCAAGTGGATAGTGAATGAATGAATGATTGAGTATGCAACTTCTGCTCAATAAGTTCATATATCAGTACAACTCATCTCTGGGATCATCACCGGGATCTAGTACACTCTACATGTAAATCGCCGCCCACTGATGCACGACCATGCAAGTGGAAGAGACCTCACTATCCGCCTGACCAGTAATCAGCTAATATCTACCCGACACGTCGATAACGGACCTATTCACGAGCTGGTCAAACTCAGCCTAGCTATGTCCCCTATGCTCTGGCGGGTAAGGCCACACCCCTTCCCAACCGACCATGACACAATGGGAGACGCGACCTTCTGGTATTCGGCATTCGGGTGCTCATGTATCCACTCAGTTTCGACGTTGGGGCGTCTCATGGCCTCGGAGGTTTAGGGATTTTTACCCAAAGCCATCTGTGGTAGCCTGATGCTAATAACAAATTTTCGGTGTCCCATCTGGCCATCCACGATATGCATGTGGAGGCTACGGCCCTGATGTCGCTAGGGCGTACAGTAATCACAACTTACAATGCAAGATGCATGAGTCATACAATCCAGTCATGCATCAATCCTGCGCATACCGTGCGCTTATGTGAGATAACCTCCGCCTATTAGGGAGTCTCATAACAACCTGCCCAATGACATATGCAATGGTCAACCACATCTCATAACAAACATGTAGATGATGCGTATGTGCATGTATCATGATGCTATGCTGTCACATACTTATAATCGATATCGATAACCGGCATCGACAATCGACCTCGACAATGTGGACATTTAACCAATATTGCCCCTAAGGAATGACCCACATAGAGCCTAATATATAGTGGGACCATGGCCTCACACAAGGGCCAAATATACAACACCATGGGCCTCACTCGAGAGCTTAATACACATCACGATGAGCCTTTTACATGAGCCTAACATACATTACAATGGGTTCCATCACCTGGCCCTCAATGCATCACAATGGGCCTCATCATATAGGCCTCATATACATCACATTGGGCCTTAAACACGGATTGAATACACATCATAACAGGCCTCAAATACGGGCCGCATATACATTACATTAGGCCTCAAACACGGGCCGAATGTACATCACAATGGGCCTCAAATATGGGCCGTATATACATCACATTGGGCCTCGACAATCGGCTTCGATATCTGGCATCGGCAATCAGAATCGACAATCAGAATCAACCTCGATAATTGACATCGATAATTGGCCTATACAATCGGCCTCAACAATCGGAATCGGCCTCGATGATCAGAATCGGCAATCGGCCACAACAATCAAAATCGATCAATAATCGGCATCGATAATCGGAATCAGCAATCGGCCATAATAATCGGAATCGATCGATAATCGGCCTCAATAATCGGAATCGACAATCGGCCACAACAATTGGAATCGGCAATCGGTCACGATAATTAGCCTCGATCGCTAATCGGTAATCGACCACAACAATCAGAATTGATCGATAATCGGAATCGGCAATCGGCCATGACAATCAGAATCGGCAATCAGAATTGGCCTCGATAAACGGAATCGGCCTCGACAATCGGAATCAGCCTCAGCAATCAGCCTCGATAATCGGAATCGGCCTTGATAATCAGAATTGGCCTCAATAATTGGAATCGGCCTCAACAATCAGCCTCGAATGCATCTCATTGGGCCCCAAACATGGCCGCATATACATCATAATGGGCCTCACACAATGAGCCTTATATACATCAAGTGGGCCGCATCAACGAGCCACACCAATGGGCCTCATATACATCGAATGGGCCGCACCAATGGGCCTCATATACATCAAGTGGGCCACATCAATGGGCCGCACCAATGGGCCTCATATACATCAAATGGGCCGCACCAATGGGCCTCATATACATCAAGTGGGCCGCATTGCATAGGCCGCACCAATGGGCCTCATATACGTCAAGTGGGCCGCTCAATGGGCCACACCAATGGGCCTCATATACATCGAATGGGCCACATCAATGGGCCACACTAATGAGCCTCATATACGTCAAGTGGGACGCATCAATGGGTCGCACCAATGGGCCTCATATACATCAAATGGGCCGCACCAATGGGCCTCTAATATATCCGGGTGGGCCCCATGGATGGGCCATAAATACATCAAGGTAGGGCCCACCATAATGTTTATTTTCTATTCAATCTATTCATATGGTCACAAAGACCTAAATCAAGAGGAAAACAAATATCATATTGATCCAAAACTTATGTGATACCCAAAGGATCTCAATGGTAGTCGTTCAACCCCCACTGGTATTTGAAGTGTGGTCCACCTAATAGGCAGATCTGCCTTATTTTTAGTCTCAAGCATTAAGACAAGCTCACCAAATTAATGGACGGTTTGGATATAACACATACCTCCGATCAAACCCACATAACTTGTTGTCGTCTGCACAGCAGCTAGGTGGGCTCCCCACCGTCCAGATGAATGGTTGGGATAAAATACATATATTATGGTGGGGTCCATAGTCCAAATGGGACCCACAGAACTTACTGACGCCTGTGCAGCAGGTATTGCTATTGGTGGGACCCGAAGATGAACGGTTTGTATATAACACAAACCTCATGATCAGACCGTTGTTGGCCACCAGCAGATGGACGGTCTGGATTTAACTCATACCTCATGGTCAGACCAGGTGACGTGGGTCCAGTAGACTGCTGGCCCAGATGAACGGACAACGTGAATTTCCTCCCACGCATCAGGTGGGTCCCATCCAGATGGACAGACAGTGTGGACGAAACATATACACGTTAGGTGGGTCCCATGGAACTTGGTGACGTCAATATAATCAACAATGTAGTTGAGGAGGGTACTCCAGCCAATCCATTTCCAACAAGGTGGGCCCCACCCCATACGTGTGGCATGTGTGGGTGGGTCCCACGCCCAAAAAGGGATGGACGGTTAGGGTTTAAAACCCGTACATCATGGTGGAATCCCACAGCAGTTGTATAACTGGTGTGCGGTGGACCAGCCAATCCATTTCCAACAAGGTGGGTTCCAAGTGGGGCCCACCATAAAATAATATTAAATTATATATTATAATATATATATATATATATAATATATATATGTATATAGGAAAGAGGGGGGAGACTCCAGCGTCTAGCGTCCAGGCCTGGACGCCCTAGATGCAAGACATATGCATCACGTGTGGGCCCCACGTAGGTGTGGGCCACATGTGCCATCAAGGTGGGACCCACCGTCCATGGGTTGGACGGTGGATGCAACACATCATCAAGGTGGGCCACGTAGATGGGGCCCACGTCAGGTGGACAGCGTAGATATACAACACAAGCATCATGGCCGGTCCCAGCTGGGCTGGACAGCTGGATTGAATACAAACATCAAAGGGGCCCATCGTCCCTAGCAGATAGACGTTGTGGACGAATCATATACATCGGGGGCCCACAGAACTTGCAGTTGTCAATACATTTGCTGCATCCCACCGTCCAAGGTCTAGACGGTGAGGATGATGCACATACATCGTTGTGGGGTCCACAACCCACGTCTAGGGACTGGACGTCCTGGACTTACTGATCAGGTGGGCCGCATCGTCACCAACCAGAGAGAGAGAGAGAGAGAGAGAGAGAGAGAGAGAGAGAGAGAGAGATAAAGAGAGAGATCGGATGATGGAGGGAGCTCCACCACTATGAGCTCCCTCTAAGTGCTACAATGCATACATCAAGACAATTTGAACCTTCCTGTGGTGGGCATTCCCTAAGTTTTTAGAGTGATCGGACTACGGAGTTACTGAAATATAAACTACGAAGCATTCGCGGCTTGACCCAATTCTCAATCCTGGGCGACTACCAATGGACTCACTGCTTGACCGAGCAGAAGACCAGGATCCACCAGGATTCGGAAGGGATACGATGAGCCTTCTACCCTGGTCAGGTAGATGATCGATGTATCGAGATCGAGCCCACCAAAAACGTCTCTCCGTGTTGGTCAAACATTGAAAATAACTATTTTACTTTAAATTGTTGGGAATTGTCGTCAAGACTCCAAATAGGTACAGAAATAAAGTGTAGCAAACCATCAGGGTATGAGAAATGGATAAAGAAATAAGTTTTAAGGGGGGTAGACTAAAATGGACCAGGCTAATATACACCCTACCGCGCATAGAGACTTGAAAACAATAAGTCTTAGACAAATGAAATAATAAAATCTTTCCTTATTACCCTCAGGCAATTTCGGGAACGAAATTTTGTTTTAAGGGGGGTAGATTGTAACAGCCCGGATTTTTGCCAACCTGGGATTAGACGTCCTTAGGCGATGGGTCAATCTTAACACAGGTTTAGCTTCTCAAACACTCAATTAAATCCTCAAATCCCTTTTCAAACCATTTTCTTCACAAATCCCACCCTTCACCACCTTGATCTTTTAAATTTTCAAAGTACTTTCACCCTAGACACTATCTTAAACTAGCTAAGTAGTATAACTTGGATCACTCTATATACAAACTACAAAGGACTAAGTACCACCTCAGACAGAAATCTTACAGGACTAAATCCTTTAGAAATTAGGCGAGATTTAGCTAGTGTTAAACTAGAGTGCCTGTGAAATTAGCACCAAACACTTTAAATACGATCTGCAAGACCTAAAACTTGTAGAATCATTGACGCTAGGGCACCCTAAAATCTAGGATCAATCTCATTACTCGTCTGCTCTCGGGAGCATCTCGAAACTCCGTATCAGATCTGGACCGCACATCGGGAGTCCGATTAACACGAAGTTAAGGAACTAGCACCGCCTTGCTGGGCTTGACAACCATCCCGGAAATCAAATCCAGATAGTGTCCCAGCGCTATTCGCTTGAGCTCGGAGTGAAGAGTGTGAGAAATATGAAATTAATTCAAAATAAAATATCTTGAATAGTAATCTGGCACCTCTCGCTTGCGGATCAGTTTTAAGCAACCAGACCGTCAGAATCAGACCAAATTACACCCTCGGATCAGGAGAAATTTCATACGCATTTACATGTACTCAGAATCTCCGATCGAGATCTGCTGACCGTTGAACTGAAACTGGTCCGCCACGCGTGATCTGGAATCCCGACCGAAACGAAAACTTAATAGAACCTAGATCCATAGTTTGTGAGCTTAAGTCCGACCTTTGGCTCAAGGAGGCCCGCCAGAAGTCCTCCATTGAGCTAGAAAAGTCCCGTTTTGGTTATAACCTAAGTATACTTTGACCTGGAGTCTATTTTGGTTAGTTTTTAGGCTATATAAGGACCTTAAACCCTCTCTAATGGCAGCCCTAAACGGATAATACCAGACCTTGATTGTATGAGTTAAATCTTGATCCACTACTGCTTTATCTATTTGCAATTGATTCCAGTGAAACCCCTTTTAACCATGGTACCTCGATCCACTAAGACTCATGAGCTGGGCATGGTGGTATGGGATACCGTGGTCGAGCTATCGGCCTACGCTGGGGCCACGTGCCTCCCCGTAGTGACCAGTGAGCAACCAGACTCGTGAGCCGATTATGGTAGTATGGGACACTATATTCGTGTTGTCGGCCTACATTGATAAGGTGATGGGGGAGTGGTGCAACGATTCCGTGTAACAGCCCTGACAGCCCTTTGTAGTGACTTCGAGCATACTTTGAATTGCGGTGAGACGACGAGTTTTGCCGCAGTGTATAGAGTATGAACTAAGCCTGTCTCTGTATAGTGATGAACCGTTAAAAGGGTGATGGGGGAGTGGTGTAACGATTCCGTGTAACAGCCCTGGCAGCCCTTGCAGCAACCTAGAAAACACACCATCGTCTAAGATTAACTAGGACTGACGACCCTAGAATGGATCATGTTTGGGAATGATACAAGGGAGGTACCTTAGTTTCCCAATACTGCTGTTTGAAATGGACTAATAATAACTCGGTAATCATGCTCATCATGCATTGCATGTGCCTGGAAGATGTGGAGCATTGAGGGATGAAAGCATGCCGCGAACGAAGAGGGTGTTGCATGAGGGTGGTTTGGTAAGGGCATACATCATGTCATTTCATACTTGCATTAAATAAGAGTAGTTAGGAGTGTTTGATTGTACTGCTTTATCATTACTGCTTGACTGAATTGATAACATGTTAACCTATGCTTTATTGTTCCACTGAGTTGATCACTCACTCCCACATTACGGGACGGTGTTTTTAAACACCAACCAGACCCTGTTGTAGCTGCAGGTGTTGGCGATGCTTGTGAGGCGGAGCCTGACCTCTGCGACGACAAGGACACCTTCTTGCATATGTTATTTTCTGGCGGCTTCATGTGAGCCGTGCCTTGATCAACGGGGTTACAGGGATGTTGGTTAAACGACACTACACCTTTGGTATATTTTAAAATTATACTTGTAATTCTTTAACCTGGTAACATTATCACACTCTGGAGACTCACCATTGTTTATATATGTTATCTATCTATCACAGTCTTCCGCTTGCAATTTAACTGTCTTTGGAGTATGATATTCTGTCTTGGCTTAATCTCGCTCATGTTCAATGCATTAATACAGACAACATTCAATCATCATTATCTATGTTGCATAAGTGATGTTCTGGAAACTCGAGAGTTGAGTTATGCTCGACCCTCGATTTTTCGGGATGTTACACACACACACACACACACACACACACCACACACACATATATATATATATATATATATATATATATATATATATATATATCTATATCTATATATATGATGGTGGGCCTCTATGGGCCCCACCATGATGCATGTGTTGCTTCAACCCATCCACCCATTTTGAAAGATAATTTTGGAGCTTGAGTCCAAAATGAGACAGATCTAGGATTAGGTGGGCCACTTTATAGAAGTAGTGAATTTAATTGTCCACCATTAAAATCCTTGGGTCACCCATTTTGGACCAGTATGATATTTGCTTTTCCCCTTCAGGTCATTGTGACCTTATGATCAGATTGGATGGGAAATAAATACTATCGTGGGCCTTGGGATTTCAATGGTGGAAGTCATTATCACCACTTATGTAAGGCCCATGTTATGGGGCCCATTCGATGTATTTGTGGCCGTTATGGAGGCCCACCTTGATGTGTATTTGTAGCCATTGTTGAGGCCCACCTTGATGTACATAAGGCCCCTGTGATTAGGCCCATTCGAGGTATTCGTGGCCCGTTGTTAAGGCCCACTTTGATATATATGAGGCCCATGTTACGAGGCCCATTGTGATGTATTCAAAGGCCCATGGGACATGGCCCATTGCAATGTACATAAGGCCCCTTTGATGCGGCCCACTTGATTTATAAAAGGCCCATATGATACGACCCATTTGATGTATCTAAGGCCCATGGGTCGAGGCCCAGCAGGATGTCCTTAGGGTCCATTGCAATGAGCGATTCCTCCATAGTGTGTGTAATAATGTTTGATGACAGGTCATGCCTTGGGAGCAATGTTGGTTTGACGTCCACATTGTAAGAATAATGTTGGTTAAATGTCCGCATTATAACTCTCCCTAGGGCCCATTAGTAAGCCCATACTTGTTGATAGTTCACCACTTTATAACATGCTTAGTATAGCTCCATGATTCATACCCATACGCATCATTTGTATGCTTGATATGAGGAATGTTTGATCATAGCATAAGCCGTTGGGCTGAGACATTTACGGGACTCCTTATGAGACGGAGTGTCCCACATGATCGCGTGGTATGCGTGAGATTGTTGCATGATTGTACGGTGTGACTCATGCATCTCGCATATGTGTGACTTGATCACTACACGCCCTATCGACATCAGGGTCGTGGCCTCCACAGGCACATCGTGGATGATCGTATCGGATACCGGAAATACTTTGTTCTAACACTATGGACACTTAGAATGTCCTTGGGTGAAAGTTCCAGAACCTTTTTAGTACCAGGGGATGCTCCAACATCTAGACCGAGTGGAAACGCGAGCGCCCGAGTGCCGAATACCAGTAGGCCGCGTCTCCCACTGTGTCGTGGTCGGTTGGAAGGGGGTGTGGCCTTATCCGCCTGAGTGATGGGGCTATAAGCTAGGCTGAGTTTGACTAGCTCGCGAATGTGTCCGCTATCGACGAGCCGGGTAGGTATTGGCAGACTACTGGTCAGGCGGATAGTGTGGTCTCTTCCACTTGCTTGACTGTGCAGCTAGGGAGGAGGCAGTCGGCGTGAGATGTATTAGACCCCGGTGATATCAAGAGAGGAACTGTATTGATAAGTGTACTTGATGAGGACTGACATGCTTGTATTGCATCTCGCATATGACATTTGACTACATAGGCCTCGCATCGCATGGCCTTGGTATGACCGATAGCTGTCACGCCCCAAACTCGGAAACCGGGCTCACAAAATTCCCGATCGCCGAATCCGGCGCCGACAGCCTCCGTAGTACCCCATTCTCGGCTCCCAGCGCCCATACGCCAGATTTCCGATCCTGGGATCCTACAAGGAGGATTTTCAGCATGAATTTTTTTTTTTGTAATGGAGCATAACCACAAGCATAACCAAGCCACAAAACAACAACACCACATATACACTATATCAAAAACTTTTAAGTACAATGCGGGAAGGGAAATACAATATGATGATATCAAAGAGAACTCCAAAAGAAAACTCCAGAAGACTGCTGCACGCTCCGAGCTCAACGCTGCTGCAACCTAACGCCACCTGCACGCATCTATCGTGCATAAGCTTACAAAAGCTTAGAGGGTGGTGAAAGCGAGTGCCAAGTGTACAATATCAGAGTAATGCGGAAATATGCGGTAAGTCCATAAATGCTATCAGCTATACTAAAGCTATGTAATGCAAGGCATGAATGCTGTCGGTCATACCAAGACCATGCGATGCGAGGCCTATGTAGCCAAATGTCATATGCGAGATGCAAAGCAAGCGTGCCAGTACTCATAAGTACACATCAGTATAGTTCCTCTCTGGATATCACCGGGGTCTAATACACCTCACACTGACTGCCTCCTCCCGAGCTGCACAGTCAAGCAGTGGAAGAGACCACACTATCCGCCTGACCAGTAGTCTGCCAATACCTACCCGGCTCGTCGATAGCGGACACATTTGCGAGCTGGTCAAACTCAGCCTAGCTTATAGCCCCTCACTCAGGCGGATAAGGCCACACCCCCTTCCAACCGACCACGACACAGTGGAGACGCGGCCTACTGGTATTCGGCACTCGGGCGCTCGTGTATCCACTCGGTCTAGACGTTGGAGCATCTCCTGGTACCAAAAAGGTTCTGGGACTCTCACCCAAGGACATCCTAAGTGCCCACAGTGCTAGAACAAGGTATTTCCGGTATCCGATATGGTCATCCACGATGTGCCTGTGGAGCCACGGCCCTGATGTCGCTAGGGCGTGTAGTGATCAAATCACACATATGCGAGATGCATGAATCACACCGTCAAATCATACAGCAACCCATGCGCGTACAATGCGATAATGTGGGGCACTCCGCCTCATAAGGAGTCCCCTAAGTGGTCTGCCCAATGGCGTATGCTATGCTCAGTCACTACTCATATCAGGCATACATATGATGCGTATGGGTATGAATCATGGAGCTATACTAAGCATGTTATAAAGTAGTGAACTATCAGCAAATGTGGGCCTACTAATGGGCCCTAGGGAGAGTTATAATGCGGACATTAAACCAACATTATTCTACAATGTGGACGTCAAACCAACATTGCTCCCAAGGCATAGCCCGCTATAAGACATCATTACACAAATCATGGGGAAATCATACATTGCAATGGACCCTAAGGACCTCCCATTGGGCCTCGACCTATGGGCCTTGAATACACCAAGTGGGCCGCATCATATGGGCCTTATATAAATCAAGTGGGCCACATTAATGGGCCTTAGGTACATTGCAATGGGCCATAACCTAGGGGCCTTTGAAACATCACAATGGACCTCGTAACATATGCCACAAAATACACAAGATGGGCCTCACAACATGGGCCGTATACATATCACATGGGCCCCATCAATGGGTCGCACCAATGTAAGTGGTGATAAAGAATTCCATCATTAAGATTCCTAGGGCCCACCATAACATTTATTTCTCATACAATCTGTTCATAGGGTCACCAAGAACTTGGTGGCCCAAGGGTCTAATGGTGGACGTTCAACCGTCACAAAACAGTGTGGTCCACATGATAACTAGATCTATCTTATTTTTTTTTTTTTTGGCCCCAAGCCTTAATACAAGCTTGCCAAATGGTGGACTGTTTGGATGCAACACAAGTATCATGGTGGGGCCCACATGAAGGCCCACCATCCCTTATAATATAAATAATATAACATATAATTTATATGTAATATATATATACAATATTATATATGATATAATATTATATATACATATATATATACACATACATATATATATATACATCACACACTCACACACACACACACGCATGCACCCACCCACACACGTGCACACACACGTGCACACCCCCACACGTATGCACACACACGTGCACACACATGCACAGGGCCCCACCGTCCGCCTGACGGTGGATAGAACACGTACATTTAAGGTGGGTTCCACCGTCCGCTGACGGTGTAAATGAAACAAATGCATCACCTGTGGGTCCACGTGGGGCCCACTGTAATGTTTATCTTTCATCCAAACCGTTCATCAGGTCACACAGACCCGAAAGGAGGGGAAAAACAAATTTCCAGCTTGATCCAAAACTTCTGCTATCCCAAAAAGGTTTTCAATGGTAAACGTTCATTCCCACTGTTTCCCATGGTGTGGGCCACCTGAGCGTTGGATCGAGATGATTTTTGGAGGGGACCCACCTCAGGGGGTGGTCCACCTCATGGACGGTTTAGATATAACATATACATCATGGTGGGGCCCATGGCAGGGGCCGTGGGTCCCTGCCTCTTGGCCGCCCGTCCGTGAAACGCAGCAGCTGCTGCTGCTGCTGTGTCAGTGGCAGCAGCGGCTGCCCCTTTTTTTTTTTTTTAATTTTTTTGAAAAAACCAAAAATCTTGAGGTTTTTCTGATGTGGGGTCCGCAATAAGGAAATCCGACCATGCCATCGGATTCCATGGTCCATAGCCAACCCATCAAGCCCAATATCGGGCATTTTTCGGTGTACAGAAATGTCAAGGAAGTTTTAAACGGTGGAAATCATTGTTTGCGATGCTATGGCCCGCCTGAGGGTCAGATTAACCTCATATCTTGGCTCAACGCCTAAAATGTGCTGGCAAATAGGGTGGACGGCGTGGATTGGACGCATGCATCAAGGTGGGGCCTACACTAACGGCTCACCCAAATAGCCTTGGAACAAAGCTTATCTTTGTGTTTTCCTTTCCAGCAACGTCCAGACGCTGGACGTTTTTGGGCTTAGTAATACATTTAAGGTGGGCCTTGTTTAGGTGGGCCACCACATAATGGATGGTGTGAGTTCAACACATATAAGATGGGCCCCACCTTAGATGGTTTGGATCCGATACATGCCCTATTGTGGGGTCCATTCAAGTGGGCCACACACTCATAACTTCACAAAAAGAGAAGAGAAGAGAGAGAGGAAGAGAGAAAGTGGGACACACGTGTGATGGAGGGACCCCGACACTATGGGCCCTCCCTTGCATTCCATCATACATAAAAAGAAATCAAAGTGGGCCATTGGCCACATCATAGGATCCCAAGTGAGATCCATACCATTGATCGGTAGGCCTCACTTGGCCCATCTAAGGAAGCATGAAAACTACCCTATCAAAGCACCCACCGGTCGATCTTCTTGGTCCGTTGGGAAGCCAACCTCCTTGTGCTCCTCTTTGACGGTGGAGATGGGAAATCAAGGGCTAGGATGAGAGGTTTTGGGAAGGGAAAGGTGGGCCACACAAGGTCATTTTTTCTCCATGGAAGGCTTGGACGTGGGAGCTCTCTTTGCTCTTGGTGTTGATGAATGAGAATAAAGGAAGGAGAGGGAGGGAGAGATAAGAGAGAGGGAGAGTAGCTTAGGTAGGCAATGATGGCTTGTAAGAGAGGGTGGCTAGCATTAAATGCTTGTAAGAAGGGCTAGGGGTGTAGGGTGGCTATAGCTTAGGCTAGGGGTGTAGGGTGGCTATAGCTTAGGCTAGGGGTGTAGGGTGGCTATAGCTTAGGGTGATGTCATCCATCACCCTCATAATTACCTAGGGATTGGTGCCACATGGGATGGGTGGGTCCCGCAATGTGCGGTCCACGGTTATTATAGTGTATGGTCCGCATCTTATGATCTAAGCGTCGGATTGGCGCATGAGACGCGGCGTTAGAACCGCAGCGACGGTGCGGTCGCACTGATACAGGTCTCGGATTAAACTGACTCGAATCTAAAGGATACGACTTACGATCGATCGCAACGTCAATTATCGGTCACGGACTGCCGGACTTCGACGGAAAGGATCGCAGGATTCATCGGAACAGTACGAACTAGGATACGGGTTTTACAGCATTCATGCCTTGCATTACATAGCTTTGGTATAACTGATAGCATTCATGGACTTACTGCATACTTCCGCATTACTCTAGTCTTGTACACTTGGCGTTTGCCATCCGCACACACTTACACCACCCTCTAAGCTTTTGTAAGCTTATGCACGACCGTTGCGTGCAGGTAGCGTTGGACAGCAGCAGCGCTGAGGCAGGAGTGTGGATTAGATCATTTTGGAGCCTTTTGATGATACTGTATTTCCCTTCCCGCATTATACTTAAAAGTTTTTGTTATAGTGGATATGTGGTGTTGTTATTTGTGACTTGGTTATGCTTGTGATTATGCTTCATTACAAAAAAAATTCATACTGAAAAATCTCCTTGTAGAATCCCAGGATCGGAATCTGGTATGTGAGTATCGGAATCCGAGAATGGGGTACTACGGAGGCTGTCGGCGTCGAATTCGGCGATCGAGAATTTTGTGAGCCCGGTTTTCGAGTTTGGGGCGTGACATGAGGTCCAACCTACCTCGGCAGCCTTGCTTGATTCTGCTTTCAGCAATGTAAAAAAAAGAAAAGAAAAAAAGAATAGGAGAGAGAGATGATGATGATGATGATCGACGATTTCAGTTTCCAGCTCCAACATAGGAAAATAAGAGAGAGAGAGAGAGAGAGAGAGAGAGAGAGAGAGAGAGAGAGAGAGAGAGAGAGAGAGAGAGAGAGAGAGAGAGTACCAATTTCTTCGATTCCACTTCCAGGCTCCAACGAAGGCTGCAAGATTCGAATCAGATTTGGGAATGAGGAATGGAGATTGGAGAATGAGAAGAAGAGGAAAAGCCAAAAAGGGGAAAGGGAAAAGAAAGGAAAAGCCGAAAAGAATGTGAAGAACAAACGTCCGTACGGTGAGGAGTGAGGACCGTGAGGTGAATGAAATAGACTTAGGGTTTTTTTTTTTTCCAAAACTTTATATATGGTGGGTCAAGTTGAGTTCGAACCGAGTCGAGCCTGAGTCGAGATTGAGTTGAGTCGAGTGACCTAGTGCTCGAACTCGACTCATTTTTTTACTCGAGCTCTAAAATGTGACTCGACTCAACTTGTCCCACTGAGTCGCGGTGAGTGGAGGCGAGTTTTTTCGAGTTTGAGCCGATCGAGTTTATCGAGTTGACTCAGCTCATGACCAGGTATAGTTCTACTAAGACGACCGAAATTGTTGTCTCTCATTCAAGATGGTTGAGTTCGACCAAGATGACCGATTTTGCAGTTTTTTGATCAAGATGACTGAGTTAGGCCAAGTCGGCCGACTTTGATGTTTTTCGATCAAGATGATCGAAATTGATATTTTTACTGGGCCGATTAATTACCTTTATTGTGTCAAATAACTAATTAATATTGCATTCACCTTTACCAAATGCAAAGTGATGTGGGGGGCAATATTGTACTGTATTCCTGACCATTCTTAAAAAATTCAGTTGGAAAGGACACATGTTATAGCAAGGGAAAGATATTTCAGGCTAAATATCTTTAATGATTTTTGGAGTGCCTTTTATGAAATCATAATAGACAGAATGACAAGATAAGAAGTAGTTGAGAGGAATTTAAAAGCAAACCAAGCAGCCGATTGAGCACAGCCTATGGTCATTTAGGAGATCGATTGAGCGACTGAGTGTCATACAGGAAGTCGATCAAGCAGTCGATAGTCATTCGAGAGGTTAATCAAGGGGCCGAGTCTCATCTAGGATGTTGATCAAACGATCAATAATCATCTATGGGCTCGATTGAGCGACCGAGTGGAATGCGGTCGAGTCAACAAGGAGGCCTGGAGTGGTTACTAGGACACGTGGCAAATAAGTCTCCAGAAGGTCGTGTAGTACTAAAATGGTTATAACGATTATAAGAACGTGGGAAGTACTCAGAAGATCAGTAGTGCTTAAACGGTTATAGCAACTGTTAGAACGTGGGAAGCATCCAGATGATCGGATTAAGGCTATAAATAGCAAATGAATTCAATAAAGCGATTTGTCTCATACCAACCAAATCAAACCCAACATATCTTTCAATTCAATTATCTGTAATTTATATTCCTTAATATAATCACTCTATCTTTTCGATAATCAATTACATTTCATAGTGTAATTTTTTTTTTGCTTGCTATTTACATAGTATAATTTGTGACATTAATAAAGTAATTGATAATCTTAACTATAAATTGGGTGTACGCTCATATACTCTGAATTCAATGCTCCATCCATAAAAGTGTTTTCTTTGCAAATGATTATAATGCTTATTTATTCTTTGTGCTTTTCTTTTTATTCATGTTGAAAAGTCCATTTATACATGAGGATAATACTCTCTTGATGTCACCTTATCATATTTATATACTAAAAAGAGTGCTCGGGTAGGTGATTCATCTCATTCAAGACATAGGTAAATGCCTACTTGGCTTACAATTGTTTGGTTTGAATTGAACCACAAATTTATTTCTATCACACGTGAACTTATCACGTGTCTGGAATCGAAAATCGAGCACCACGCTCCCCCAACCACTAACACACATATGGAATTATCAGGATCGTTCGAGCAGTGAGCCCAACTATTCTGATGGCCTCGATTGGAGTAAGCGTATCCCGCGTGCACTGAGTCACCACCACTTAAGATTAAGAAACGGTGCAAACGCACACACCCTCCCATCCCGACTGGGGACTTCGCACCGCCCGAGCTCGGCAGGTGCAGGGGTTCTGAGTGGCCACCGTTGATGTATATGTATTATCCACACCGTCCATTCATTTTTTCGTATCATTTTAGTACACCACATTAATAACGAGGCACATCCAAAGTTCACGTGGACCACACCAAAGGAAGCAGTGGTGATGATGACACCTCCCATTGAAACCTTCATGGCCCACCGTTATATTTATTTTCCACCCAACCTGTTCATAAGGTTACGTGGACTTAGATGAATGGAAAACACTAACATCAGATTGATCCAAAACTTCTGTGGCCCAAGAAGTTTTCAACGGTATGTGTTTCATCATCACTGTGTGGTCCACTTAAGTATTTAATCTAACTGATTTTTTGGATTATACCCTAAATTGATATGGAAAAATGGATGGACGGTGTGGATAAAAACTATTCATTACGGTAGCCACTCAGAAGGGGTACCAAGTCCGCGTCCGTCCCTTTTAGGGTTTCTCTCGTCCCATGCTAAAACCCTAACCATATAAATACCGGAAGAGAGGTCATTTCCTTTTCCTCAGAAAACCGAAATCTGCAGAGCCTCTTGAAAGGGAGCGAGAGATCGAAGGGAGGCAGAGAATAAGAAGAAGAAGATGAGGGCTAAGGTACGTTTTCTCCACCTCCTATTTATTTTCTTATTGTATTTCTCATTAGATCGTCTTTCCATGCAAAAATGTTCTCTTTTCTCTGCTTAAAATCGATTAGATCTAGACCTGTTTATGATCAACGCGATTCGGATTTTCTGTCATTGATTTTTATCTGATGATGAATCACATATCGTTGTACTTTCATTGTATTTGCTTGAATTCGTATGGTTTATATTATCTTGGATGTTCTTCGTGCTTTTCTTAGGGTTGGCCCCCTTTTCTGCATTGCGGTAGATGTATATAAGGATTAGTGTTTCTGAACTGTGTTGTGAGGTTAGAGTGTGATGGTGATGACGTTTGAAGATTATAGAAATTCAGTTAAAGATTTGAGAAATTTCTGATGATCTTTTATTGTGATTGTTCTTTTTGAGTAGTCTGGACTTCCTATACATACTGCTTTAATCAATTGATTTGGGTTGGCCATTCAATCCAACCCTCTCTGTGGGTTCTTTCACATGAATCTCACAGATTGGATGGTCCTGTTTATCTGTCGCACTGACCAGCAGAATGGATGGTCTGGAAAGTTTGTTACAAAGAAGTCCAGCCGATAGTTTGTATTTCCAATGGGTTCTCATTGACATCCCATTAATACCCCTGGAAATGAATGGAAGTGAGTAAAGTCGTTCATGTTCAGATATGGGCCATAAGATCTTACTTTTACGACTTACTTTTACATGTTGGCCTGGATTGATCTGGTTAAAGTCCAGTGGTCCCAACATTAGTAGTCATCTACTTAGTTGTTAGAGTTTGTTTGCACCATGATCTGATGTTCAGATAGGGCCATAAGATCCTCCTGCTGACTTGCTTTTTGGGCCTGTTTGGGAGCGTGGGTTTGGAGCCCCCCTGTATTTGGAATCCTCCCATTGTGTTTGGCACCCTGGATTCACAATCTCCTGTAATCCACAAGTACCTACGCATAGTATATTTACAAGATTTTGAATTTAATTACTAAATCAACTTTAATATCTCTAATTAGTGTACATATGTAATGTTTGACACAATGGTTGTAATAAGCCTGTTGCAATATGCACTTTGCTTAAAAATGATGAAATTCCAAGTCTCGGATAGGCCACAAGCACAGGATCATCTCCGAGTGACTAACCAATGATTTTTAACCATTGATATACATGGACAATGTTTGGATGGTGCAGATTATCCTATTAAAGTAATTATAGTGATGCCATTGATAATCTGATAGTTTTGGGATATCATCAGTGGGCAATGCATTGCCCACTAGATTAGTAACCTAGGGACACATGTTACACATGCAACTCATGGAAGGACCAAGCTTCAACCTTGGATTTGAAACCCGCAGTTACTTTATGGTGCTAAATGTACCAGGGGATTTCAAATCCCCCCAAATCCATTGTGCCGAACAACCCCTTGTGAGCCTGGATTGAACTGGTGAAAGTCCAGTGGTCCCAACATTAGTAGTCATCTACGTAGTTGTTTGATTTTGGTTGTACGAGGTTTTCCTTTATTAACACATATTTGGTGGGCTACTTTTCAAGTATCATATGACATTCCCATTTGAATGCTTATTGAGTGAGCTTCAAATGAGCCCAAGCTATTTCCATTCTAATCTCATTCGAGTGAGTTACTGGTTACGGCCAATTTACATAGACCTTTTATGGTTACGATGTCATTCAAGAGCATTTGGTCATCTTTGCGATTTTAATGAAAATAGGTAGTTATGATTAGAAGTAATAGATAGTTAGCATTGTATTAAGGTTCTCTTTTGTTAAGAAAGCATATATACGTGTAAAGGCATTGTTCTAAGGAGTTATGATTAATAAAAAAATATTTTTTCCTGTGGTTTGTCGCATGTTCTTCTTTCTCTTTTGGCATGGGTTGCATATGGTAGAAGAAGAGTATGTGTTGATTGTGATTACTGGCGTAATGGCTAGTACGTTGTTGGATATTAGTCCACGGCCTTTATTTCTATTTTTTATGTTGCATTCATGAAGAAATTTAATGGTTTGATCTTCAAGATAAACCTACATATCCAAAATATCCAAATAGATACTCTTTATTTGATTTTCTTGCGTCAACAATTGTGAATCATTTACAGGATTCAACCCTCTTAATACATATGACTACCATGGTCTTAATTATTACTGGGGATATGGCATGTGCTCTGATTGGGGAGAGGAAGGAAGAGAGATTGGGGAGAAATCGAGGAAGTATGTGCCTAGTGAGAATTATGGAGAGAGTGGGTGCTAGAGCCCAGCCTTGTTGATGTGAAAAAAAATGGCCTTGGTTAATGATTCACATTTTTCAAATGCCCCAAATGCCCTGACCTATTTTAGACATCCTTCCCAAGTCCTTCCAAATCTTAAGGTTGAGGGCTGTACCAGAAACTAATTGCATGGTCAAAATCATTTACTACTGCTTGTGTCATATGTGCAGATGATGTATCGAATGTTTTAACCACTATTTTAATACGTCTTTGGATCTACCAGGAATTGGTGGTGTGAAAATACTACTACCATAAAATGATGAATCTCATGATAGGCAGGCTTCCCATGCTAGTTTTGCACAATTTGAAAAAGATTGTAACTCATCCTTCTCACGTGCTGCATTGATATGCAGCTCTCCTAGATCATCCAAATTGTAGATGGATCATGTTTCTAAATTACACTGATTGTGGAATTGTAACTCTGCCAATCATCTCCATCTTTGGACTCAATTTATCTGATGCTAAGGATCTACTTCTCCTTGATTCATGACTGCATGAATTATCAGTGTTTTTTTTCCCCCATCAATTTGGCTCTTTATTTTTAATAACAAAAATTCAAAATTTCTTGTTGCTACTGCAGGCTATTGGTCTTTGTATGCCAGCTGCTTGTTGCTGCTTTATTACATGGATGCCCCTAGTGGGGTTACTTCTAATAAAATAGCGTTCATGGTATAGTGGGAAATGTAAGGTGGCTGATTTGTTGTGAGAAGCTTATTGAATCAGGGACTGGTCCTGACCTGTTTTTATGGGCGGTTTGTTACCAACTGGTACAAGCAGTTTTGCCCATGATGTCATCACGGTATGGCAAGTGGATGCAATGATCAAATAAGGATTTGATCTGTTGACCAGGGCAGATGTCCTGGTCCAGTGGCTCAACAGGCTTGTTGCCAAATGGGTTTTTAGGGAGCTGAACCACTTTGGCTGCTGGTTCCAATCCTGATCAAGATCACTCAAGAGGTTCTTTCTCAATGTGTTTTTTTTTTTTTTTTTCAGTGGCCTGACCTGTTTTGCTGGCTGGCCCCATTCATGGGTTCTAAAGCGCCAAAACCTTAATTTATACTAATGATAAATAATGAGCAGAATGATATTGGAATATCTTTCTTATTTTTTTGTTCCCTATGTTATTTCATCAGCGTGTGCATCATCCACTCGGTTCAAAAGGAGTGGATTGGATTGAATTTTTCAGTTGTTAGGATGAACATGTTGGACTGTGTGCTATGCTTAATGAAGCTCTGCTGTTTGGTTGCATTGATTAATGGTGTGTATTGGTCATTCCTTGCTGAATTGTTTTCTGAATAATGGAATTTGGTGATTCAATGCAGTGGAAGAAGAAGCGTATGAGGAGGCTGAAGAGAAAGCGCCGAAAGATGAGGCAGAGATCCAAGTAGAGAGTCTTGACAGACAAATGGTGGGTCAGGTATCTCTCCAACTGGACCCTCATCATCCCGCCAATGTGTGGTTAGGTAGGGATTTTTGCTTATCCCCACTTACCTATCATTGGGTTTTGAGGATACTCGAGGAGATCTGCCTAGAACCCTATGGTCTGTTTTTAGTTTCATGTTTTGCAGTTTTAGATTCAGACTTTGTACTGGTGTAGCTGGTCGATCAGTTGTTGTTTGGACCCCTTAAAGAGATTCTTGGAGTTAATATCACCTCTTGTGGGGTGGCTATCTTTCTTTTTGAAGTTTGTTATATTGGTGTGTTTTTGTGTGTATGATGATGCCTTTTCATTTAAGGTGCAATACGTTTTGCCTGTGAACGATATGTGATCCAAAACAGCCTTTTCTCATTGGTGAATGGTATGATATTGACATAACCGATTTTGGTTTCTGTCGCTATTTCAGTTTCAATGCCTTATGTTTGACTGGCAAAGGCATGGCTACGATGTTGGTGCCTGAATATGACCTTGTTTGTGGATGGAGGTTCCTTTAGAGAAAACCCAGTTTGAGCCCTTATTGCCCTTATTGGTCATTGGATGAGAGTTGCATGTCACCAAAATACTGAACCAAATGGATCATTGTCGGTTTAGGTCCTGCAAAATTAATGGTAACTGATAAATACCTCGTATTGTTCTCTACCTGTCCCTGTTCATTTTTTGTATTTTTGGCCTTAATTGGATGGCTTCTACCATTCATGATTTTTGACTGACATGGTGGAATGCTCGACCCATCATATTCTCCTTTTATTTAAGAGGATAGAAATATAAAATAATTGCTTGATCTAGCATTTTGTTGTATGTGTGTGTTGGTATGAAGTGAATTTTTGTTGCCTTCAGGTAATACACACCTCCGTAAAATACCTATTTTAGAGACGTGCTTATTCTAGTTGCACCCAGATCTGGTAATTAAACTCATTTACCCGTCCTTACCAAAGGACGCCTGTTCTTCTACCTGTCCAACTGTTGGTCATATTTCTTTCTTCTTAATTTTTTTTTTTTTTTTTTTAAATTAAATCAGTAAATAGAAGAAGCCATAGCAGGGTTTTTATCGGACCTATTCATACAGTACGTAAGCAAGGCAACTTAATTCCTCCCTCTACAGGTCTTCTTAGACCAATCTTACTGACTTGTCTGGAACACGCCCCCTTTTAACAATCCAAATCGTTTATAGGATGGGACTCATCTTGGATGGCTGATAGCCATAAGACGAGCTCATGAATTTTGAGCATTTCAGCCAATGATCATTTGATTCTTGTCTTTTGCACATGATGGACATCAAAATTTTAAATTTTGTATTATTATTATTATTACTTTTGTTTGGAAATTTTATAAATTAATAACTCACTAATTCAGCATTTACACCCAGATACTTTTTTTTTCAAAAAGTTTTTCAATAAGCTATTCCATTAAGTTGATATTTTTTTCAAAAGGTTTTTCAATAATCTATTTCATTGCCTTCCGTTAGGTTTCTTAATGAAAGTTGGGACTAGCTGTGTGACTAAGGGGTTGGCAGCTCAATTTGGCCCGTGTGATGTTTACCTGAAATTCACTGTGTAACGTCACTCGTGTTAGGTTCACAGCCCAAAAAGCTCACCCGCTAAGCTATTTTGGGGTGTGGATTGGTTATTACCCACACTAGGAACTAACTAGTGATGGATATCTGTTAGGGGCTCCGTGAGGACTACCATGATATATGTGTTTTATCCAGGCTGTCCATCCATTTTGAAAGATCATTTTAGAGCACGAGACCAGAAAGGAGTGATAACAAAGGCTGGAGTTGACCACACCACAGGAAGCAATGGTGACAATGCTCACCACTATATATATATATAGAGAGAGAGAGAGAGAGAGAGGGAGAGAGACAGAGAGAGAGAGAGAGGAATACTCACCTGTCGCACCAGTTCTCACGGGAACTCTGGTGAGAGCTTTTTGAGAACTCATCTCTGAGTGCAAGATCTGAACCTTCCATGTGATGAAGCAACCTGAAACCCCCTTGATCTAAAACTTTGGTGGGCTATGTAAAAATGAAACAATTTCCTTCCTTGATTTGACTCTCTTTTGCCATGGCTATCAAAGTAATTGGTTCAGGGCAAAGGTTGGGCTCTCGGGGTTTCATTGGTGTTGCATCACATGGACAGCTCAGATCTTGCACTAATATCACAGGAGATGTGTGGAAATAGTATCATAAGGTCCACCTTGTGGGAACTTCCATGAGGTTGAGTTGTGTGGGCTTCACCGTGGTGTCTGCAACGTCTACCCCATTAGTTAGATACACCATTCCACGGCGGGCCATGGACTTAAAACTCAAGTCAATCCAAGACTTGCTTGTGCCACATCATATACAACAGTCCAGGGGGAGTTACTTTCTCATTAAAACATTCATAATCATTTATTGGGCCCACTGAGATGTGGTTCACAAATCTAGCCCATTCATTGTGTGTCCCACTTGGATGAGGGGTTGGATGAGGGGTTAGACTAAGTTTTAGCCGCATCCAAAACTCGGGTGGGCTCCGCCAGGTGCTTTTATATGTTTTAGGCATGTCTTCACATGGTTTTAGATGGTATGGCCCACCAGAGTACTGTATACGGCTGATTTTTGGGATATCCCATATCCTAAAGGGAACCCATCAAATGCGCGGTGTTAATGTTGAACAAACATCGTGGTGGGGCCCACACAGCTCGACCTCATGTGAAGTTCCCATTAGGTCAACTTATTAGAATGACGGGATATCCATTAATAGATTGGAAGTTACCTGTGGGTGGATCATAACTAGTTGTCTGACTGGTTGGACATGCCATCCTTAAGGAAACAAGAAAAACACTTTACTGGAAGCCCACCCTTGATTTTATGGGCCCACTTGGAAGCGTACGTGAGATTGACTCTGACAATTAGACTTATAATCCTGTGTTATTCCGAGGACAAAAAAATCAGGTTGACATGTGATTCAGGCGGGCCACACCAAAGGAAACAGTTGGGATAAAGTCATCCACGCTTGATCTGTAGAGGGCCCACCGTGATGATTATATAAAATTACTCTTAACCATTAGATTTCAAATAAAAGGGCCCAAAATCAGACCTTTCTGTGATTCAATCGGGCCACAGGGAAAGATTTTGGAGGGTGAGAGTTGCTATGTGTACTGTTTCCAATCATATGGTCCACCTGAATCATAAATGAGGTATCATGGGCTGACGCATCTGGTGATCTGAGTGGATTTCACATGAACATCATGATGAGGCCCACCTGAGCTGTGGACCCCTTAGCTTAGACAGCCCAACCTCTAACGTCCGTGGAGAAATCTAAAGAAATCTAACGGAAGATAGTGTAAATACCGTATTAATTTGTAAAATTCCCTTTTTGTTTTGTAGAGAAGCTTTTGATACTTTGGTTGCAAATGATGCTTGATACGCAAACTTATTGCTGTTTGTGTTGGTGGAATCTTATTTTCAATTTTGACATTTTCCATGGTTTGCAACAGTAAATTAGCATGTGTGGTTCCTTTGGACTGCTTTTCTAAAAGAAACGGTCTCTCCCCCTCTCTCTCTCTAATAAAAACTTTGTAATCGTCATTTCAACACTTTTGTAGGAGAGATTTCACATTTTGTCATTAATCATTCCTCATTTTCCTGGAAATATTGATAACTTAAACATCCTTTTAGGATATTTGTACATTCATTTCCTTGTTCATTGTTTTATATGATAAAATGGCATTTCCAAATCCATTCATATTGGATTCCACTAATCCAAACAGGCACGGTGGAAACGACTGCTAAGGTTACAAAAAAAAGAAAAGAAAAAAGAGTTGGTTGAACTATCCTAATCTCTGATTCGTGGACAACGCTTGATCATTGGATATTTTTCAGTTTTAACTGTCCGATAATGGCCCACCAATCTGATAGTCAGATAATCAAATAAGCATAACTATGAGTTCATAGTACATGTTAACAAGAACCCATATTTTGCACGGCACGGCTTAATTTGAATTACTTGCATGCCATGCAATGGATGCAATTGTTAAGTAATTTTTAAGATGGTCCCCGTTCACTGAAAATGACTCCAATCTAACTGCAAATGTCCATTAGGGTATTCCTCCTTTTCACAGAACCTCTCTGTACTAAGGATGTGTGTAGTGGTTTATTAAAAGGGCCTTCTGACCTGTGGACCCACTTAAAATTTATCAAGCTCAACCCAGCCATTTAATTAGAAATGGGTGGAGCTCGACTGACCCAACCCAAGTCCCAACTGACTCACCATAACCCAAGTCCAAACTGTCTCACCATCACCCAACTTAGGTATAAGAATGGAACATGACATTAGGGTCATGGACAACCTATCCCTCTCATTGCATACATAAATAGAATAATCTAGTATTTGTCTTTTTTATTTTATTTTGGCTTTTTGGTTGGGTTGGGTTCGGCCAGGTCATCCAAGCCTGACTGACTGTTTACGTAAACACATCAAATTTCTAGCCCGAGCCTGACCTCTTACCCATTTAGCTTGGACCTAAATATGCTTTGCCACCTCTAGCTGTGGGTTTTGAATTTGAATGGCTCCACATCCTGCAACTGTGATGTTGGACATGGAGGGTGGACCTCATTTGATCAGGATGTGATTTTTGGATGATGATTCACATAGTTAAGTACGCCTGCTAAATGACTTGTAATTGCATCTGACGTCAACTGTTATCTGGACTACTAAATATAATGGAGTAAAACAAACCATGAATAAAAATGAACTGTTACAAGATAATACTTCACAGTTGTTAAAGAGCTAGCATTGCCAATGGTTCTAATTGGCCGTTACTCTATAAATCTAGTTAACTAATATATTCCGTATATATTTTCAAAATCTACTATTTAAACAATGGAAAAACAGCAATGACAACAAAAGAAAAAAGAAAATTATAATATGTACGGTATATATTACCAAATTCTACTGTTTAAACAATGGTGATAATGTGAGATGAGATACACATATCCATAGCGCGAGTAATCATCAATGAAAGTGACAAATTATTGACATCGATTTCTAGCATGTACATTGAAGGGTCCACAAATATCTGAATGGATCATCTCTAGTGTGCCCTTGGACCTACCCGCTTTAGAAAATGGTTTCTTCGAAGTCTTCCCGAACACACAATGTTTACAAAATGACAAATCAACTTTGGATAAGGAGTCTAACAGACCAGAACGTACTAGTCTTGTCATACGATCCTTTCCATTGTGACCTAACCTCGCGTGCCATTTTTGAGATTCAGATACTACAGTTTCATTCGACATAACAGATAAAGCAAGATGTGCATTATTAGTATCTACGTCTAGAATAAATAAATCTGAAATTAAATTTTTCCATGCAAAGATAAGGTTATTTAGTCTAAAAAAAACTCATGTATCGGAAAATCGAATATCAAAACCATCAAATAATAACCTAGAACAGAAATTAAATTCTGACGCATCCCTAGTACATAAAGAGTATCACGGAGGATTATTGTTTGCCCTATGCGCATACGGAGATGGGAAACGCTAATCCTTAGTATATCTTCGACATCATTATTTCCCATATACACATTGTAACTTCCCTTGGATACAGGCCAGAATTCTTCGAGTTCTCAAAGACTCCATGTCACGTGCTTTGTTGCGCTTGAATCCAAAATCCACTCATTAGATATAGTATCAATGGAAAGGATTTCAGAACAAATGCCTACATACAAAGTATCTAGTGACCTAGGAATTATCGTCTTTTTATGTACACACTGCCGAATATGATGGCCGGAATTTCCGCAGACAAAGCAAACTATATTTGTCTTTTTTTGCTTCTTCTTTTTATTCCCCTTCTTGAGATTTGGAGGGGGTGCAGTGGTCTTCTGTTCTTGGTTATTCTTTTTTACCTTTTTGCGAGCTTTGAACCGTTTATTGTTAGCTTTCCGTTTATGGATTTTTGCTACCTTGGCCGAACCTGCCTGAATTGCATTCATTTCAATCTCATGTACCAAGTGGCCACAAAAGTCTCTGAACGTAGTGATAAAATAATATGATTGAGAATTCTTTTGATTGAGGCCAAAGATTCAGGCAAAGAACGGTACATGGCTATAATCTTTTAATTTTTAGTCAATTTACACCCAACATTCCTAAGAGCACCTATCATTTGCTCCATCTTACGGATATGATCTTTGATGGGGCAACCGACTGACATCCTATACTCTTGAAATTCTAATTCCATTGCCTGAACTCTCACATCTGACTTTTGCGTATAGGCATTTGTCAATGCTTCCCAGATTCCCTTAGCGGTATCATGCACTTCATATGTAGGTATGAGTTCTTTGTGTATAGTGCTAAGAAGGACATTACGAGCTGAACGATTCTGTTTTTGCCACTTATTGTAGTGAGTCATCGCAACCCTATGTTCTTGTAATTTCCCATTTTCAGCCAATATGGGTTCCTCTTGAACTTCATCGAGTGTGTGCGATATGTCGTCCTCGTCTATAAGGCATTGCACAGCGCGAGACCAGTCTTCGTAGTTGTTATCGTTGAAATGTTATCCTTTCAGCTGTTAAACGATTAACGCTTTGGTGGCCATCTCTACATTGCATAAGTATCACTACTTAGCTATGATATTAGGTATTAACTCTAAACATCAATATTTCTACGTGCTATATAAATTTTCAGAGTATAAAAGTAGTCAACACATCTTAACGAGATCTGAAAGTCCACATACCTGAATAGGTGGTGTAGAACAATCAAGTTCTCTTTTTAAGATGAAATTGATGCTTTTATAAAATTATAATTGTATAACGTGCAACCTTCCATTACTTAGTTGCATGCATCATTTGGTGGAGGAGAATAAACTCTCACTCAGGTTATGCACAACCTTTATATATAGGGAGTATCTAAGTACTAAGTTTTATATTTTCCAATGAAAAAATAAGAAGGGCTTAGATCTAATTACATCAAGTCTAATTATATCACACATATAAACATTATAATCAGAAAAAATGAAAAGTACTTAAATATGAAGAGAGTTCAATCTTCACCTGTGATCATGACCATTGGTTATGGATCCGATCATTACCATTAATGATAATTGTTGATGATGGATCCTTTCATCAATATTGATCATCATGGTTAATGGTCATTTCAATCACTAATGATCTGTTGATCAACAGTGAATAATATGATACTAATAATTTCTAGATCACTTATTTTTATTATTTTTATTATTTGTTTTGGCGTAAACATATACAACTTGCTTTATGTGGAGATTGCTGACCATCCTAGATTGTTGGTGCATTTATTCATGTTTACAGGCGCTAAAGCATACTCATGACAATACTTGTACAGAGTTTTACTAAGCCCACATTAATCTTTACACGATACCTCATGTAGGTGGGACATGCACTCATGTATCTATTACCATTAGTTGTCTATCCTATCATGACAGAGCAATGATTTATCACCAAACATGACCCATATCCAAATCCAATGTACACTTACAGACATATTTTCGTAAAATGTATAATAATTACAACCATTTAATACATTCTTGCCGCTCTTAATTTGCTAGTTTCATACGCGTGTAGGGTACTGTCCATCCTTAAGCAGCACACATGAAGAAAATGTGTGTAAGATCCGATCTGTCCATCTAATTGGAAACATGTTTAGATGATTGGCCATCCATGTGGCCCATCTGATGGAAAGATCAAATCTCGCACAAGTGTTCCATGTTAGCACACGTGCTTGTTTGGATGGATGTGGTGGATAAGACCCATACATCAATGTGGCCACTCAAAGCTGTTGCCCGTTACTAGTGGGAGACTAGCTGGGTAGGATGCAATCCGCCTCCATCAATGAGAGGGATGTACTGGCCAAAATATCCTACAAGCTTCTGACCGAGTAAAAATCCTATCACTTGGTTAGCGGCCCCACATCTAAATGATCAGAACCGTTCATGTCCTGGTTGCTTATAAGAGCAACAATTTAGCAACTGTTTAGAAACAATAGCTGAGCAGATGATTCTGAACATCAATTGAATGTGGTTTGTAAAAAAAAAAAATACAAATCAATGGTCAGAATCATTTGGATTTCTCTTAAGTGTAAATTTGGGCTCGCCAAATGGATGGACGGTTTGGATACTGCACATATCTAGTGATCAGACCCATGTGTTGCTGGCGTGAATACAATTGCTATCTTTTTCTTTCAACGTGAATAAAACACATAACGTGTTTTAGTTGTGTACGTCACTGCAACAATCTTGTAGTTGTGGAGAGTTGTAATCCTCTTTACGTGAATAAAACATATAAGATCTGGACGATCATTAGATCTATATCACAATCAATGATTTTCATGCAAAAATTACATTGATTGAGTGATCCAATCCATCCAAACTTGGCATTATACTCTCATAACCATCCGATTTCCACAACATAGATTCAATAGATGTGGCATCAATGGGAAATACTCCAATGCTCTCAAAAAGTTTAATATTATAATGTTTCTAGTTGCATTGGGTCATATGGACACACATCAGTTGATATTGCCAAAAATCACTCCCTGATTTTGACAAAATCAGTTGGTATGGCCAAATTCTGCCTGTAATGTAAAACTCCAATATCGTTACCATTCTTTGAGTTTTCACCAGGTGGAAATGCATATGCACAACCACCGGCTTTAACTACGACATTTTGGCATGCCCCTCCACGGGACATATTTGATATTCCCCTTGAATATAAGCCCAACATGATGTATGTGATTTTCATCCATGCTGTTCATCCGTATACTAGATCATGATTGTGGGACACACCGTGATATTAATCTGACATCCGGACCGTCCATCACTTTCCCATGTTAGGACGTGAACTTAAAATAAGTAGAGCCAAAGATCAAGTGGTGCATGCCACAGGAAACAATGGGGATTGATCCTGCACCATTGAAATCTTCATGGGGTGACATATGGATTGACAACTTTGTCTTAGCCCACTCGAGACTCAGTCGTACCCATACCGGTTGTTTAGTCATGATTTGCCAGGATTCCATACATGTGCCACGTAAAAAAAAAGGGTACTTACCTTTTTAGATGAAAATAATCGGAGATCCGCCGTTGAACGCTCTGATACCACTGATGGGAAGAGTGGAAGGTGAGCCCTCAAGATTTGACGGTCTACACGAGTTTTGGAACCCTCACAAAGCAAAAGATTAATGCTCCAATGGCCCGCCTATCTACTACTAGAACAGATGGATCTATTCACACATCTGATCCTACGGTATAGGTGACCCCGGATCACGATCTATGAATTAGATCATCCCAAGGACAAGCTAAAATGGACAAATTTTAGTGCACACTATATATCTCTGTATACCCACAGTATTTCTTATGATTGATTGCACGAGAGAGTCTCATCCTTTTATAGGAAAGAATGAGAGATTGGATGAGACTAGATAATCCGGTCATATCCCTATTTCCCATCTAAGATCAAATTCAAAGTTGAATTTGAAATATAATAGAAAGGAAGAAGCTGAAAGAAGCCTAAACATATGGGACCCACCCACTAGTGATTAATCACCAATGGGCCCCCTGGCCTACGCCCAACAGATAAAAACAACAACAACAACAAAAAGAGAGTAAATTACTTCTGAAGTAACCAGTGTTACAGATCTATACTGCAAGATTTTATACGTCCTCCCATAAAAAAAGGTACTTATGAAATAATAGAGGTGTAGAACAATGCAGGATTTTATACCCCTCTGGTGCCATCGGTCTTCTTTCCTGGCAGTCTAAATAAATAACTAAAAGAAAAGGTAGTAAGCTCGGAGATAAAATTGAGTGCGGAAAAGAACGGTACTCACATTCACATAACTTGCAAATTACATACATTTCTTAAATGGCCATATATGAGATAGTAAGCTCGAAGGGCACAATGATCCTCGTCAAGGAACACATCCTTCTGAGCTTTACCAATTGACTTCTTACATGTGCTTCAATAAATACAGCTGACAAAGGAGGCCCTGGCTTCACAAGTACATTACTGAAAAGGATTCGGATGCATATTTTGGGCGTCTCATGATGTCTGGGTGGATATAGGGGGAAATCCCTGGAATAATAAGTTTTTAAAAAGTGGTGCTATTTAGAGGATTCCAGAAACTTGGGTTATATTTCCTAGATCTTTTGGGAACACCCTCATGGAAGAATAATGATTTGAAAAGGATGTTTTTTTTTGTGATCCAAGGAGATTTATTTTGGGGTACCAGGAAGAACCATGGGTGTATCTAGGAAAAAAAAATCCCAAAATATAACCTCATGACCAACATACAAAATTCATCTCCACAGTTGAAGATAAGTGGCCCACCCATTGAATGGTCCTAATTGGCAATGTATTTATAGCAATTCCTTAGGAATCTGTTGTTATATAAGGGACCAAACCGAGTAGGTCCCGATCTATCGCCGAAGGCTGAACGTTAGCAAGTGGATCGCGACCAAATCATATATATAGTTTAAGAGGCAGCAGACCAAGTACTTGGCCGCAATACTATTTCGGTCTACCATAAGTCATATTCCGAATGAATTGACCAACAAAACCCATTAGATCGAAACACCCTTCCCGTTGCGATCCAAGATTGGAGAAATGATCCACCACCTGCTGAGTTCAGGCGACTAGAGTGAGAGGTCAGGAATTTTATCCCTGAAGAAGGAAACTAGAATATACTTGTGGGGCAAGCATTATGTGGGAATCCACTGTTGGAATATTTGGTTGAATTAAATAGATTATTAAAAATCGAGAACAAAAAAAAAAGAAAATAAAATTTGATAAAGAAGACTTATTAAATTGAGTCGAGGTGTGACGTGAGTCACTCAGTTGAAATCGAATTTGCTCCCCCTGGACAACGTCCTAAGTGTAACAGGTTTCCAGAGCAATCGACCTCTAGGATACAACGACTACGATCCGATCCCATCGATGCACTCACTTTACGCAGGCTAGAACCACTTGCAGTTTAACTCGAAAGTGTTGAGTTAACTTAGTGACGAACTCAACAACAATAAAACTTATAAACTAGAACAGAGAGAATTTTATAAGAGGAGAAAAGAATTTTCGTTGTTTTGAAACTGGAATGGAAGTCCTTTTATAGACTCTGAAGTGGTGTATTAAGCACCCTTTTGAAAGTGTTAGGTCCGTTGGGTTTAAACCCAATAGGTGTGACCAACCGAACAGACGCATCTCTTTGGTTTAAAACAAAAAGTCGTAAGTGTGAGTACACTCTCGCAAATAAAGTCCCGCGAGTACCCAAGTACCCATAATCACACACACACACACCCACGTGAGTACACTCGCACTCGCGCCCAACCCAGCCCAACATGACTTCGCTTGGCGCGCGCGCGTGTGGTTAATGACATAAATTAGAGCTATTGGTATAACCCCCCACAGGACCAAATTCACATGCCCCCTGAATGGGGCTCAAGCCCCAACGTAAAAAGCATATCTTATATACAAGATATTTTTCTATGTTAAATCCGATGTGGGACAAAACCCACAACTCAAAATCAACAGAAATTTTAAATGTGGAGGGAAATCAAAATATGGGCGAAGTTCATGATCGACCTCCTTATGGTGTTCATCTTATGGTATGGAAAAAATTTCTTTATGGACACCCTTGTCATGTCATTCCATCTGCCAATGGATCATGGTCGTAGTGAGTGCAACCAAGTTTTAGCTTTTTTTTTTTTTTATTTTTAAAATATTTTTAAGAAGAAACGAAAGAGTTTCAGCCCGAAAGTGTCCTTAGACACGTTAGGAAAGTCTAGAGTGGCTATTATCTCATCAAATTCTTTCGTGTGTAGATATGAACTTTCAAATTCAATTCCATAGAACTTCGCAAGGAGTTGGATCACTCCTAACTTAATATCTATATTTCCTGTATTGTCTGGAAATATCATATAAGAAGATGTGTTCACCCTCGCTAGTTATAAATAATCTCATAGAGTACGCAGCGGGGGTGCATGGTGCACCTTATTCTCATCCTGGGCTTCCTCAACTGGGTGTTGAGGTTGATATGCTGCCATCACTTCTATTGACTCAGAGGATCTCAAGTGATGTCTAATCCGGTAATGGATAAAAAACCCTTCAACTAATCCTCCTTCACTCGAGAGATGGAGAGTATTGTCATGAACCCACTTGGCCATGAAACACTCGTTATCCTTAAATTCTAAACAACTAATAACTGAGAAAAAGGAAAACTAAAGCAAATAAGAAATCTAAAAGAAAGAGAGAATTGGAACAAAGTTACCAGATAAAAGTCGCTATGTTAGGATCCTTATAACGACTCAAAATTTTCCGTATAATGGCTCGAGTACCACTTCGACTAGAAATCACTTAGGATTAAATCCTTTAGAAATTTGACAAAGTTAACTAAGTGTTAAACTAGATTAGCCATGAAATCCATTGGAATCGCTTTAAATACGATCTGCAAGCCCAAAACTTGTAGAATCATTGACGCTGGTTACCCTAAAGTCTAGGATCAAACTCATTACCCCCACTGCTCTCGGGAACACATTGAAACTCTCCGTATCAGGTCTAGACCGCACATCGGGAGTCCGAACACTACTATGGAGTTAAGGACTTAGGACCGCCTCGCTGGGCTTGACAACCATCTCAGAAATCAAATCTAGATGTGTCCCACGGCTTCGCTCGAGTCCGGAGCGAGAGAGTGTGAAAACCCTTGTTTTCTTTACAAAATAATATCTTGAATAGTGATCTGGCACGCGTCGCTTGCGGACATTTTGTAAGCAACCAGACCGTCAGAATCTGACCCAAATACACCCTCGGATCAGGAAAAATTTCACAAACATTTACATGTACTTGGAATTTCGGATCGAGACCCACTGACCGTTGAATTAAAACTGGTCCGCCATCCGCGATCTAGGAATCCAACTGAAACAAAAACTTAACTTTACCTGGATCCAAGGTCTGTGAGCTTAAGTCTGACTTTTGGCTCAAGGAGGCCCGCTAGAAATCCTCCGTTGAGATGAAACAATGCTACTTTCGTTATAACCTAAGTATACCTTGACCTTAAGTCTATTTCAGAGAGTTTTTAGGCTATATAAGGACCTTAGAACACCCTCTCTCACAGCCATACGAATTTGAGAAAAACCCTAAGTAAGAAGAGAGAAAAAGAGAGAGAAAGCTAGAGAGTTGTGGGAGAATCTCCCTGTTACTGTTTCCTACCACTACACAAGCTGCACCACCCCTTTCTTGTCGCTTTCCCGGTGAATTCGACTTCTTTTCTAGGTAAGAAACCCTAACCCTAATCTATTTTGGAGTTCTAAGGGTTGTAGGTTATGAAATAGCTAACCTATTTCATTCTAATATTATCGAATCGCCGAATACGGAAGCCTAACAAACCTAGCTGATTCGTTGCGATTCTACGGTATAAGGTTAGGACTTTTTATGGTATAGGTTTGTTTTCAACGCTTTCAATGTCAGATAATGATAGATTCATAATCTGCATGTAATTACACATGTACAAAGTGCTGTCTTTTTCCATTTCGATTAAAGATGTAGAATATGGAATTTTACATACTCTAGGTTAACTTAGAATACCGTATACGTATAAATTTTGGAAATGTGTTTGCCATGATTATTTGTTGTATGATATATGGTATATGGATAAAATACTTATTTGGAGAAAGGATTCGCCATAATACATGTTTTGCTAATCTACCTATGTATTTAGAAATAGGGTATGTAGAAAGTACCGTATCTGTATATAATTTGGAGATGTTTGTGGTTTTGCATGACTATTTGCGTATGAACATGTTTATATGTATAACATACTTTACTACTTGTCGAAGGATCGCCCTAGCCATGTTTTTACTAACATACCACTGTATGTTTGAAATATTATATTCTAAGTGTTTTTGTGAAAAATGCTTGTGAGAGTAAGTGCTTGGAATGTGCTAGATATGTTTTGAGATGGGATTCTCAACTACCTTAGAGAACTGTATTAATTTTCCTCCATGGGTTGTTTTAAACTTTAAGCGCTTACTTATGAACACCGGTTTGTATTCTTGTTACATGTGTTTACATAGCTTTAAACATGCTTTTAACAGCTTTATGATATGTGTTGTATACATGCTTGATTTTACTTTGTCTATTTGCTTTTACTCTACATGTTCTAAATAAGGATTGATTGAGTTTGAGAGTTAACGACCTGAAATTTCCGTACATTGGGCCGAGTACCACCTCGACCAGAAATCACATAGGATTAAATCCTTTAGAAATTTAACAAAGTTAACTAAGTACTAAACTCGGTAAATCATGAAATCCGTTGGGATCGCTTTAAATACGATCTGCAAGACCCAAAACTTGCAGAATTGGTGACTCTAGGTTACCCTAAAGTCTAGAGCCAAACTCATTACCCGTCTGCTCTCGGGACTGAAACGAAACTTCGTATGAGGTCTAGATCGCACATCGGGAGTCCGATTAACACGAAGCTAAGGAACCAGGACCGCCCCACTGGGCTTGACAATCATCTCAAAAATCAGATGATTCCGATGTCCCACGGCCATTATTTTCACTCCGGAGCGAGGGAGTGTGAAAAACACTATTTCCATCCAAGAGAAAATATCTGGAATAGTGATCTGGCACCTTTCGGTTGCGCGTCAGTATTAAGCAACCTGACCGTCGGAATCAGACCAAATTACACCCTCGGATTAAGAAAAATTTCAGGAACATTTACATGTACTCAGAAATTCCGATCGTGGCCCACGGACCGTTGAACTGAAAGTGGTCCGCCACGTGCGATCTGGGAATCCGATCGAGCCGAAAACGTAATCCCACGTAGATCCGCAGTGGGTGAGCTTAAGTCTGACGTTTGGCTCAAAGAGGGCCACCAGAACACCCCTTTTGAGCTTGGAAAGTGGCGAAATGCCTATGTAAGCAGTCACCCTTGAACCTGAGTCTGTTTTGGGGAGGTTTTTGGCTATAAAAGGGGCTTAGAACAGCCCCTCTCACAGCCATACGAATTTGGGTTCAAACCCTAAGAGAGAAAGAGAGAAAAGAGAGAAACTTGTGGAGATCGAAGCCGATCTTCCTCCTGCTGCTTCCACTTCTCCCACGGCCTACACACCGCTCTATCCCAAGAGATTTCCCGGCGGTTTCCACCCCATTTGAAGGTAAGAAACCCTAACCCTAGGTCTGATTTGAGCCTGATTAGTGATAGGTTAAGGAAAGACTAATCGAATGCGATCTTTAGGCTAAGAAACTCCCGTATACGGAAGCACCAACCTTCTTGCTGATTCGTTGGAATTCCAAGGGCTGAGGTGAGGACTTTAAGCGTATAAGTTACGGTTTTCAACGCTTTCAATGTCAGATAATGATAGATTCATGATCTGCATGCAAATGCACATGTACAAAGTGCTTTCCGTTTCCTGTTTCGATTAGCGATAAAGATATGGAATTTTACATACTCTTGATATACGTAGAAATACCGTATACGTATTTTTGTTGAGAAAATGTTTGACATGTTTATTTAATGTTTGATTATATCATGTGTGGATAAAATGCTAGTTTGGCGAAAGGGATCGCAAAAATATATGTTCATGTGTAAATGTCATGTATGTGGAAATTGTGTATTCCAGAGATTCCCGCATACGTGCGGATTTTGGATATGTAATTGTAATGATTATTTGCTGTATGAATACGATATACGCGGGAAAAATACTCCCGGGGCTTAGGGACAGCCCAATCACGAACTTGCCTAACATACGTCATGTATGTTGGAAATGTGTATTCTAAGTGTTTGTGTATGTGCATGTAGGTGTACATGTGCATGTACTAGTGCCTTAGATAGGCGCTGATATGGGTTCTCCAACTCCCTTAGAGACATGTAGGATCCCCTCCATGCGGTGGTTCACCGCAACCACTTAATTGTATTGCACCACAATTCTATCCCTATGGGGATAGTGCTTTATTACATGCATTACAAATGCTTTAAACATGCTTCTCAACATGCTTTGTAACATGCTTTACTTCATGTCTTACTTTATGCTTTATAACATGCCGACTAACATGCTTGTATTGCTTGTTTACCATGCTTTACTTCACATGCTAGCGATGAAAACTGTTTGAGTTTGGGACTATGTTTATAGTCCAAACACTCGGTACCAGACTTGTGATTGTGGCTGAGATTCATGTCGCCACAAAGGACGGGTCCGGCGAACCCGAGTCGTACTTCGGTTGGCGATAGTGGTTGGCCACGCGGAGTGCTTTTGCGCTCCATATCGCTCAACTTGTGGTGCGCTCGAGCTAGTCAGGCTCGCCACTTGAACCGAAGTGTAGTTGTGTGTTCACCTTGTTTGGTCGCTACTGCTTGAACCTAGGGTACCAAACTTACCAGTGGTGATTCCTGTTTAACCATGGTACCTAGATCCGCTAAGACGCATGAGCCGGGCATGGTGGTATGGGACACCGTGGTCGAGCTGTCGGCCTATGCTGGGGCCATGTGCCTCCCCGTAGTGACCATTGCGCAACTATCTCGTGAGCCGAATACGGTGGTATGGGACACTGTATTCGAGCTGTCGATACTTCGGCGAGAGCCGAGTACGGTGAGATCTGTGCTCGTGCTGACGGGCGACGAGTCCTCCGTGGTATCATCGAGTGTACTTTAAGTATCTGTGATTGGCCACGAGCCTTTCACAGTAACTAGAGTGTGAGTTGAGCCGAGTACGGTGAGACCTGTACTTGAGCTGACGGCTAGTGATTGAGCCGAGTACGGTGAGACCTGTACTCGAGCTGACGGCCAGCAATTGAGCCGCATACGGTGAGATCTGTATCCGCGCTGACGGGTGACGAACCTGTTGCGATGCCATCACTAAGCTTCTCAAACCATAACATCGTATGAGAATAACTAGGATTGACGACCCTAGAATGGATCATGTTGGGAATGATACAAGGGAGGTACCTTAGTTTCCCAATACTGCTGATTGAAATGGACTAATAATAACTTGGTAATCATGAGCATCATCGCACCGCATGTGCTTTGTAGATGTGGCGCACTGAGGGAGTTAAGCATTCGCGAACGTAAGATGATGTCGCTTGAGGGTGGTTTGGCAAGGGCATACAGCATCATGTCATATCATTTTTGCATTTAACAAGAGTAGTTAGAAATGCTTGATTTGTACTGCTTTATCATTACTGCTTGGTTGATTTGATAACATGTTAACTTATGCATTATTGTTCCACTGAGTTAGCTACTCACTCCCACGTTACGGGACGGTGTTGTACACACCAACCAGACTCTGTTGCAGGATTAGAGGGCGCCTTGGTTCAGGAGCCAGAGCCCGACGTTGATGAGGACCAGGAGGAGTTCTCTTTCATGCAGTATCTGACGGCTACGCCTAGGCCGGCTGCATCGCGGGACTTTCGGGGCCTCTTTTGAGGATGTATTTTGGGTTTTTAATTTACAACTTTACATGTATATTGGTGCTCAGCTAGTACTCATACTCTGAAGTTCAGAAAATTTTGTTACTTTACATACTTGTATATAAAATTTCAGTCTTCCGCTGTTTTTAAATGCAATTGAACTGGAGTATGAATTACTGTTTTGGTTTAATCTCATTCATGTTTATTGCGCTAACTCAGACAACATTTAACCGACATTGTGTATGTTGCATAAGTGATGCGTTGGAACTCGGGAGTTGAGTTCATACTCGACCCCCGAATTTCAGGGCGTTACAAGTTGGTATCAGAGCATGATTTTGATTAAACCGGACCTGAGTTATGTCCCCACTACGTACGCTGACGCATTATACTTAGGAGGGTGCGCAAACTTTTAGAAACAGTCCTAGGGTCTCCCGACTTCACCGTTCGGTGAAATTCGTTGAAAATAGACGCGTTGATCGAGTTGTACTCGATCCTGACCGCACACGTGGACTCCAAATCACCCCTTGACCGTCTATTGACGTGTCATGGTCACACTTCACCAAAAATAATCCCTTAAAAATCAGAAAAAAAATCAGATTGATTCTGAAATTTCCGGAAACTACCCGTTTGGGAGCCGAACGGAGTTCGTGGGCCCCCACGTCAGCCCATTAAAATTTTGACCAAGCCAGGGTGCATTCAGCACCCTGGGCACGTGCCAAGGTGGGCCAGGCCGCGCAGCGCGGCTCCGGCCAAGTCCGGCCGCGGCGGCGCCGCGGGTCGGGCGGCGCGCCGCCGCCGGTCGACTTTCCGGCGATGGTTCAAGTGTGGGCTGGGTCGGTTTGACCCCCCCACCCCATGGCACGTCCCATTTGTGGTTTTGGTTAGAATAAATAGGGTTGGAAGCACCCCCTTTCCATTTCACCCCTCTTTTCAAGCACCTCCACCCCATTTTCGATTTTCTCAAAAAACCCATCCCTACAACCTCCAAATCTTCCATTTTTCTTCCATATCTCACCCATCCCAACCTCCCACAACAGCCCTAGCTTCCCCTTTCCCCATTTTCTCAAGTTGGAGCTCTCATATCCCTCTTTGGAGCTCAAAATCGGGTAAGATACAAACCCATCCCACTTCCTTCTTGTTTCTTCTTCATTTTCTACCTCTTGGGCTCCTCCCACACCCATTGCATTGATTATTTGTGGTGGAGCAAAGAGATCAGCCCTTAAACCCCATTTTGGGCAAATTTCCATGGCCCTCCTTGGTGTGGTGGCCACCATTTTCTCTCTTTCCTCCATCCTATCTCTCATGGGAAGAGGAAAACGCGGCTGATGATGCCGGCCCAAGTAGGCCAGCCCATTCCCGAAGAAGATCCGACGTCGGGGCCGGCCCAAGCACCGTGCGGGAATTTAGGTCAAAGCGAGACTTGGATCCCGACCATCCCGCCAGAAATGCTTACCCCGATTGGCATGGAATATGGGCGCTTTGCGGGCCGCAAAGTTGTGTTTGAAGCCCATGTAGATGAAAGGATGTTCGGGCTACACCCACTGATGGACCACCTGGTGGACATCGGTTGGAATTCTATATTTGATGGCCAGTCGCCTGCATGTGAGAACACGGTCCGCGCCTTCTATGCTCACATCGTGGACGCATCTGTTGAGCCTCTTCAGTTTACTGTTTCTGTGAGGGGCATTAGACGCACAATTACAGTGGATGAAGTGGCTCGGATCACCAAGCTGCCGCGTGGTCAGGTACACCCCAGTGGTAGCTTTTCCAGAAGTGCGCGGGAAAGGGATCGCCGCGCGCGATATCTCTGTGGTCGCCGGGTTACTTGGAGGAGAGGAAACAGCATTGCGTCGACAAAAATGGCGGAGAGACCTCCGTTTACTCCATCATATTTTCACCTACAACGTGTACCCACGAACGGGTAACCGCACGGAATGTACTCGGGTGATGGTAGACTTCTTGTACAAGATGGGACATGGAGACGACATATGCCTACCCACGTTCATCCTATCTCAGATAGTGCATGCCGTTCGTTCTACCAGGAACGATCTTTCGCTCCCATTTGGCCGTCTGATCTGCAGGATGGCTCGTGATGTAGGCTACAGGTTGAACATGGAGGATCTTGCACCGGTCCGAATCATAAGTGAAGCGACACTCAGGAATATGAAGATCGGCCCTCAACAGCGGCAAGCCCGACTCGACGACTCTGGTGATGAGTCGGATAGTGCCGGCGAGGAGAGTGATGAGGAGGGCGATGATGATATACAGGAAGAAGAACCTGAGGCTCAGGACACCGAGGAGAGTTCACCTCCTGTGGCTCAGGAGCCTGGTATTGATCGGGATGCTTTTGACGCGCGATTTGCCCGTCTTGAGGAAGGGCAAGCCGCCCTGCAGCAAGAAATTGGTCAAGTTCGAGCCAAGCTTGAAGAGACTGACGCCTATATAAAGAGAAGCTTCAAGAAGATGTCCCGTACGTTGAAGGCCATCCTGTGCTGTGCGCAGGATAAGAATGCTCCTCCTCCACCGCCTACTTCGGATGCTTAGTCATCCATGTGTTGTGTGTTGTTGCTTATGTTGGTTACCGCGATAGGCGGTTTGTTTTTTTATGTTGTTGATGTAGTAGGTAGTAGCATGCTTTGTATGTTTTCATGTAATGAATGTAATGGCTATGGCTATGATGATTTTCTGTCGTGATTCATGTAACTCTGTGTCCATGTATTATGACAATTTTGAGTAAATGAAAAGCATGTAGCCTCTTTGTATTGATGATGTGTGGAATGCGTAAGTGCCTCATGATGTGTTTTGTGCTATATCTCACGAATGATCTACCCTATGTTGTATAGGGCATGCCGCGGCAGTATACGCGGAGCACGGCACATCTACGTTTGACCGGCTCTATGGACCAGACTCCTTCTGGTAGTGGCGGTCCTACTGACCGTGGATTGGGATCTGATCAGCCTTCTGCTGGTCCTAGTGGTGGACAGCCACCTTACACACCCCCCGTCAGAGAGCAGTATCGGCCGTCATCTGCTGCACATCATGATTCCCAGGCTGCTCCACAGCCTGATAGATTTGAGCAGCTGATGATGATGATGCATCAGCACAGATGCAGCAGCAGCAGATGCAGCAGCAGCAGCAGCAGATGCAGCAGCAGCATGAGCAGATACAGCAGCAGCAGCAGATGCAGCAGCAGATACAGCAGCAGCAGCATCAGGATCTGATGGCCACTATTGCTGAGGCCTTGTCCCACGGTGGTGGTGCGGCTCCACCTACTACGTCTGCGCATCCTGAGGAGTATTCTGAGCCTCCTGCGCGATGTGAGGATGCGCCTCTGCCTGCACCCGTTGCACCTCCTACTGGAGATGTCGGTACGCGAGGGCTACTCGAGCGATTTCAGCGCTTGAGGCCTCCTTCATTTGCGGGTTCTCACAGACCCGAGGAGGCAGAGTTCTGGTTGGACCGCATCTCCAAGATGCTACGGATGTTACATTGCTCTGAGGCAGAGCAGGTTGAGCTGGCTACCTTTATGTTTGAGAGGGAGGCCAGTTTATGGTGGGACAGTGTGCTGCGCACGGTCGCAGTGGACTTCGTGTGGACTTGGGAGGCTTTCGAGTCTCGGTTCCACGAGAAGTATTACCCGCAGACATATCGACATGAGCGGGAGGACGAGTTTTTGCGCCTCAGGCAGGGAGGCATGACGGTGACGGAGTATGAGCACCGTTTACCGAGTTGGGCCGCTTTGTCCCGACCATCCTCGTCAATGAGCAGATGAGGATGCGACGATTTACTGGAGGCTTGCGACCTGACATACGGTCGAAGCTTTGCTGCCACACTATCCCTACTTATGCAGCACTGGTCCACATGTCTATGACGGCCGAGCAGGATGTGGACCGTCTGGCCCGATCACGCGGTACTATGGTTGCGAGACCGCGCCAGGATACACAGAGCAGGCCTATTTTAGGCAAGAGGCCTCGAGCCGATTCTCCCCCCAGGGCTGCAGCGCCAGTGCTTCCCATGAGACGCCCGTTGGTGACCTGCACGTTTTGCGGGAAACCAGGACATCCTGCCGAGAGCTGCTTCTCGCGCATGAGGGCTAGCGGATTTGCGCCACCGCAGAGATTGGGTCGCTCTTATCCCCAGACCATTTCAGCTCCGCCGCTACAGACCGCTCCTGCACATCCTTCATTCCGACCTCCTGTGCCGTTCTTCAGACCGCCACAGCGACCCCAGGCTCCTCAGCCGAATCGCCAGCAGCAGGCCCGTGTGCATACCCTTGTTGCTGAGGCACCAGAGGCGTCGATATCGGCACCGACGGCCTTCGAGGGCACGGCTCATATCCATGGTACTCCCGTTTCTCTCTCTACTGGTGGACACTGGGTCCACTATCTCTATCATTTTCATGTGGGGCGGTGAAACGCCTATCTTTGCATTCTGTTCCCACTAAGGGAACGAGACTCACTACGGCCACCGGGACCTTCTCGGATGTCACGCGTTTATGCGAGAGTTGCGCGATAGATTTGGGTAGCAGCACGGAGCACGTCGACCTTATTGTTGCTCCGCTATGGCACTACGACGTTATACTTGGCATGGATTGGCTCGCCAAGATGAGGGCGGAGATAGATTGCGATGCTCGGATCGTGACCGCCTATGGACCTGACGGCACAGCGTTCACGTTCTCTGTACAGGTCAGTTGGCCCTGTCGAGTTGATTGTTATGCTGCATTACTTGTGCCGATTGATGGTCCGACACTGGAGGGTACGCCAGTGGTTAGGGAGTTTGTTGGAGTCTTTAAGACTATCCCTGGTTTACCTCCTCGGCGCGAGATTGACTTTACGATTGACCTTACGCCTGGTGCGATGCCCATCTCGTTGCCGACCTATCGTATGCCTCCATGCGAGATGGAGGAACTGCGGAAACAGATTGACGAACTTGTAGAGAAAGGCTTTATTCGACCTAGTGTGTCTCCTTGGGGAGCACCTGTGTTGTTCGTGAAGAAGAAGGACGGGTCGCTACGGTTGTGTATTGATTACCGTAGGTTGAACCAGGTCACGGTGAAGAACAAGTATCCTTTGCCCAGGATAGATGATCTGTTTGATCAGTTGAGGGGGGCGAAGTATTTCTCGAAGATTGACCTTCAGTCAGGGTACCACCAGTTGCGCGTGAGAGAGGAAGATATACAGAAGACAGCCTTCAGGACGTGCTTCGGGCACTATGAGTTTTTGGTGATGTCGTTCGGTCTGACGAACGCACCAGCCGTGTTCATGGATCTGATGAACCGGGTATTTCGGCCCTTCCTTTACCGATTCGTCATCGTTTTTATCGATGATATTTTGATATACTCCACGAGTCGGGAGGAGCACGAGGAGCACCTGCGAGCAGTGTTGGGTACGTTAGAGGGAACCAGTTGTTTGCGCAATACAAGAAGTGCGACTTCTGGCAGGAGGAAGTCAAGTTCCTGGGACATGTGGTGTCCAAGGATGGGATAGCAGTGGACCTTGCTAAGGTAGCCGCGGTTCAGGATTGGCAGCAGCCTGAGTCGGTTACTGAGGTGAGGAGTTTCCTCGGTCTGGCTGGGTATTACAGACGTTTCATTCGGGATTTCTCGAAGATCGCCAGGCCATTGTCGCAGTTGACTAGGAAGGACCTGAAGTTCGCCTGGAATGAGAAGGCGGAGGCAGCTTTTAAGGAGCTGAAGGACAAGTTGACGTCCGCCCCTGTGCTAGTATTGCCAGAGCAAGGGGTGAAGTACACGGTATATACTGACGCGTCTCGCGTTGGTTTGGGTTGTGTGCTGATGCAGAAGGATAGGGTGATTTCGTATGCCTCGAGACAATTAAGGAAGCACGAGGAGAATTACCCTACACATGACCTGGAGTTGGCAGCAGTCATCTTTGCATTGAAGCTCTGGAGACATTACCTCTACGGAGAGGAGTTCGAGCTTTTCTGCGACCACAAGAGCCTTAAGTATATATTCACGCAGCGAGACTTGAATATGAGACAGCGCCGATGGATGGAGACCTTGAAGGACTTCAAGTTCGAGGTTTCCTACCATCCTGGCAAGGCGAACCTTGTGGCAGACGCGTTGAGCCGCAAGAAGATGATTGCATTTGCGGCACCGCTGATGATAGCCGAGTGGGACATGATGGAGTTTGTGCGCGACTTCGAGCAGAGACTCACTGTCGAGGAGCCTTTTGAGTGTGTTGCGCACGTTCGGGCGCGGCCACTTATTGACGACAGGATTGTTGAGGCCCAAAGGGGCGATATACGGCTGTCTGAGCTTCGAGAGCAGGCTAGCGACGCCGTGGATTCCGAGTGGAGAGTTGGTTCTGATGGGGGTTTACGATTCCGTGGCCGCCTATGTGTTCCTGATGTGGCTGACTTGAGACGCGAGCTTCTCGAGTCTGCCCATAACTCGAAGCTTGCGATGCATCCTGGTAGCACGAAGATGTACCAGGACATGAGACGGACTTACTGGTGGGACAACATGAAGGCCCACATCGCTGAGTATGTATCTCGGTGTCTGACGTGCCAGCAGGTCAAGGCAGAACATCGCCGACCTCCTGGACTGCTTCAGCCCATGCCTATAGCGGAGTGGAAGTGGGACTTCATCTCCATGGACTTCATATCAGGGCTGCCGAAGACGAGGAAGGGACATGATTCTATTTGGGTGATTGTGGACCGGTTGACCAAATCGGCCCATTTTCTCCCCTATCAGAGTTACGAACTCTGCAGACGAGCTGGCTAGACTGTACATCAGAGAGATCGTTCGTCTGCATGGAGTTCCCTTAGAGATCGTGTCGGACAGAGACACGCGATTCACATCCATCTTCTGGACTCGTATCCAGGAGGCGATGGGTGTGAAGTTGAAGTTCAGTACAGCGCGTTTCATCCTCAGACTGATGGGCAGACAGAGCGGGTAAATCAGATTTTGGAGGATATGTTGCGAGCATGTGTGTTGGACTTCAAGGACAGCTGGGATGACTGTCTTCCGTACGCAGAGTTCGCCTACAATAACAGCTTCCAGGCGACTATTGGTATGGCGCCTTATGAGGCTTTATATGGTCGACCTTGTAGGGCACCGCACTGCTGGGCAGAGGTTGGCGAGCGCAGCCTGATTGGCCCAGAGTTGGTCCAGACGACTACAGAGAAGATTGATATCATCAGGCGTCGATTACGCACAGCGCAGAGCAGACAGAAGAGTTACGCCGATACGAGGCGGCGACCGCTGGAGTTCGATGTCGGGGATCATGTCTTCCTTCGAGTTTCCCCTATGAAGGGAGTCCTTCGGTTCGGAAAGAAGGGGAAGCTCACACCGAGATTTATCGGTCCATTTCAGATACTGGATCGAGTGGGTGATGTGGCGTATCGTCTCGCCTTGCCTACGCCGCTTGCTTCTGTACACAACGTATTTCATGTCTCTATGCTGAAGAAGTACGTTCCTGATCCTACGCATATCATCAGATGGGAGCAGGTACAGTTGAGCGAGGATGCTACGTACGAGCTGCGCCCGACGCGTATCCTTGATAGGAAGGAGCAGGTACTACGTAGCAAGGTCATCCCACTGGTGAAGGTGCTGTGGACACATCATTCCGAGGAGGAAGCTACCTGGGAGACTGAGGCCGAGGTCAGAAAGAACTACCCTCAGATTCTCGAGGACTACGAAAAGGTATAAATTTCGAGGACGAAATTTTTTGTTTAAGGGGGGTAGATTGTAACGACCTGAAAATTTCCGTACATTGGGCCGAGTACCACCTCGACCAGAAATCACATAGGATTAAATCCTTTAGAAATTTAACAAAGTTAACTAAGTACTAAACTCGGTAAATCATGAAATCCGTTGGGATCGCTTTAAATACGATCTGCAAGACCCAAAACTTGCAGAATTGGTGACTCTAGGTTACCCTAAAGTCTAGAGCCAAACTCATTACCCGTCTGCTCTCGGGACTGAAACGAAACTTCGTATGAGGTCTAGATCGCACATCGGGAGTCCGATTAACACGAAGCTAAGGAACCAGGACCGCCCCACTGGGCTTGACAATCATCTCAAAAATCAGATGATTCCGATGTCCCACGGCCATTATTTTCACTCCGGAGCGAGGGAGTGTGAAAAACACTATTTCCATCCAAGAGAAATATCTGGAATAGTGATCTGGCACCTTTCGGTTGCGCGTCAGTATTAAGCAACCTGACCGTCGGAATCAGACCAAATTACACCCTCGGATTAAGAAAAATTTCAGGAACATTTACATGTACTCAGAAATTCCGATCGTGGCCCACGGACCGTTGAACTGAAAGTGGTCCGCCACGTGCGATCTGGGAATCCGATCGAGCCGAAAACGTAATCCCACGTAGATCCGCAGTGGGTGAGCTTAAGTCTGACGTTTGGCTCAAAGAGGGCCACCAGAACACCCCTTTTGAGCTTGGAAAGTGGCGAAATGCCTATGTAAGCAGTCACCCTTGAACCTGAGTCTGTTTGGGAGGTTTTTGGCTATAAAAGGGGCTTAGAACAGCCCCTCTCACAGCCATACGAATTTGGGTTCAAACCCTAAGAGAGAAAGAGAGAAAAGAGAGAGAAACTTGTGGAGATCGAAGCCGATCTTCCTCCTGCTGCTTCCACTTCTCCCACGGCCTACACCGCTCTATTCCCAGAGATTTCCCGGCGGTTTCCACCCCATTTGAAGGTAAGAAACCCTAACCCTAGGTCTGATTTGAGCCTGATTAGTGATAGGTTAAGGAAAGACTAATCGAATGCGATCTTTAGGCTAAGAAACTCCCGTATACGGAAGCACCAACCTTCTTGCTGATTCGTTGGAATTCCAAGGGCTGAGGTGAGGACTTTAAGCGTATAAGTTACGGTTTTCAACGCTTTCAATGTCAGATAATGATAGATTCATGATCTGCATGCAAATGCACATGTACAAAGTGCTTTCCGTTTCCTGTTTCGATTAGCGATAAAGAATATGGAATTTTACATACTCTTGATATACGTAGAAATACCGTATACGTATTTTTGTTGAGAAAATGTTTGACATGTTTATTTAATGTTTGATTATATCATGTGTGGATAAAATGCTAGTTTGGCGAAAGGATCGCAAAAATATATGTTCATGTGTAAATGTCATATATGTGGAAATTGTGTATTCCAGAAATTCCGCATACGTGCGGATTTTGGATATGTAATTGTAATGATTATTTGCTGTATGAATACGATATACGCGGAAAAATACTCCCGGGGCTTAGGGACAGCCCAATCACGAACTTGCCTAACATACGTCATGTATGTTGGAAACGTGTATTCTAAGTGTTTGTGTATGTGCATGTAGGTGTACATGTGCATGTACTAGTGCCTTATAGGCGCTGATATGGGTTCTCCAACTCCCTTAGAGACATGTAGGATCCCCTCCATGCGGTGGTTCACCGCAACCACTTAATTGTATTGCACACACAATTCTATCCCTATGGGGATAGTGCTTTATTACATGCATTACAAAATGCTTTAAACATGCTTCTCAACATGCTTTGTAACATGCTTTACTTCATGTCTTACTTTATGCTTTATAACATGCCGACTAACATGCTTGTATTGCTTGTTTACCATGCTTTACTTCACATGCTAGCGATGAAAACTGTTTGAGTTTGGGACTATGTTTATAGTCCAAACACTCGGTACCAGACTTGTGATTGTGGCTGAGATTCATGTCGCCACAAAGGACGGGTCCGGCGAACCCGAGTCGTACTTCGGTTGGCGATAGTGGTTGGCCACGCGGAGTGCTTTTGCGCTCCATATCGCTCAACTTGTGGTGCGCTCGAGCTAGTCAGGCTCGCCACTTGAACCGAAGTGTAGTTGTGTGTTCACCTTGTTTGGTCGCTACTGCTTGAACCTAGGGTACCAAACTTACCAGTGGTGATTCCTGTTTAACCATGGTACCTAGATCCGCTAAGACGCATGAGCCGGGCATGGTGGTATGGGACACCGTGGTCGAGCTGTCGGCCTATGCTGGGGCCATGTGCCTCCCCGTAGTGACCATTGCGCAACTATCTCGTGAGCCGAATACGGTGGTATGGGACACTGTATTCGAGCTGTCGATACTTCGGCGAGAGCCGAGTACGGTGAGATCTGTGCTCGTGCTGACGGGCGACGAGTCCTCCGTGGTATCATCGAGTGTACTTTAAGTATCTGTGATTGGCCACGAGCCTTTCACAGTAACTAGAGTGTGAGTTGAGCCGAGTACGGTGAGACCTGTACTTGAGCTGACGGCTAGTGATTGAGCCGAGTACGGTGAGACCTGTACTCGAGCTGACGGCCAGCAATTGAGCCGCATACGGTGAGATCTGTATCCGCGCTGACGGGTGACGAACCTGTTGCGATGCCATCACTAAGCTTCTCAAACCATAACATCGTATGAGAATAACTAGGATTGACGACCCTAGAATGGATCATGTTGGGAATGATACAAGGGAGGTACCTTAGTTTCCCAATACTGCTGATTGAAATGGACTAATAATAACTTGGTAATCATGAGCATCATCGCACCGCATGTGCTTTGTAGATGTGGCGCACTGAGGGAGTTAAGCATTCGCGAACGTAAGATGATGTCGCTTGAGGGTGGTTTGGCAAGGGCATACAGCATCATGTCATATCATTTTTGCATTTAACAAGAGTAGTTAGAAATGCTTGATTTGTACTGCTTTATCATTACTGCTTGGTTGATTTGATAACATGTTAACTTATGCATTATTGTTCCACTGAGTTAGCTACTCACTCCCACGTTACGGGACGGTGTTGTACACACCAACCAGACTCTGTTGCAGGATTAGAGGGCGCCTTGGTTCAGGAGCCAGAGCCCGACGTTGATGAGGACCAGGAGGAGTTCTCTTTCATGCAGTATTCTGACGGCTACGCCTAGGCCGGCTGCATCGCGGGACTTTCGGGCCTCTTTTGAGGATGTATTTTGGTTTTTAATTTTAAACTTTACATGTATATTGGTGCTCAGCTAGTACTCATACTCTGAAGTTCAGAAAATTTTGTTACTTTACATACTTGTATATAAATTTCAGTCTTCCGCTGTTTTTAAATGCAATTGAACTGGAGTATGAATTACTGTTTTGGTTTAATCTCATTCATGTTTATTGCGCTAACTCAGACAACATTTAACCGACATTGTGTATGTTGCATAAGTGATGCGTTGGAACTCGGGAGTTGAGTTCATACTCGACCCCCGAATTTCAGGGCGTTACAGACTATGGCTATAGTCTAGACATTCGGTACCTAGACTTGGATCGGTGTTTGAGATTCTTTTCGCCACGTGAGATGTGTTTCGCGAACCGAGTCGTACTTCGGTTGCGATAGTGGTTGGCCATACAAGTGGCTCTGCCTTCATTATCGTTCAACTTATTGTGCGCTCGAGCTAGCCGAGCATGTCAAGTAACCCGTTTGTCTAATGTATGTTCCACCATGTTTTGGTCACTACTCTTCTTCCTACACTGCTTGAACCCTAGATACCAACTTAACCAGTGGAATCCTGTTAACCAATGGTACCCCCTCGATCCCCTAAGACTCATGACCGGCTGGTGGTATGGGACACCGTGTCGAGTCTGTCGGCCTAAAAACGCTGGGGCCACGTGCCTTCCCGTAGTGCCAGTGAGACAACCTGACTCGTGAGCCGATAATGGTGGTATGAACCCTATATTCGAGCTGTCGGCCTACCTGATTGGTGACGAGCCCTTTATAGTGACCTGAGTATACTCTGAATTTGTGGTGAGGCGACGAGTCTTGCCGCTGTACCACAGTATATAGAGTATGGACTAGGCCTGTATCTGTATAGTGATGAACCGTTAAAAAAGTGATGGGGGAGTGGTGTAACCTTTGTGCGTAACAGCCCTGACAGCCTTTGCAGTGACCTAGAAAACACACTATCGTCTGAGATTAACTAGGACTGATGACCTTAGAATAGATCATGTTTGGGAATGATACAAGGGAGGTACCTTAGTTTCCTAATACTGCTGTTTGAAATGGACTAATAATTACTCGGTAATTATGCTCATCATCGCACTGCATGTGCCTGGTAGATGTGGAGCACTGAGGGATGAACGCATTCGCGAACGTAAGATGGTGTCGCATGAGGGTGGTTTGGCAAGGGCATTCATCATTTCATTTATACTTGCATTAAATAAGAGTAGTTATGATTGTTTTGATTGTACTGCTTTATCATTACTGCTTGACTGAATTGATGATACTATGCTTTATTGTTCCACTGAGTAGCTACTCACTCACGTTACAGGACGGTGTTGTCCACACCATACTCATCTGAGATGGTACGTCGTATCTCTCTCTCGTTACAGGACGGTTGTTGTACACACACCCAGATTCTTGAGTCTCAATTCTGTGTTCAGCAGATCTACGTGACAGCCAGGTTAGTGTCTATTCAGGACTGATGAGGACCAGACGTTCTCATACATGCAGTACTCCGACGGCTTTGCTTAGGCCGACTGGATCGCGGGAATTTCAGGATCTTTTTATTTGTATTTTGCCCTTTTGATTTAGAAACAATACATGTATATGGGTACTCAGTTAGTGTTCTACTGGAGTTCATGATGGTTTTGTTTCCTCACTACCTTATATATACAATTTCAGTCTTCCGCTGGCCTTTATACAATTGATCTGGAGTATGAATTACTGTTTTGGTATAATCTCACTCATGTTTATTGCTCTAACACAGAGAACATTTAATCATCATTATCTATGTTGCATAAGTGATGCGTTGGAACTCGGGAGTTGAGTTCATACTCGACCCACGAATTTCAGGGCGTTACAATCCTGCAAAACAGAAAAAAAATGTTAGTCTTTTAAAAAGAATTTCAGAGAAAATCCTAACCTAAAAGCATAGCAGAAAATAAACCCTAATCTTAACCTAATTCTAATGCCAATTAATCTCAGAAAAATGCAACCGTAGTCCCCGGCAACAGCGGCAAAAACTTGTTCACAACCCCAAGTATAGGATCGCAATGTAGTAATAACTAAGTGAGACCGGGGTCGAATCTACAGGGACTAAACTTGTACGTATTATGAAAATAACTAGAAGTAGAACTAGAATAAGTTCTAAACCTAAATCTGGAACAAAAGAAAGTAATTATGAAGGATTTATCAAATATCAAAAGGGAACTAGAGCGCCAATGATCCACTTGTAGCTATCGAGATGCTACCTTGCTTGATTCAATAAACACAACTGGAATTGAAGTCCTATCCTATCCAACTGGAAGATAAAATAATTAAAGCACAATCTGAACTTCTCATTGAATTAGTTCTCACATTATCCTACCATGCCTAAGAGACGATGGTGAACAACGGGATTTATGATCTCACAATCTCATAATGTAAAAGAAGATATTCAAAGCTATCGCAGTGTCTATTGTAATTTAAGTCACAATAAATCATAGAAAACTGAAAATATTCGTTAAATTCAAACTAGAAATCAATGAAGTTCAATATAAACAAGAATCAAAGCAAAATAAACATCCCAACATGTTACAGGCTTCACCTCTTAGCTCTAGCTAAGAGGTTTAGTTAACCATTGACATGATTAAAACCAAATCTCTTAAACAAAACATGAAAATAAATTAAGGAAGAGGAAGAAAAACTCTTAGGAGGCCGCTCCATCCTTTGGATCTGCTCCTTGAACCCTAATTCGGTCTAGAACTCCTCAAGGAACCCATATTTATTGCCTTTGCTTGGACCGACTTTGAAACATCCTCAAATTTATGTAGCCGTGTTACGCATCGGTCGGACCGAAGTCACCTTTGGTCGAATCGAATCCGAGTTCGAATCATGATAGGATTCTGTTTTAGCAGTTGCTTGATTTCGATCACACTAAGCTTGGGTTCGGTCGGACCAAACTTAAGTTTCTATAGGACCGAATTAATCCTCGGTCGAACCGAATTAACACTAAAATTCATCATTCTTCGCTAGAGCTTTTTGTGCACTTTCGGTCGGACCGAACTTTGATTCGGTCGGACCAAATTATCCTTTAATCGAACCGAATTAGCTCTAAATTTCATCGTTGGTTGCTGGACTGTTTTGTGCGATTGTGGTCAGACCAAACTTGGCTTTAGTCAGATCGAACCTGTCTGTTTTCTGCTGTGGATTAAACAATCTTCTCCGATCTTTTCTTCATCCTTTGTACTTGGTTTCCTTGGATATGTTGCATGTGAATTCTTCTCACACTCCTCAATAGATGAACGCCTTTCCTTCCTCAAGGATATCAACGATATTCTAGAGAAAGAAAGGCCTCCTCAGGAGATCTTAAACATCTTCTCCAAACTTAGGTGACTTAAGGAAGAATATGCTGCAACAAATGTGGAGAATGAACGATGTACGACCGCTTCGAATTGGTTGTCAGCCCTCAGTGCTGAATGTGGGACTTTGTTGGCCCATTCAGAAGAAGCCTATAAGAATTGATTGCATTGGACTCATGAACACAAGTTCAATCAAAGAATATTGCGAAGTTCGAAGCATTCATGTGATTGGCCCGTTGATGACTTGGCTGACACCAACAGGCTCTACCCTTGCCATGATCGGCTAGAGAGTATTGAGTTAATTGCATTCATGGAGGCTCAACTAGCTTTCTATCGGGGACGTGCAGAAACTAGTGAGGCCGGGAAACAATCACTCGAATTGGAACAAGTTGACATTGACCAACGCCTGGCTTACATTGAATGTACCGCAATGGACTTTATGAGCCAAGGAGCGTCTTGGAGTGAAATGAAGAAGCAGGCGAGAGACGCAAAGCATGACACTGCTTGGGCTTTTGCTCATGCAAAATGGGCCCACGTAAGATTCAGGTATGAAGGTCTTAGTTATTGGGTTTTACTAGATTTGTATAGACTTTAGATCTGGGCCTTCATAGACTAACGCTTGTATCAGCCAAGAACCTAAAATCATGAATCTTCTCTTCTCAACCCATCAGCAAGGTTCAAGTATGAATGTCGTAGCTATGGGTTTCACTGGATATGAATATACTTCGGATCTAGGCTTTCAAATGCTATTGGCCGTATCAACTGAGCATACAGTATTGTACGTTTATGAAAAATGTATGATATGTGATTTGCCGGGTATCCGGATTCTTATATCAGAAATATAAGTAAATTCTAGTATTATATATATCACAACACACACATATATCCATCATTCGGCTCATGCAACTATCTGATGGTCCAATCAGAACACCAAGTGGGCAGCCTAGGGAGAAAGTTTCCTTAAGTGTTAACAGGTCATAAGAGGCTCGACACCATTTTCAAGCCGAATTCAATCCAGTTAATGCAACTAAGCTCTACTTGACCCCACTTCACCCCACTCGAGCTAGAATTACGTTTACTTTGTTATGGAACTTCAAGAGAGCAGCATCATTCGGGATGAAAATTCCATGATGCATCTGATGTGAGCAATAGAGGCTCAATGCCAGTTTTGAGCTGAATCCAAGCCAATTAAGGCCATTAAACCCTACTTGATCTCACCTGACCCAACCTAGGACAGAATTGGGTCTACTCAATTTCAGCGCCTCAAATGAGCGTTGTTCAAGCCAAATATTCGATGGCCCTCCGGATATAGTCATAAGAGACTAGATGCCAGTTATGAGCCGAATCTGACCCAATTAAGGCTATTGAACCCCAATTGACCAAACTTAATCCCACCGGAGCTACAATTGAATGTACTCTTTTGGTGCCTCTAACCAGCGTTGCGGGCTGAAAATTTGATGTCACGTCAGAAATATAGTCCTAAGAGGCTCGACGCCAATTTTAAACAAAATCTAAACTAGTTAGTACCACTAAACCCTAGTTGACCCCACTCGAGCTTGAATCACGTCTCCTCAGTTTTAGTGCCTGAAACGATCCTGTTCAGGCTGAAAAATCACTGCTACTTCGAACGTAGTTTTAGTAGGCTCAACACCAGTTTCTAGCCGAATTTGAGATACTTAATACCAATGAACCCAAATTGACGTTGCTTGACCCACCTGAACTGAAATCCAACCTACTCCATTTCCGCACTATATAGGCCCCCACAATGATATCTGTATTATCCTTGCCGTGCATTCATTTTTTCAGAGTATTTCAGCCACGACAAGAAACATAACGAGGCATATGAATCTCAGACGTCTGCTTTGACAAAAACATTGCCATCCAAGTTTAGGGTGCATGGGCGAAAATCAGTGAAGTTCAGCGCATTTTGATTATTTTACTTATTTGTGAGCCACGTGGTAGTTTCTGTTTGACCAATGGATGCTGGCGGAGCTTGCTCCTTTTATAGGGTCAGTTTGGGCAGTGGGATTAGAAGGGATTAGGTGGGATAGGATTCATCTGGTCTGTGCCAATTCCACTCCATATTTGGGAAGAAAGGAAAAGCGTGGATTTACATTAAATGAAATTACATTGGGTCCTGTGCCAATTTCACTCAATGTTTGAAAAGTTGTGTAGGTCCTACCATGATGTGTGGGCTATATCCACACCATCCACCCATTTATCAAGATTATTTTAGAGCATGGGCCAAAAATTAAGTAAATCTAAAGCTCAAGTGGACCTCACCATAGAAAGCAACATGGATTGAATACTTACCGTTGAAAACTTCTTTGGGGCTACATAAGTTTTGGATCTACCTCATTTTTAGGCCCATGCTATAAAATGAGGTTACTCTCAGTAATTTCAAATGATGGTGGGTATATCCATTCAATGTACCACCGTATTATCAACAAAGCATGACATTAATTTTATCCCATGATTAGGGGAGGCTCAACATTTTGGGAGGCCTTAGGCAGGTCATAAAATGAGTTTAAAAATTTAAAAATTAATAAGTTCAAAATTAAACTATAAAAATTAAAATAAACTTATGTTTTTTAAATAAACCGCTCATAAGGTGAATCCTAGGTGGATGAAAAGAAAACATAAATATTAGCTTATCCAAAATTTCTTCCGCCTGTAGAAAAGTTTTTAATGGTGAGCATTCAATATCTACTTCTTTTCTATGTTGTGGTCCACTTGAGCTTTGGTTCTGCTTCATGTTTTTATTAATATTCTAAAATGGGATGAAGAAACGGATCAACGGAATAGATATAACACATATAATAATGTGGACCCCACGGAGCTCAGGGCTACAGGAATTCTATTGTGAGAATAATGAATTTAGAATTGTAAAGTACTCTAACAGTGTTATAGTTAATAAATAGGCATTCCTAGATTGTTAATATAGCATATTTTGACTCCATCCAAACCGTCTAAATTAGGTGATCCATTCTAGATAGGCTAAATTACAAAAAATCCACTCATTTAACTATTCTATCTTCCAATTAGTGGGAATTTGTATGTTGAATTTAAATAATTTATTTAGTGTACAAGAATCAACCAATTAGGAGATCCATTCATTGTGTGTTTTTGTTTTTGTTTTTCATGAACCATCTAAACTAGGACCCACTTTTATATATGTTTAATTTAATTTAAAAATATTTAAAGGTTGCAATTTCTCAGTACATATGTATAGATTATTAGACGTTGTCAGAGTATTAAAAGCCTGTTCTATGATATAGGGCCTTCATAGGAGGCCTCAGGCGATTGCCTCACCTGCCTACCCCTTAGAGCCCGCCCTGCCGATGATAATTGGGAGACAATCCCAGCCATGGGTAATAATTATGTTTTTTAAATCCCATCCCACCTAATCCAACTGCCCAAACTGACCCTTAGCCTTGTTGGCGGTAAGCAAGCAGTACAAGATCTCTGGACAGGAGTTTATGTGCTCTCAGGGTCAATCTCGTATGTCAAGAAACAGTCCTTGTTTCGGGCGGGGTGTCTACACATTACCACTCTTGTACTTCAATCAACCATCCTGATGCAAGTGTGAGATCTGGGACGCTCATCAATCTAGCCCAACCACCAGTACACCCTGGCTCAAATATCATGCCGGCGTATTTGGTTTTGAGACTTGCATGGGGTATTTGATAATCTAGCTGCGTACGAGTCTTCATGTGCGGCCACTTAGAGATTGTACGTGGTGCACACTAACTCAAAGTTAAACCGTCTGAATGTTGGGACCTCTATCGATTGGCCATGGCCTAAAATCAGTTTTGGCAGACAATCCTAACCTCTGATTTGTTAATCATTGTTTGTTGAAATAAGACCATGGGATATTTTTAATTTTGTCCATCTAATAGGTGGCCACCACTCTGATGGTTTTGGTAACCAAACCTGGATTCTTTTTGGACCAGGATACTTCTTAGCTGGGATCCATGATATGCATGGTATTCATTGTGCATTGGTTATTCTTGTGTGCAAGTGTACATGCATGATATTTCGCCAGAGTATCAAATATTTGTATATAGAAGAGAAGGTTGCGTAAGCGTAGGGGTGTCAATGAGCCCGTCTCAGGCCTGCCAAAATCAGAGCTTTGAGTAGGCCCAGCGGACGGCCCTAACAAAACAGCTCAAAATCCGGGCCACCCCACTCGTTGACAGCCCTACTTAAAGAGGAGCGGATTAGGCGAGACCCGGGACTTACCCAAGACCGTGTGACCCTTACCTTGGGCCACAGCTTCATCTATTTATTCTATATCTATGCTGTCTTTTTCCATATCATTTTAACACCATCCGAAAACTGAAGCAGATCCAATTATCAAGTGGACCATAACATAGTAAACAGTGGAGATTGACCATTAATGAGCCACAAAAGTTCTGGATCAAGTTGATATTTGTTTTTTCCCTTCATTCAGGCTTATGCGACTTACTCGACAGATTGGATGGCAGATAAATACTACCTAAACATTAAGGTTTACCCTAAGAAGTTTTTAATAGTAGGGTGTTCAATCACCATTGTTTTCCTTGGTATGGTCGACCTGATATTTGGATCTGCTTCATTTTTGGGCGAGGCACGGGTCTCACCTAATCCGTTCCCTGCCTAAAGAAGTCTTTTCACGTCAAAATTATGTGGGATTTTCCCACCTTACAGATGCCATGGGTTTGTGGTGATCCAAACCATCCAAATTGCTGGCTCACTCAGGATTGATCCTAAACTAAAACTGAAATAGAAAAAAAGTTCTTTACCATTTGATTATTTAACGCGGATGTCGCACTGAGCCAAGCGCATGAGCCCCTCCAAGATAGACTCAATGCACCTAATTATATCTGAACCTAAAAACATCTTTTGATATTCCGCCATAAGATATTATTTGCATGCATATTTTAAAACCCGTTTCATTTGCATGCACATTTTATAAGACGTTTATCTGGACTTATGCACCCATGTCTAACGGACACACATGACAATGTTTCTAAGACGATGCAAAAAAGTTTAGATAATAACATAGTAGATAAACTACCCTATTTTAAAATCTTGACTTTCGTCTGCTGCCTTCGAATCTTCTTAGCACTAGCATGTGGGCGAAAATGTTTTTTAAGTGATAACTATTGGACTATAGAAAAAGAGCATAGAAAAGGTCTAGATTCGAACAGGTTGGTCCACCAAATCCCAGTTGTTTTGGATATTTTGCATGTTCAAAAAAAAAAAAAAAAAATCTTCTCGTGAAGAGGATGGCTGTAGAGAAAAAGTCTACGTTCCAGAATCATTAGAAATTCTACCAGTGACGTAGAGATCGGTCTCGGCTATCAACATCGACCTCCTCGGATGCTAACTACTAGGAGATATCCCCTTCGTATACGAAAAAGATTACCTCCCTAAGATCTTTTCCGAAAACCTCGCCAAGATTAGCACGACGTATTCGGGAGAAGATCCCGATCGCATCTACCTAGTAGATTCATTGACATATATGTAAGAGGTACCAAAGGATTATAAATAAGGACCCTACCTACGGAAAGAGGTGATATGACCCTAAATTGACTAAACCCATTGTGTGCTTATTTTAACTTCGGCAACAGAGGGTTCCCAGTTACAACCAGGGCACCCATTGTCACTTTGTTTTCCAGGTACAAGATGGGCTAGCAAGGACAACTAGATTTAAGCATCAATAGTTTGGTATTGTCTGTGGGAAGGACAGTAAAGCCATTCTAAATTTGTTTGTTGTATCTCTGTTTACCCTAAAATGGTTAAAGGGAGGAAGAAGGCCTTGTCTGCCATTGCTGCACAAACCCCCATACCAGAAGAGTAGCCTACGGATTTCCAGGATCCACCCTCAAAACATCATACTGACTCTCCCCCTGCGATGGCTGCGCAGAGGTCTCGCAAACGAGGAGGTTGGCTTATGTCATTAGAAAATCAGGTCGAGGCCCTAACCACTAATATAAACCGCATAATGCAAATATTGGAGAGTTAGAACTCACCTTCAGATTATGGAGCGGAGGCAGGCGTGGCAGCCATGCTGTCTCGATCCCCTCAAGCACTTGACGACTCCTGCATAGTCAAGCAGCGACTAGGGCAACGTAGCCGTGCACCCACGCACACCGTGGGAGCCACTGTCCTCGTTGATTCTGACCTACATCATACATTAGAGAAAAGGAGGCGTGGGAAAGCCCCTGCGGTGATAGCAGAAAACGAGGTTCCGTAAGAGGCCTAGCTTAGGAAAATTTGAGGATAACTTGGCGACATTCAACAAGCATACCGCGCTCGGGTTCCAACCTCGGTTGAAGCCATATTGGAGGAAACAGAGCCTCCGTTTACCGACGACATCATGAGATCTCAACTTTTGTCGAGATTCCGGATGCCCCACATTACTCCTTACTCTGGAGCCGAAGATTCAGTCGAAAATCTTGAAACCTTCAGAGTATGGATGGAGTTACACGGTGCTTCAAGTTCAGTAATGTGCTGAGCATTTCCCCTGACCTTTTTACGGGTAGCATAAAAGTGGTACAGATAGTTGAAACCGAAGTCCATTAGCTCTTTTGCCCAACTCAGCAAGACATTTATCACATAGTTCATCGGTGGGAAGGAAAGAAGGAAGCTAGTGACCGACCTCCTCACTATTACCCAAAGGGTGGACGATCTACTAAAACATTACATCATCCTCTTCAACGAGGAAGCAATCTAGGTGGACAGCTACTTTGACTAGATAGTTTTAACTGCCATGATATCTGGTCTGCAGGAGGGAACGTTCCTCTTCTTAATTGGCAAGAACCCCCTCAGTACCTTAGCTGATCTTTGTTCACAACCCCAAGTGTAGGGTCGTGATGTAGTAATAATCTCAGTGAGACCGAGGTCGAATCCACAAGGACTAATCTTGTACGTTTCTGAAAATAACTAGAAGTAGAATTAGAAGAAGATATAAATCTAAAATCTAGAATAAAGGAAGTAATTGTGAATATTGTCTAAACTATTAATTAAAAGTGGGAACTAGGGTGCCAAGGATTCACTTGTAGTAATTGAGTTGCCACCTTGCTTGATTCAAGAGATCCAACTGGAGTCAAAGTCCTATTTATCTAGTTGGAGAAAAAGATGATCAAATCTCTAAACTTCTCGTTGATTCAGTCTCAAAGGAGGAGAATTGTGAGGATTTGGATGGGATTCCGTCACCCGACCATGCCTCGGAGACGATGGCAAACAACAGGATTTACCAATCCCACAATCTCAATTAAGAAAAGAAGATATCTAAAGCTATCACAGATCTATTATAATTTGAGTCATAACAAACCATTGAAAACTGAAAATATTCCTTAAAATCAACAGAAATCAATGAAGTTCAACATAAATAAGACTCAAAGCAAAGTAAACACCCTGATCCATATCTCAAGTGGTAGACTGAGTGAAAGATACCTCGTTTCAACACTGAGGTCTCGACATCGATCCCTAGTGGGGGTGGCTAACAGTGAAGTGTGAACTGACAGTGGGGTATACTAACAAACTAACAAAAAAAAAAGAATCAAAGCAAAGTAAACATCCTCATAAAGCTACAAGCTTCACCTCTTAGCCCTAGCTAAGAGGTTTAGCCAACCATAGACATGATTGAACTAAGAACTCTTAAACAAAACAAAAATACCAACTAAGGAAGAAGAAAAAAAAACTTTCAAGCAGAAGCTCTACCCTTTTCCTTCACTCCTTGAACCCTAAATGATACTTAGGAATGTCCTAGGGACTCCTATTTATAGTTGTGAAGCCCTATCTTACGTAACTCCTTGAAATTTTCAGAAACCGCCTCAAGTTACACACTCCACATAAGTCCCGCGTTACGCTTCGGTCGAACCGAAGTTGGGTTCGTCGGACCGAATTAAGATTAAAAATCGTACTTTCTCGCTGGACAATTTGCTCAATTTCAGTCAAACTGAAATTGACTTCGGTCAGACCAAAGTTGACTTCGGTCGAATCAAAGTTGATGCTGAAAATTCTTGTGTAAAAAATCTATCAAATTTAAGTCGGATCAAAGTTGGCTCAGGTCAGACGAAATTATCCTGATTTCTTACTGGATAGTTTTCTGCGATTTCGGTCGAACTGAAGTTGGCTCGGGTCTGACTAAAATGTACTATTTTCTGCTGCGGATTCTGCATTCTTTCAAGTCATTTTTTCATCCTTTGTACTTGGTTTCCTTGGATCTCTAGCATGTAAATTCTTCAGTCTTGATCTCATAAGATCCATCTTTTGCCTTGGTAATTTTTGAGCATTAAATCCATGCTTTAATATTCTTTTCAATCCAAGCTCTCAGATTTACCTTGCAACACAAATATGCATAAAATATACCATTAAGCAATATCATGTTCATAAAACCAAGATATAAATAGGGGAGAATATGTAATATTTGACACTCAACACACTCTCCAACCAACATTTTGCTAGTCTCAAGCAAAAACATGTGTGAAGCAATTCTCAATTCTCCATGGTCAAACCTTTTTTAGAAATCAATCCTTTGTACAGTCAAGTATGAATGAGTAGGATTAAGATGAGAAAGTGGGATTTTGAAAACCTAGAGCCGAATCACATAAGCAATCAATCAAATATGTTCTTTATCAATTGCATCAAAGTATAAGTTCATGGATCAAGTTTTTCAATGTGCTTGGTGAAAATCAACTTACTATTATTTCATAATGTTAGCCATGCTCACGACGTTAAGATTGGTTGAAAACTCAAGCGTTGATTTTGAACTCATGCCCTTTTCCTTCTTTTTTTCCAGTTTTTTATTTTATATTGAAGGTCGCTTGTATTCATTCAGTATTTTCAGTCTTTTTATCTCCATTCTTTTTCAGACTTTATATTCTTTCATTCTTTTCCACGCTTTTTATCATACATGACCTTTTCGTCGATCTCATGTTTTTCAACTGGTTCTTTTCATCTTTTAAGGTGGATAAAATTCTCCAGACTCAATTCTCAACGTCTATCAATGATTTACATACTAACCATAAAAAATCTAGCATTATTCACAGAAAGTAGCTTGAACGTGTCTTGTGACTTCGATCATCATAATATTCAAACTTCCTCTTAATCAATTAAGTACAAGAACTGTAAGTGATAAACTACTTAATTGATCAAACTCCAATAATTCAAAATTTGATATCTATCTTTTCATCATACTCAAAGCATTCTTAATCCATAAATTATCAATTTCCAAACAGGTTTTATCTTGAAAATTCGAAAAAATTTCACAGTTATTTGCTCAAAACTAAGAAAATATTGACTACTTAACCTAATCCACACCCCAACCTAAAATCTACGTTGTCCTCAATGTAAAAGATATAAGCATACAATGCATATGAGACAATGAAAAGAAAGGAGAATGATAGAAAGTAGTACCTGAAGAAGTAGAATCTACACTATTCCAAGGATCTCATTGTGAAGATGGGTTAGCACAAAGACTAGACAAATCAAAAGAAAAGTATCCTAATCTATGAAAGAAATAAATTCTAATCCTAAATTATGAAAGCAAGGGAAATCTACTCAATCACGCAGTAAGGTTCCTCCTCCGGCAAGTAGCTTGATAAATTTCTTAGTAGGTTTTTCAACAAGATCATCCAAAAGCCCTTTTTACGATAAGTTTGGATGCCCTAGAGTATGAATGTCCAGAGAAATTTATGGACCTCAGCATAAAGTTTCTTTTTAATCTCCTGAGGTGTCCAAAGTATATATGATTAACCTGTGACAGAAAATTTTTCAAAGTTAGTACGATATGGTGAATCAGATATTACGATTATGTGAAATTCAAAAAAATCCTCAGTAGGTGGTGTAGTCTCAACACATTCTGAAGTTTCAGACTTCAGTTCAATTCTCAGCTCCTTCTCCCTTAATAGTAAACATTCAGGATCTGGAGAAGGAGGTTTTTTAGAATATGCATTCCCTCAGTCAGTAACAACTACCGAGGCATTATCTTGCAAGACATCCACTATTTCTTGAATCATATAGTCATTAGGATTCTCGAAGTGTGCCAAACAATCTTCCAGAGAGTGGAGAGATTCAGTTGATAGGGACTTGTTTTCCACATTGAGGTTTGTGATGATATGCATAAGGACTCCATCATATTTGAGAATAGAGTGAAACATGCCCTCTTGCTCTTCTTCTTGGTGAGAGTTGATCATCATCGGATACATCTCGCCTTGCCCTGCATAGACAGATTGAGAATCAGAAGGTGAAGATTTAATGTGAAGAATTGGTTCATTAATACTAGTCAGTAGAGGTATTATATCATCAAGGGATGACTGTTTCAATGGTGGCCTCCACTAGGTAGTTTCAAAGAATTGGTTGCATCGTGAGAAAATAGAGAGAGCTTTGAGAGAGTTTTTGTATACTACCTACCCTAAGCTCATTTTCTCATGGAAGTCCATCCTTCAATCCACTCTTATCATTGATATTCAATAGAGTAGATTGAGGAATGAACTTCCCCATTCAAGGATCATCTAGCTACTATCTTAATGGCAAATCATTGAGCTGGGATACCTTGAATACTTGAATGCTTGGAATCACTCCTTCTCTAAAATAGGAAAATATTTAATAGAGTAGGATTCCAACATAACCTTGACCCAACCCGTCGCCTTTATTGGAACATCATCAAGTGTTGCAGATCAAGGGAGCTGAAGAATCTTCATCATCAAGGAGGAGATCTTCATCAACGTGCTTAATGGGGCTCACCTGCTTATCTGTAAGTCATTAGAGTCCAGAGGCCCTGTTGATCATTCCTTGTGTAAGTTTGGGTCACAGGTGCTTATCACCCCTTTCAAGTCCTAATACAAGGCCTCCGACGGGAGAGTACATGTGGGTGCTGTGTGTTGACCCTTGCTCTTGTGTAGGGCATAAACTCTAGGTTCCTTGTGTGGATCCTTGACCTGTGTGGCCTAAAACGAAGGTTCTTTGTGTGGATCCTTTGCTCTTGTATAGGGCATAAAACTTAGGTGCTTCGTGTTGACCTTTGTTCTTGTGTAGGGCATAAACTTGTGTCTTGTGTAGGTACGTCTTAGGTACCTTGTGTCGGTCCTAGAGTCAACCTTGTATAGTTTGTAATAGTTTGAGGTGAACCTGATTTGAAACCTCCGTTAGTGAAATCTGGTACACTCATAGGTTGAATGCATCCGCCGCGAGTGGAGTAGACACGTAACCGAACCATTATAAATGACTGTGTTTGGGATTGTTGTTTGCAAATTGCTCTATTGTACTTTCTTTGAATGTTCTCATAAAGCATATTAACATGATTATTTAGAACTGATAAGAATCACATCCCACACACAGTCACATTGTTCATCCATCATAGACAAAGTTTATATATTGGTTAAATATTGAGTAATCTTGTGATTGGATCCTCTATTTGGCTTGGAAGCCATTAAAGTTAAGTTAAAGATATCTTGATAGTTCCATATTATATTAAGATTTCGTTAAAGGGATTTTAAAATGTCTTAAAAGTTTATAAAGTCATATTCACCCCCCCCTCTAGGATACTTTGACCTATTCCGACTTCTGCTAGAGCGGTCATTACCGCAATTTCAATTGGTATCAGAGCGGGTCTCTCTTTAGGGCTTAACCGCCTAGAGAGTGATCTTGACCGAAGTTGGAATCATGGCCATAGGAGAGGGCTCATCTGTAACTAGACCTCCTATTTTTTTATGGTTCAAATTATGCTTACTGGAAAGCTAGGATGCACTACTTTCTGCGATCTCTAGATCATGAGGTTTGGGAAATAGTTGAAAATAGATATGTACCACCAACTGACAATGTAGTACTTGAAAATGGTACAACTATCTCCAAGAAATGTGGATAGTATACAAAAAAAAACAAACATCAAAAGCAAAAGCAATAAATGCTATTTACTGTGTTGTGTCCCAAGAAGTCTTCAACCCAATTAGTATGCGTGGCACATCTAAAGAAGCATGGGATCTGTTAGAAACAACCCATGAGGGGACAACCACAGTGAAAAGATCCAAGCTACAACTCCTAACTTCACAATTTGAATATATCATAATGGAGGAACATGAGACCTTCATGGAATTCTTTACAAAACTGAATATCATCGGTAATTTGTTCACTCCCCAAGTATAGGGTTGTGATGTAGTAATAAAACTCGGTAAGACCGAGGTCGAATCCACAGGGACTGAAACCTCTACGTAATCTGAAGTTAACCAGAACTAGAACTAGACTAAGATGAAATCTAAATCAAATAATTTTTGAGGAATAATGGTGAAAAAAATAATCTAAAACTGAAGAGAAATTCAGAGAAGGAACACTAGGGATTCAGAGGATCCACTTGTAGAGATCAGGGAGATCTTATGCCTGGATTAAAGAATCATAGAAATTAACTGAACTGATGTTGATATAGTTTTCAAGAGATGAAAGGTATGTGAATTAGAATGGATTCCATCACCAGACCATGCCCAGGAGACAAAGTAAACAACAGAATTAAACTAATTACCAACCAATCAGATGATTATGAAGGTTAGGAAGGGTACCGACATCCAACCATGCCCAGGGGACAATGGTGAACAACAGGGCTTCCTGATGTCATAAACATCAAAAGGAAAGGAACATACTCAAAGCTATCGCAGACCTATTGTAATTTCAGTCACAACAAACCATTAAAAACTAAAAGTATTCCCTTAAATAATCAAACTAATATCAATTCAGTTCACAAAAAGAAATAAATTAAAGGCATAACGTAAAATCCCATCTCACTACAAGCTTCACCTCTTAGCCCTAGCTAAGAGGTTTAGCCCGACATGGATGGGCCAGATCTCTCCATAATAATAAAAAATAAAACTAGAAAGAAAATAAAAACCTTAAGCACTTCTCCCTGCAGCTGCTCCACAAGCCCCAGCTCCACGTCCAAGCCAAGCCGTCCTTCCTCCAGATTTAGATAATCCCCGTCTCTCTCTCTCCCATTCTTATATAAGCACCCGGTGGAGATGAGCTCTTTCGCAGTTCGTCCATATCAGAACCGGATTCAACAATACGCAGGCATCTTACGCTGACTCCTGGCGGATTAAGTTTTTGATGCCGAAGAAGAAATCCAAGCCGTCCATTGGATCGACATCGAAAAACCGTCCGGGATAGGGTGTTTTTCAAGTGAAATGGGTGTGGACCACTTGATTTCCTGAGCTGCCGTCCGCCTTGCCTTTGGATGACCAAAAACGGATCTCCGATGAATTTTTCAATTCTACCACCTAGGCGTGGGTAAGATGAGCCTTAGAAAGCCAATGGACGGTTCCGATTATCCATATGATCAATGGGTGGGACCCACAACCTCAATCAGCGTCAGGTCTTCGCGGACGCTGCGAAACAGACTCCTTCGCCTGCGCTGACGAGTTCGGTGGGCCCCACTTTGATGTTTGTGATGAAATCCAATCCGTCTATTGGAATCACGTCAGAAAAATGGTCAGATATGGACGGTTTGGTTAAGTTTTGGTGTGGCCCACCGAGCTTTTCTTGCTACTGTCAAACCCGTGTTTGAACGGTTGAAAACCCATCCTCTGCTATAGTCTGAAATTCTGCCATCTAGGCAGTCATAAAAAACATGTTAGGAGACCAATGGACGGTCCAGATCGACGTTTTTGATGAAGGGTGGGGTCCACAGCATCAACCGATGCTTCTCTGTTCGGTTCGCAGCAGAGTCTGAAACGGACTTTCTGATGTTTTTGAATGGGAGTCGGTCAGCGGGCGCTGACCGACCTCTGCTGCACCGGTGAGGTGCGGGAGTGCACCGCACTGTGCACTCACAGCCGCACAGGTGGGGTCCACTGCAGTGTATATGAGGAATCCACTCCGTCCATCTGCTTTGGCACCTCATTTATCACGTCAAGACCAAAATTGAAGCGTTTCCAAATATCAGGCAGGCCCCAGATTGACGATTAGTTGGCTGATCTGACTGTTGGGCCACTTCTTTAAGGAACCAACGGCTGAAAATTTATGTGTACGGTTAATTTAAGGTCCTCAGGCCGTGTATGAAGTTTCAAACCGAACAGATGGTGAAAACCCTGTGATCTTGCATTCTGGATCAATTTCGGGCCGTTTAAACTTCAATTTCTCGATTTTCGTGGATCTTCGGTGTACAAATTCGATGATCTTGGTCCCCTGAGGTCCGTCCCTTGCCTTTTGTGAATTCTGAGTGTTAAATCCAGGTAATTAACATCCTGTTTTGGTCCAAGCTCACAATTGTAACCTACATCACAAATACGATTAAACGAGCCATTAAACGGTATCATACTCATAAATTTGAGTAATAATTGGGGTCTGATATGTAATATTTGACCCTCAACATAATTCCATGGGTGGACTAAGGGAGAGGGTTTCGGTGTAAAAAATCTGTAGGAAAATATATACTAAGATCCCTACAGGAACGATTCAACTCCAAAGTAACAACTATCGAAGAGTGTAAAAATGTGGATGAAATGAAAGTAGAAGAACTCGTAGGTTCCCTACAAACATTTGAACTACACTTTAAACCTGCTCTCAAATCCAAAAATAATGCCCTCAAAACTTTAAAACACGTCACCACAAATGAGGAGGAATGTGAAAGGGAAAATGAAGATGAAGAAGTGGCCCTCTTAGCTTAACGGTTCAGAAAACTCTTCCATAAAAACCGTGGCCGACCATTTAAAGGAAAACAGTCGGACAACAAGTATTATATAGGTAAACCTGTTAAAAGGTCCAAAGAGCCACAGTGTTACATATGCCGAAAATTTGGGCACCTGTCCACTGAATGCCCCAACAGAAAAACCAAAGGAAAGGCTATGGCTGCCACTTGGGATGATACTGAAGAATCAAACTCAAACTTCAGTGATACAGAAAGTGATGGAGACCAGAAATCCCTGAAAATACTCATGGCCTCCACACCCACAAACATTCCATTGGTAATCGAGGAAATTGATGAATTGCGAGTCGAAGGGACATTTCCATCAGATGAGGAGAAAGAAGAAGAAGAAAAGGATAATTTATAGGATGCGTATAATCAACTTTACATACATAGCATCAACATCCTTAAAAGACTTGGCATTAGTGAAAATTAGAATAAATTGCTGCAAATGGATTCAGATAAAACTTTAGAGACCAATACACACATAATTAATGATCTTCAGCAATACCACTCAGATAATGATAGGCTTGAAGGAATCAACTCATTTCTAAAATCTGAGTCGGTGAAACTAAACAAACAGATTGAGTCATTGAAAGATGAAAACGTGCATCTTAAGAATGAAAATCACACACTTATGTTTGATGCAGAAAAATCCAAACAATCTCTTGAGATGAGTTACAAATTCTCCCAAAGTAGTGAAAAATTAGAAAGACTCTTAGGGATGGAGAGACCACAAAAAGATAAGAGAGGACTGGGATATGAAAAATTCAAACCAAACCTCACTCCTGCAACACCAATGGTAGGAAAGAGTGCTATATCAGGAAGTAACACCAGGACTACTCCTATTTGTCATTCATGTGGCGACTCTGGTCATTATAAATTTGAATGCCTCGCTACTAGGAGAACTCAATCCAATTCCGGTTTGGACCTTACAGGAAAATACAGATCGATCGGAAGAATGATACAAACTGTTAAGAGTTCACCAAAGTACATGGCAAGAGATAAGCCACTTCTGTCCCCACTTGAAATAACTAAGAATATGGAGAAGCTACTAAGTCAGGTAGCTTAGCTGAATCAGAAAACAAATGAATTAATGAAACAAGGAAAAGTGATTCGGCTACCCAACATACCTGAATAAGTTCAAAGCAAAGTAAAAAAACAACACTTTCAGGTAAACTTGGCATAAAATGGGTAGTGAGAGAAAAGAAAAATTGCCTAGTAACTCACTCAAGTCCTAAGACAGACAATAATACTAAGTGGTACTTGGATAGCAGGTGCTCAAGACATGTCACAGGTGACAAAACTCTTCTCTCCAACTATTCAAATCTTGATAAAGGGAATGTCACCTTCGATGATGGAAGTACCGCTAAAGTACTAGGGCATGGAACTATTGTTGGATTAGAGATGCTAAAAAATGAGAATGCTTTTTGTGTAAAAGGTCTGACACACAACCTTTTAAGCATCTCTCAAATATGTGACAACAAGCATGTGGTAACATTCACCACACAAGAGTGCAAGATCTTGGACCAGTCAGGAAAATTAATTATGAAAGGTCTCTACACCAATGATCAATGCTATGTCATTAGAGGCAACAGGAAGGATGATTCTTGTGCCTAATAGTGTGGGAGCACAAAATAATGAGTCCAGGCTACAACATTTAAAGCCTTAGACATATGTGTGTGAATTGTGTATTTTTGTGATTATCATGATATATCTGTGGATAATATTCCTTAAAAATTCCTTTTTGAATACAAACACTAGAAATGTTTATAATTTTTGAAATCACAACATTTTATACAAATTTTGCTATGTATACAAGCTGATATGATCATATTTTATAACATGCATATATGAAAGATTATCGAAGTACTCAAATTACTATCATATCCTTCGATAACAAAGTCGATGAATCGAATGAATAATCGATGATATCGATAGTATATCGATATCATCGACGATCCTTCAGAATTAGAAGCGTCGTGCATAAAGATCTGTAATCGAACATCGCCTCGATGAGATCGACAAAGGGGTTTCGATATCATTGAAACTAAATCGATGATATCGACAAATCCCGCCCGATAAAAGTCGAGCAAGCTGGAATTTTCTATTTTCACATCGATTTTTGGAATTTCTTCTTCCCAAGGGCTCTCCACTGCCATTAACGAAGAAGGAGCGGTTTTCATCCAAAATCCAAAGTTCCCTAGGTGTTTTTCACTCTCTTCGCTTAAGGTATTCATCATTTGATTGAAGTCTTTCTAGGGTTATTTATTTCAGGTTTTCCCTTCTTCTCACTCTGTATTCCAGTTGGGTGTTTGGTATTGTTTTTCATCAAAAATCTATGATTCCAAGCCCAATCCATGTCTAAAGATAAGGGAAAAGCTCCAATTAGTGGAGAACCCTCCCGACCTACTCGGCAGAAGTCTCTAGCCCTGCGGGAAAGAGTCAGAGCTGCCAAGTCGCTAGCTCATCGCAGCGGAACCTTGGCTAGATAGTAGGCCCGCGGTGAGGCCACTGCTGTTGCACATGCTCCTCCTCCAGCCGCTGTCGTTCCTCCACCACACGCCAATATTCTGAAAAAAAATCTTGGGGAACAAGCTTGTGCACGAACGCCGAGTAGACAAGGAATGTATTCGTCATTTTGATTTGGAATCCCTCCTGTCTGCTGTTGATTGGTCACCCATTTTGGATTTTGGAGGACCATGTCACGATGAGAGGACCTATCGTTTCCTCGCGTATTGTCATTCCCCTGTCCTTGAGCCTCCATCAATCACAGTCACGGCTGGGGAGATGGATGTTGAAATCACTTCTGAGTCTATCGCACAATTACTTGGTCTCACACTTTCTCCCATTGGCATATCTGATCTTGATTTGGAAGATCCTATTGTACGATCCAAAATCACCAAATTTTTGTGTCATGAGAGAGATATTCCCTGGTATCACAGAAATGCACTCAAAGCCAAATGTATGGAACCAAAATATCGGGTTTTGCATGGGATCTTCTCAACAAATGTGTATCTAAGGGGAACCAATCGAGCCGATCTTACCAGCTTCATGGTCTGTGTTATGTATAGCATCGTTTCTGGTATCAAATTGTGTCTGCCTACCCTCATAGTACACCGGTTGGCTTCTGTTATTCACACCCCTCGAGCAATGCACCTTCCATTCCCTCACATCATCCACATGTTGAGCAATGAAATAGGATTTCCTATAACGGACGATCCTAAGCGTCCACTACAACATTTCAATAAGGTCATCATTGAAAGATGGACCTTAAGTTCTATGAGTTTACAGAAGGACAACCCGAGGAAGAGATACAAGTAGAAGCAGAAATGGGGGCAGGAGTAGCGCCGACTGAAGAGGAACCACAGAAGCCTCGACCTACTCTGACTATGCCTGATACTACACAAACTCAGCGATACAAATTTCATCAGGATCGGGTCGGGGCAACCTTGAGAGGAGTGGCGTGGATTGAGGACGGACTTGATTAACATGATGAACGACTCTCAGGCTTGGAACAGTTGGTGGCTGGATTATAGCATATGGCCCAGCAGATCGTCGACCTATTAACATGCCGTCGTGATGACACTGCTCCTTCTAGCTCAGCATCGTAGTTTTGCAAATAGCCCCATCACATACACATGTTCCTCACTCATGCTTAGGGCATGGATATCTTTTTGGTTGTCCTAAGCACTTATGAGTATATGTGATGGTCCACTGACTTGTATAGTCTGACAGTTTTATGTGTCTATCTGGTCCTTGGAAGGACCAAAGATGTTAAAAGTATTGGGATAGTTTTTTTTTTTTTTTTTAAAGATTCGATAATTGGATTTCTTTTTGGGGAAATGTGTGCCCACGGATGGGCTGGATGATTTATTTTTTTGGATGCTTATATCCTGCCAAGCTTGGGCAGTTCTTTTTTAATGCTCTTATGAATGAATGATAATCATTTCCTTGAGCTTAATATTACCCGTTTATGGGATGAATGGTATTAATATTATGGATAGTGATTGCTAATTTTGAACTTAAATGATTCACTCCTGTTCCTCATATGACCGTAAAAGTATGTATAAATGGTTTCCACGCTCTATTCTCAAATGCATCTGCGATTCTTGTCTCTTACTGATTATGCATTTTAGAGATGTCGTTATCTATTATAAAATGAAATATATTGGTCTATATTGATTCTCCCAGCCTTTTCAACTTCAACTTCAGTCAATATGCTTGAGTTTGGTAAAATCTAACCTCTGTCAATGACTAACAAAAAGGGGGAGAACAAATCCCACCATGAGAACACTGCTTGGTATATGGTTTTGAGCATGGTGATGCAGGTGATAAGGGGAACAGCTGCAAGCAGTTGCAAGAAGATAGGGGGAGCAGCTGCCTGAATCAAGAGTGTGTGTGAACTCCATAGTATCTTTGTAAATTTGTGTAAAGTTCGTGTACACACAATTTAGGATGTTGTTCTAGGTGTGTTTTAGGTGTTTTGTCATATAATTGATAAAGGGGGAGATTGAAAGTGCCCTGGTTTGTCAATTATCATGAGTGTTGAGTCGATGAGTCAAGTGAGGCCCATATGAAGATTGTTCAAGACATTGCCTCAACCGGATGTGTGTTCAGAGCTCATCACAGGTAAACTTAGCCTCACATCCCAAATCCCAAAACACCCAGGTAAACAAAAACCTTAAGAAAAACTTAGAACAACATATGTATTGAAAGTTTGAAAACCTGGTTTCAAAATAGAAAATTCTCTAAGTTTTCAGCTAAGTTCGATACATCGATTCTTGGTTGATACAATTGAACACTCAGTCTCGATGATATCGAACTAGTATCGATAACGTCGAATTGAGTCATCTTTATTTCCAGCAACCACAAAGTATTTTGGACAAAATATTCGATAAATCGAAAGTACCTTGGATAACATCGAATTTCAAATATCGATGATATCAAAGGACAGTCGATGATATTGAAAGTTTCAGAGCTCTATCCAACAAAGACTTGGAAAATATTCTTGATAATTGCTCGAGGAATCGAAGGACAATCGATATCATCGAAATTCAAATCTCGATAATATCGACACAGATTCGATGACATCGAAATGGGACAAGTTGTGTCCAGCAAGATTTTGAAAGAAAAACATCTACATGTTCGAGGAATCGAAACCCACATCGATATCATTGAAATTCAAATCACGATGATATCGATATAGACTCGATATGATCGAATCAGGATAAAACTGTTGCAGCAAACTTGAAAAAGAAAATCTTATGTGAATGATTGAGGAACGATATTGTCTTGATATGATCGTAATTTAAAAATCGATAAAATTGTTATGGGATCGATATCATCAAATTGAGTCAAAAAGCGTCCAGCAAGCTTTCTTAAAATATTCATTGAAAAATATCGATGAATCAAAACCATTGTCGATGATATCAGAATTCGAAATTTGATAACATCGACGCATATTCGATGTCACCGATCTTCAGTCAAAAAGTTCTAGGTATGTGCTTCAACTGAGCTCGCATCATCGAACCTTGACTCGATGGAATCGAAACTATACGTTCGATGACATCGAGTCAGGACCGATGAGATCAAATTCAGTCAGATTTGACATATTTATTACCGTTGAGACTTTTTGCCTATATATACGAAGCTTGCTCTTGGTTGCATCGTGAGAAAATAGAGAGAGCTTTGAGAGAGTTTTTGCATACTACCTACCCTAAGCTCATTTTCTCATGGAAGTTCATCCTTCAATCCACCCTCATCATTGATATTCAATAAAGTAGATTGAGGAATGAACTTCCCCATTCAAGGATTATCCAGCTACTATCTTAATGGCAAATCATTGAGCAGGGATACCTTGAATGCTTGAATACTTGAAATCACTTATTCTCTAAAATAGGAAAATATTTAATAGAGTAGGATTCCAACATAACCTTGACCCAACCCGTCGCCTTTATTAGAACATCATCAAGTGTTGTAGATCAAGGGAGCTAAAGAATCTTCATCATCAAGGAGGAGATCTTCATCAACGTGCTTAATGGGGCTCACCTGCTTATCTGTAAGTTATTAGAGTCCAGGACCTTGTTGATCATTCCTTATGTAGGTTGGGTCACAGGTGCTTCTCACCCCTTTCAAGTCCTCATAGGAGGCCTTCGACGGGAGAGTACGTGTGGGTGTTGTGTGTTGACCCTTGCTCTTGTATAGGGCATAAACTCTAGGTTCCTTATGTGAATCCTTGGCCTGTGTGGCCTAAAACGAAGGTTCTTGTGTGGATCATTTGCTCTTTGTATACGGCATAAAACTTAGGTACTTCGTGTTGATCTTTACTCTTGTGTAGGGCATAAACTTGTGTCTTGTGTAGGCACATCTTAGGTACCTTATGTAGATCTTAGATTCAACCTTGTGTAGGTTGTAACGGTTTGAGGTGAACCTGATTTGAAACCTCTGTTAGTGAAATCCGGTACACTCATGGGTTGAGTGCGTCCGTTAGGAGTGGAGTAGGCACGTAGCCAAACCACTATAAATGATTGTATTTGGGATTGTTGTTTGCAAATTGCTCTATTGTGCTTTCTTTGAATGTTCTCATAAAGCATATTAACATGATTATTCAGAACTGATAAGAATCACATCCCATACACAGTCACATTGTTCATCCATCATAGATTAAGTTTATATATTGGTTAAATATTGAGTAGTCTTGTGATTGGATCCTCTATTTGGCTTGGAAGTCATTAGAGTTAAGTTGAAGATATCTTGATAGTTCCATATTATATCAAGATTTGGTTAAAGGGATTTTAAAATATCTTAAAAGTTTATAAAGTCATATTCACCCCCCCTCTAGGACACTTTGACATATTCCTACTTTTGCTAGAGCGATCATTACCGCAATTTCATGTATCCTATGTGTTTGGACCCTCTATTGGCTTGGAAGCGATAGAGTTACTTTACCTTACTTATCTTGGTTAAAGTTAGGCATTGTATGTTATAATAAGTAAATAATTTTGAAAAGTCCTATTCACCCCCTCTAGGAAACTTGCACATATTTCCATACTTCTATAATAGTGGTCCTACCGCAATTTCACTTTGCTCTCCTAAATAATAGGTAAAGCAATATATTTGACCATGTTTACCACTACATGCTCCTCGAGCGAGGGAACTCTCTAGAACAGATGTGGTAACTTGAGCTCTGGTCGAGAAGGAACCTCACCCCCTTTTCTTTCTCTTCTTAGAGCGACTCTATTTCTTTGCTAACGACGATATTGAGTTATGGTCAGATTCTCTGGTACCACTAGGAACTTTGGATGTGTAAGTCACTTCCATACTCCTTCCTGCGTAACAGGAGGTTTGACCATCCTATTCGAAGGCCCATACGATCGGTGATCAGATGCAGTTTGCCTCGATTACTAATAATCTGGACTGCCACCAGGATTCTAATTTCTCAGCCCGATGTGGTCTCTAGGTTTCCAATGGATCTCATAGGCACAACAGTCCTTTAACAGTGTATGTCCTGGTACTAGGATGCCCACCACCGTCTGGGAGCATATCGATCGCTCGCTTTATGCATACTTCCTGCACCGAGCTCATTCTTTAGTCGAGGTTAATCCCTCAAGTCGGCGGTGACAGTGATTATCTCCATTTCAGTTGGGAATGAATCAATATCGATAAGCATGGCTTCCTTTTCATTTTCTAGAAATTTTAATAGCCCACGTTTGATATGATCTTGAATGAGATTCCAGAAAATAACATATTTATTAGTACAATGGGAATGAGATCCATGCCATTTACAATGATTGACCTTATTTAGCTCCTCAGCTGAAGGTACCTTATAATTAATATGAACTTTGATAAATTTTGCCTCTAACATAAAGTAAAAAATTCCCTTGGCCTGAGTAATATCAAAGGTATATATTTTCTAAGCCTTTTGAGTTACTGGGGTGGTTGACTCTGCTTTGACTAGTGCTTAGCAAACTAACAGTTTCTTAGCTACCACTTCGGAGATCACAATCTCATAATTAGGATCGTTGTAATACATTCCTATTGATGAATTTGATTTCCTAAACCCTTCTTGAAGTAACTCTTCATATCGATAGACCTTCTTGGTGAGGCCGTATAAATTAGCAAACTCCGTGCTTACGAACTTTTTACGGAGTTTGTACTCTAAACCATCTTGTGCAAGTTGCACGAATTCAGCTCCAATCATGACCACCTTATAGTGGCTTTTTTCCCGCCTGAAATGCATAATGTAACTTTCGCAAGACTCACCAGGCAACTACCGGAATCATGCGAGATTGGCCATATATAGTTATGTGCTTGTTGTTAGGAAAAGTTTGAGCATGAAACCTTTCCTCCAATTCATGTCAGCTATGTATTGAGTCTAGCAACCAATTGGAATACCACATGAAGGTCGTAGCAGTCAACGAGTGACTGAATAATTGTAATTTATAATAATTATTATTGGCTAGTTCGCCACATTACATGGTAAACTGGCCGACATGTTCTATAGTTGATTAACCGTGTTCTCCTGAAAATAAGGCAAAATCCGGTTAATAATTTCTCGGCAACGAATGCTGCTGGTGTACCCACTCGGGGTATGGTTTATGATACGTAGGAATAGCATTGCAGCCCATTACTTGGCCCGCAACTTCTTGCACCAGTTGCAGTATCTGGTCGCGATCAATCCATGGAGGTTTCATGGTTGGCAGGTGATCTAGACCAAATCTATTAAAATTGTCTTGAAACCTAGGACCTTGTAACGAGTAGAGCCCTACTGGCGGTCCTTGATTTTTATTCTCATAATTCATACTCTCCTGTTCAGGTCGCTTAACCTCGGCAGGAGGTGGCACATTTCTGACCTTTGGAGGAGGAATAGGTGGTGAGTTATGCTGCAACGACGGTATTGGTGAAAAATTGACAGTATTACCAACTGAATTACCATTATTTTTTATGTTGGTTGTGTCCATTCTGTTACAACGGCTAACAGTCATTGCACGACCTCTGTTTGACTAGCCATGTAGTGATTAACACTTTCAGCCTGTTGACGGAACTACTCAGCTTGAATTCTTCCATGCTCCTGTATCATTTGGATGCTCATATAGACATCCCTTAATGCCATTGATACCTTGTTCGGAAGAATAGGGCGAGCCCTAGACGACCTTGCTTTGTTCCCAGTCAGGTTGAAATTCAAACTAATATAGCTTGGCGATGCCTGAACCTAGACATTATCCCTTGGAGGCGATGTGGTTGGCATTGTAGGTTCGTTCCCAGTAATTCTATCACTTCTACTTTGCATTTTGGTAATAGTTAAACCGGTAGTTTATAATATGAGTCTCACCGGGTGTGCCAAAAAATTATTCGTCAAGTTTGTGGCGATCATCTCTCTAGCACGGGTGCTGAGTGCATGGGCATGCCAGAATTGGGATTATGGTTCCAATTCAAATCGAACAATAATAACCCCGAAGGTCAAAGTAGGCAGACACTGGGTATGACCGAGATTCAAAGAAATCGGTCGCCTATTCAGCCACTCACTCAAAGTGTAAATGAATCAGACGATAGTTAGTGGGTGGGGTTTGTCCTTTGATGATGGGTTCCACATTACCTTCCATACAAAATGACTTTCCCAATGCAAAAGAAGTAGAATGGAGAAAAAAGAAGTTAAGATAGACTGCTATCGACTACTAGAAAGTCCTTTAATGACAGCTACAATTACCAACTAATGTGCTTACACTATGAATTAAACTAATGAATGTAATTAAGCAGCAAATGCAGAAAGTAAATAGTTACGCCAAGAGAAAGGATTTACTTGATAAAGACTGCTCTTACACTACGAAATGTAAATTTGACAGGATAATAGAAAGATAATTGAAGATAATTGATTTTTAGGTTTGTTTGGGTTGGTGTGAGGCAACATTCTAAACTTGCTTAATCATCTATTTATACTGATTCTTTGTTATTGTAAATGCTTCACTGTAACTGCTTCCTCCCTCGCTCTGCTTCTAGATTCTTCCCATGATCTTACATTCTTTAAATTCTTGACATCTGTAAGCATCCATAAGAACTTAGCCATATGCTAGTTGTTTGCTCAGTTGCTCGAACTTGGTCGAACCATTACTAATTACTTACAATGCGCTCGACGGCTTATGGCCTTCTTTTGAAATTTCGTCGTATAATCTAATATATCTTGCGACAGTTGAGGATACTCATGCATAACTCATGTATTTGATTCCGAATGACTGAAAATAGGACTCGGTTGGACAGGGTACAAACACTATTTTCTGCCGGAGAATCTTCGTAATGGACAATAATAAAGCGGGTGGGATTAGGAACTGGCAATTAAAATAATTAAAAAGGGTCGGCATATATAATTTTTGTGAAGCAGGACCTTATGAGTTGAAAACATTGACGTGATATACAAACGGTTCCACGAGGCTGCAATTAGGAGCCCTTTATTATTATTATTATTATTATTATTATTATATTTCAGAGGGCGACAGGGACAACTGCATGGCGTCAGGGCCAACTGCATTAACAAAGTCACGTAGTACAAGAAGGCTTCAGTTTCAGCACTTTACATCGAAATTTGATCTTGTCCTCATGGAAGATGGTTTTTATTTCCATAAGGTTTTAGGGCAGCCGCTCCTAGTAAGGTGTGGATTCAAGTCGCTGATATATGACCAGCTAAAGAACCAAACTTGTCCTCTAGAGATAAAAACACTCCAAGATTCGTATAATGGCTAAACGGAAGTTATTTGATACTACAGAAAGTACGAATCTTGGAACTTAGGCTCTCAGAAATTGAATGCATGATCGAGAGTATCTCAAATTAGGCTATACAATAACTCAACTTGCACGTGTTTCACTAAGTCACGATCCTAAAATCATATTGATTGGACAATCCTAACCTCAAATCCATGGGCGCTTGTTGACATAAAGGCAATTGGATGTTTTTTTTTTTTTTTTTTTTCTAAAAAAAAATATTTAACGCATGAAATTAATTATCCATCAACCCCATAATCACATTATCAAATAAGCATATTTTTTAGTCGATCATATGTCTAAATTGTTATCTATAATTTTGATAGCTTAATTTTTTGTTAGATATATAACCAATGTAATTCCTATATAATTCTAAGGCCATTTGGTCAATTTCTATGAAATTTTTAAGGGCATGTTGAATTGTGTAAGGCATTGTGGGTAACATTCCCAATGGAATAAGTCACCAATTATTTAGGATGCGAAACATATTCACAAATATCCCACATTTATTTAGCAATTTAATTTAAATCAAATGGTCTCCAGAGTTACCTGAGAATGGATCTAAAATTATAAGTTATCATTTAATAACAAAATTGTAATGGTCCTTAATTTTAATTTATGGATGAGAATCAATGCGGGACACACCAAATTAACCTGAGGATTGAATGCATTAACGGTGAAGTGTAATATTCTACAAGAATTCACCATGTATTAGATCGAAGCCACTCATTATGTGTTTGTACTCTGTCCGACCGGTCGGGTGGTAGACTCTCAGGAGTTTCAACTCCCGGTCAAGGGTTCGAGTACCCAAAGGTGGTGAAATTCCACTAGCATGAGTGTGTGGGGTGTGTGTGCATGCGTAAATTTTAAAAAAATAAAAATAAAAATAAAAATGCGTGGCTCCGTGGATATGCCCTAGTCAATAAATCAGGCCAGTCTTTACATAAGTGCACCCCATTTACTTGAGAAAAGACTGGTATGGTTTATATTCCCTGTATAAGTTTCATGCACTTGACGCTATAAGCCTGGTTTTTGGGCCAGGTCCTGTTCAGAGTGGGACCCACTTGATGAATGAACTGAAACTCACACGCAAATTCCAGGGCAGCACGTGTTGGTTGCAGATGGCCTTTCAAATCTTATTGTCGGGAAATGGCATTACAATTACTCTAATCTAATTAAAAATATAGAAGGTACCGGCATCTTTGTAGATTGGCACTCGAGGAATAGAAAATGGGTATTAGTTATGGTGGTTGGAGAATGACAATGACTTAATTCATAAACTGACTTTTGTGGTCCTCTCTTTTTGGCATCGATACTACAACATGACCATTTCAAGTGCTGTACATTGCGTGTGGGCAAGAAAGAAAATCATCTCAATGAATTCCCACTATATATATGCATGGCTTGTGTCCTTATTTCTCACCCTCGAAAGAACTTTGAATCCCAATAGTTCCTTCTTTACCTTTCTTTTTCCCTCGGGTTTAATGAGAATGAGGATGGCTGCTCACATCCTTGTACTTTCCCTTCTCGCATTCACTTGTTCTCTCACACATGCCGATGACCCCAGTCCCTTACAGGACTTCTGTGTTGCCATACTAGAACCACAACCACCAGGTTCCTATTCTCTTCTTTGCATTTTGTTTTGACATTTCGTAATGCACTCACTATGTCGTCTCTTGATTTTATACATGCGAGATGCACCCACCAGTGTATTTGAAATCACATGTGACCACATTTGAGATCCAACTCACCCATCAGGTGGGCCCAACTTCGTTGATTCCCTGAGCGCAGAAACAGACCAGTTCATGCGTCTGGTGGGCCGAATTTGCAAAATGTAAATGCTCAATTAACATCTCCCTAGCTCAGATGATGTTATCGTGTCACTCGCCATATGAACTGAGCTAGATGATGTTATAGAGCCCACCTGATGAGTGGTATGGATGTTTCATGTAAGGCCGGGACTACACTAGTTAGCTCAATTGGCATTTCTCTTTAGAATTCTTTCAATATTGATAACTCTTTAAGGGTTCTGCTTCCATCTTATGCTAACATTTATTTTGCAGTGTTCGTCAATGGGTTCGTGTGCAAGGACCCAAAGACGGTGCAAGCCAATGATTTTTTCTTCAGTGGACTAGACATACCGGGCAACACTGCAAATAAGGTTGGCTCCAATGTTACAGCAGTCAATGTGAATCAGCTACCCGGACTCAACACTCTCGGTGTATCCCTTGCCCGCATCGACTTTGCACCTTACGGTCTCAATCCTCCTCACACGCATCCACGGGGTACAGAGATCTTGACTGTCATAGAGGGCACACTCTACGTTGGGTTCGTCACTTCCAACCCTGACAATCGCCTCATAACAAAGATTCTAAACAAGGGAGATGTGTTCGTCTTCCCAATAGGCCTCATTCACTTCCAATTCAACACTGGCAAAACCAATGCGGTTGCCATCGCCGGTTTCAGCAGCCAGAACCCTGGTGTCATTACCATAGCTGATGCTGTCTTCGGTTCGAACCCGCCCATCTCTGATGATGTTCTCGCAAAGGCCTTCCAAGTGGACAACAAAGTGATTGATTTACTCAAGGCACAGTTCAAGTAATTAAACTGTTGAATATGTTATCCCCGAATAAGAAATGTTTGCATAACCTATTACAGTAAAAGCTTCGGCTATAATATGTCAGGTTAATAATAAAAGGTTTTATTATATTAGTATGAGAAACTGTTCTCTTTCTAGTTTATTTATTTATTTTTCCAAACTACATATTTGTCATTGAAGGCAGACGAATTTGATCACTAGGATCCGAATCAAGCAGAGGCAGAAGAAATTGAAGTTGAGCATCCTCATGGGGTGGCAGAGCTAGGCCGATCATTAGCCAAGAGAGACAGATGAACAGTTTGTACGAAATAGATGGACAGTTAAAAAAAAATAAAAATGGACAGTTTGTACAAAATAAATCACGAGCCCTGGCCCAAAAATCAGCTGAATCCAATCATTTGGTGCACGACACTTTGTACCAAATAGATGGACAGTTTTTAAAAAATGGCCAGTTAAAAGCAAAACCACCCACAGACCATATCCAAAATACAAGTCTGGCCTACCAGATGAGTGAACACGCATGCCTATGCCCCGACGTTATCTGGGCACATTTCCGCTCATTCTAACCCGTGTAGTTAGGTTTACGAAACCTGTCCAATCCCACTAAACCACCACCCAGCACGGGTCCTTGCTCTTACCCGGGTGGTAGACTCCCAGGAGTTTCAACACCGGGTCAAGGGTTCGAGTACCCACCAGTGGTGAAATCCATGGCTTGCGTGTGTGGGGTGTGTGTGCGTGTGTAAGTGTGTGTGTGGGGTGTGTGCATGTGTTAAAATAATAATAATAATAATTAAAAAAAAAAACCCACCCAGCTCGGGTCCTTACTCTTGCTCGGGTGATACACTCTAAGGAGTTTCAACTCCCAGTCAAGGGCTCGAGTACCTATAGGTGGTGAAATTCCACTAGCGCTGGGTGTGTGCGCGTGTGTAAAAAAAAAAAAAAGTTTAAAAATAAATAAATAAATAAAAACCACCCACCCAGCTCTGTCATTTAATGAAGTTGGTTCCTTGGGAAAAGAGGGAATGAAGGGCCAACCGTGTATCACTAGGTCCAAGTCAACTACACAGTAGGACCTAGTGATACACCAGATGGTTCTTACACTTGCATCGCACGAGCTGTGTATCACTAGGTCCTACTTTGTTGGTCAATGTATCAAGTGCACCAAAAGTATATTTTGGAGACATTCACAATAGTTCCAATGAGAAATTCACTTTGATCGTGTGATCAAACCATACATTCAATGGCATGAAAAGAAATGGATGGACAAGACTAGTTATAGACGGTAGAATTAGTAATGGTTATTTTGTACCATCAGTTCGTATCCTTCTTGTCCAACAGTGGACAAAGGGTGAACAGAACACGATGGCCCAATCGATATAGGGGATCCCAATTGCCAATGAGTCAAATGAAACTAGGTTCATGGAAAAGTTTTGATGATGACTAGGTAGCATAGGATTTTATTGATGGTCTATAATGCAGGGAGGGACGTGATGAGGTTTATCACCGTCTTCCTTAGGCTAAATATACTCCAAACCCTCTAGACTCCTTACAGAGCTTCTTCAAATCTACAAGGGATAAACATAGAAATAATTTCTAATAAGTTTGAAATAAATTGATTGATAATTTTTTTTTTTTTTTTTTTAAATGAAATTACAATCCTTTAAATAATGAGCTCAAACTTAGGACAAAATTTTAGACTCAAACTCCAGCTCAAACACCTGAAAGACATGACTAACTATAAATAGTAAATATACTATTTATAAACCGCCTCTATTCCTACTAGACTTCATGGTTTTCAACCAAAAATAGTAAGTGTCCAATTTGACCTAGCCACGTTGTTCTCCTAATCTTTCTAAGCCTTTTTCATGTTTGGCACGACTCCTAACTCTCAAAGGATCAAAAGTTATACTTGAACTAAAAATTACTATTTATAGTAAAAATAAAAAAGAAAGGGACTTTTGACCATTGATCTGATGGAATCTTGCAAAGATGATGTGGGCAAGCCTGCATAGCAGGGTTGGTTGGCTTAAGTACTAGATCCTCCTACCCCAAATCATATATGATATATTGAAAAACTCATCCCGATTTGTGAGATATGACTATTTTAGGATTCTGACGGTCTGGATCATTTTCACCTCCGATCGGGCCTTTTTTGGTCCATCTTTGCCATGAAAATGTCTACGACCCGCTATCCATCAGTCTAGGTCAATAAGAGGGTCAAATGTTTGATCGGATGTAAAACATGTTAGAGCGCTCTATAGGTTCTAATAAGTGTAAATCTTCGCATGAATCTCTGATTTTCGATAATAATATATATTTTGGAGGGTATCGATGTGCTCTCCAGACAATTTTTATGAAGAAAAAGAGCACTTTTTTTAGAAAGGGTGATCACACTACTTGTACCTTTGTTAATCTGAAAATTGACTAGCTTTACAGTAATTCAGGTTGGCCCACAAAAAGTACAGGCCACCCCTATTATTTGAACACAACCAAACTTAGCCCCATAGCTGTACAAAAGGGGTAAAAGGGATGAAAAATCATTGCAAGCATCTCAATTTACCACGTGCCAACAACCATAGCTTGCCTATCACTGGATTAATCCTCTCCCCATCGAGCCTCACTTAGGAACGAACTTTTTTCCCCCCAACATCCCCAACATGCCCATGTTCGTGTTGTCTAAAGCAACTCGACTCTGAATTTCTCGCAGCAGATCCATCCTATTCCCAAAAAAGCGATCATGGTCACAAATACGACCATGTTCTGTTAGGTCATCCACCACAGAGTCCCCCTCTTTCAAGGTGTGTGAGATCCTAAAGATGATGGACAACCTGAAATGACCATCGCCCTCACATTGAACCAAAATTTCCAAGGAACTAGGCTGAGGGGATTAGAAACAACATCAGAAATGACATGGGAATTGCATTCAATAAAGATGTTATTAAGTCCTAAAGTACAACAAATACTTATCACATCCAACATCAACCGGGCTTCCGCCACAGAGTTTGTGACTTGAGCATAAGCATGGTGGAAGGCAAATAGAACTCTTCCCTAGTGATCCAAATTTGTGTCTGAACTTAGAATTTATTATTTTTAGTTAGTTCTGTTATTGTCATTTTTTTTAACGCATTATAGGGATTTTAGCATCATTATTGACGTTAGTATATATATTTTTTGATATTTTAAGATCCATACAATTTGTAGCGGATTTTTTATTTTTAGAAAAATTAAGTGGTCTACTTAAGGTTTTGGGCATATGTCGCCTATTTAAGGTTGTCATATGTTCTCTGCAAGGACATTCAATACAATAAAAGTATCTTCTTCTAGTTCTCTTTTTAGAAAAATCCCTCCTTTGGATTCAAGGATACTTGTTAAGGAAGAGGTAGTGTTTAGTTACCTTATCTTTGTGCCTACTTCACTCACTACAAGAAAAGCCACTTTTACCAACGAAAATTTTCGTAGGCAAAAGTCTAATTTTCCAAGCAATTTTACTTGCGAAAATTTTCGTTGGCAAATTCCTTGCTAAAAGTCTGAGGGAAAAACCTTTTACCCACGAAAAAAAATTTTTGTTGGCAAAGGTAAGACTTTTGCCGACGAAATATAACATTTTACCAACACTAATTTTCATTGGAAAAAATTTTGACAAAACTTTTTACCTACGAATAATTTTGTAGGTAAAAATATTTACGAGACTTTAGCTACCAACAATTTCGTAGCTAAAAATATTTAAAGATTTTTTTACCTAGGAATATTCCTAGGTAAAAATATTTAAAACACTTTTTACCTACCAACAATTTCGTAGCTAAAAATATTTACAAGACTTTTTACCTACCAACAATTTTGTAACTAAAAATATTTACAAGACTTTTTACCTATGAATATTTTCATAGCTAAAAATATTTAAAACACTTTTTACCTACCAACAATTTTGTAGCTAAAATATTTACAAGACTCTTTACCTACCAACAATTTCGTAACTAAAAATATTTACAAGACTTTTTACCTATGAATATTTTCATAGCTAAAAATATTTAAAACACTTTTTACCTACCAACAATTTTGTAGCTAAAATATTTACAAGACTCTTTACCTACCAACAATTTCGTAGCTAAAAATATTTAAAACACTTTTTACCTACGAACAATTTCCTAGCTAAAACTTTTTACAAGACTTTTTACCTACGAATATTTCCGTAACTAAAAATATTGAAAACACTTTTTACCTACCAATCGTTTCATAGCTAAAAGGTATTTATAAAACTACTAAAACATGGATGGGACTTTTAACTACGAAAAAATTAGGTAAAAACTTGGATGAGACTTTTACCTACGAATGTTTTCGTAGGTAAAAACTTTGATGAGACTTTTACCTACGAACATTTTCGTAGGTAAAAGTTTTTTTTTTTTCCCCACCTGTTACAATATATTTCTTGATATACACCTGTTATGTAATATATTTCATCATATTCACATTCACATCCATTTAACTCCAAAGTGCATAAATAAATCCATCCAAACATAAACTACATCATGCATAAATACATATATGTTTAACATTATAAATAAAATATAAAAAATAATAGATTAAGGCAAAGGAAATGTGCGGAACACTCAAATCCAATTCAAATTTATCCTGCGATTTTATAAATAATAGATTAAGGCAATAAACTTATTTAGAAAATAACTTAACTGTAAATGAACTTTTATCAAATAAATTAGGATTTATAAGTATAAGTTTAGGTTTAGGTTAAGGTTAAGGTTAAGGTTAAAAGGTTAAGGTTTAGGTTTAGGTTAAGGTTATAGGTTTTGGTTAAGGTTTAAGTTTAGGTTATAAGTTATAGGTTATAGCTTTAAGGAATTGAGAATAGGTTAAGGTTTAGGTTAACGAAATCAGGTTTGGGTTCAAGATTGGGTTTAGGTTTGGGTTTTCAGGTTTAGGTTAGGGGGTTGAGATCAGGATTAGGTGTAGGTTATGGTTTAGGGATTTGAGAATACATTTAGGTTTTAAGTTTAGGTTTAGGTTTGATTTTTAGTTTATAGGTTTAGGTTTAGGTTTAGGTTAAGGTTAGGTTATAGGTTATAAGTTTACGTTATAGCTTATAGGTTATAGGTTAAGGTTTAGGATATAGGTTTTGGTTTAGGTATGTTATAGGTTTTGGTTTAGGTTTAGGTTTAGATTTTAGGTTTAGGTTAGGTTTAGGTTAAGGTTATAAGTTATAGGTCATAGCTTTATGGAAGTAAGAATAGGTTAAGGTTTAGGTTTAGGAAATCAGGTTCGGGTTCGGGATCGGGTTTAGGTTTGGGTTTTCAAGTTTAGGCTTAGGTTTAGGTTAGGGAGTTGAGAATAGGATTGGGTGTAAGTTTAGGTTTAGGGATTTGAGAACACATTTAGGTTTTAGGTTTCGTAAGACCTGTACCCTAGTCCGTACCGTTTCGTAGGCTTCCGCGATCCTACCGGTCGAATTCCGGCAATTCTCGACTCATATCCGACGTTGCGCGCGATCTTAAGCAGAGTCCTGCCTACCGAAGGCGGCTCGATCCGAAACTCGTACCTTGGCGATCGCGCCGTCGCCGCGGTTCCAACGCCACGACTCGCGCACCGAACCGATACCTAGGTGGAAAGATGTCAGTCAGCGTTCGGTTCGAAGAAACGCCGCACGTTGCGGATCTCGAGGGAATCTGTACGAGATGTCCCATCAATCAAGTCAAGTACACCACCATACCTCCATGACACCTCACCCAACAATAAGTACTCATGGCCATTCCCTCTTTTCTCCCAAGTCAACTCTTCTCTCCCTTCACCATACCTCTTTTCACAAATTTCAAACCTAACCTCACCTCCCCATTACCTCTTCATTAAACCACCACACCACCTCATTCCTTTTACCATTACTCCTCCCTCTCTCATTCCATTTCTCATCTCCCAAAACACCCACACGTCCAACCTCCTCTCCCTCCCAAACACCAAGTGTGGCCCACTTTCCCCTACTCTCACATCTCTCATCTCAACCGTTGGATCATCATCAACCACCATTGAAAGTGGAGGCTAGGAGCTAAGGAGTGCAAGGAAGCAAGGAGGGTTACAAGAGGTGGGTGATCCACGTCATTTCTCATATTTTTTTTTTGGGCCACATGTGGTGGGACCCGTTTGATGTATGCATGTATGAAATGGAGGGCCCATAGTGGCGGGGTCCCTCCTCTATCTCACCGTTATCTCTCTCTATTTCTCTCTCTCTTTCTCTCTCTTTCCTTCTCTTTCTCTCTTCCTTAGAATGAAGTGGGCCCCACCAATATGTTAAATCTACTCCATCCATCAAATAGGGTGGCCCACCTCATTTTAGGAGAGATCCACCCCCTATTTAGAGTAAATGATATATTATAATATTTTATTAATATTTATATATATGGTGGGCCATGATCATGTGGGACCTACCTTGATGAACGTGGGCCACTCACGTGTGGGACCCACCATGAGGCAGTGTTTATGCAAACCGTCCAGCGTCTCTGGACGCTGGAAGTAGGCGTACTGCATGGCTAACAAAAAAAAAAAGGAAGAAAAAGTTACTTTTTTGTGGGCTGCTCATGCAGGCCCCACCTTGATGTATGTATGTGATCCACGCCGTCCAATCTATTCTCCAGTATACTTTAGGCGTTGAGCCAAAATTTTAAGGCGATCTGATCATCAAGTGGGCCATACCATATAAAACTATGTAAAGACATGCCAGAACATATAAAAGTACTCGGTGGGACCCACCTGAAGTTTGGATGCAGCTGAAACTCGTTCTGGACGGGTAGAACAGTGGGACACACATAATGGGTGGGCTGGATTGTGAATCACATCTCGGTGGGCCCCAAAAAAAAAGAAAAAAGAAAAGAAGTCAAAAGCAGCTGCTGCAGCAGACGTAGGCGGGCGGACGGGTTGGGCCTCACGGCCCAGCTGTGGGCCCCACCATGGTGTGTTTCGACCATCTGCACCGTACATTTGATGGTTCCCCTTTAAATTGAGGGGTATCCCAAAAATCAGCCGTATACGGAACTCAGGTGGGCCATACCATCTAAAGTCATGAGAAGACATGCCTAAACATATAAAACCACTTGGTGGGGCCTACCTGAATTTTGAAAGCGGCTGAAACTTGATCTGGACCCTTATTCAGGTGGAACACACATAATGGCTGGACTGGATTTGTAAACTACATTTCGGTGGGCCCCATGCCCACCCCCAGGTCCACGTGACCTTATAAACAGGTTGGCTGGTAAATAAACATTACCGTGGGCTAGGCCCACGTGACCCTACCAACGGGTTGCATGGCAAATAAACATTCTGATGGGCCCCCTGGTCCCATGACCTTATGAATAGGTTGGATTTCAAATAAACATTACAGTGGGCCTTACCCAAGGTCCAAGTGACCTTATGAATAGGTTGGATTTCAAATAAATATTATGGTGGGCCCTAGGCCCATGTGATGGAGCCATATTGATGTATTTCTGGCCGTTGTTGAGGCCCACCTTGGTATATATATAAGGCCCATGAGATTAGGCCCATTCGACGTATTGGTGGCCCGTTGTCGAGGCCCACTCTGATATATATGAGGCCCATGTTACGAGACTCATTGTGATGTTTTCAAAGGCCCATGGAGTATGACCCATTGCAATGTACATGAGGCCATTGATGCAGCCCACTTGACTTATATAAGGCCCATATGAGGCAGCCCACTTAATGAACCTAAGGCCGTTGGGTCAAGGCCCAATAAGATGTGTATAGGTCCATTGCAATGTGTGATTCCCTATGGTTTGTAATAATGTTTTATGGCGGGCTGTGCCTTGAGAACAATGTTGGTTTGACGTCCACATTGTAAAGATAATGTTGGTTGAATGTCCACATTGTCATTCTTCCTAAGGTTCACTGATAGGCCCATACTTGTACTCTGCAGTCCGTTTAAGCCCATCTTCACTTTGAGCAACGCCCATTATCATACCATAAGTATAGTGCTGCCCTATGATTCATGATCATACGCATCATATGCATGCTTGTGATGAGGGGTGACTGATCATAGCATGTGCCTTCGGGCAGACTGTTACGGGCTCCCTGATAGGCGGAGTTTGCTTACATGAGTGCGTACTTCACGCAGGATGATTGCATGACTGGTAGTGTGATACATGCACTTGCATTTGTGTTATTGTAATATGCCCTAACGATATTAGGGCCTTAGCCTCCACAGACACACCGTGGTGACTGGATTGGATACCAGAAAATCTTGTTCCAAGCAATTGGGGCGCCATAGATGTCCCTGGGTGAGAGTCCCTGAACCCGATGGTACCAGAGGATGACTCCAACATCGAGACCGAGTGGATATATGAGCGCACGAGGGCCGAATACCATGAGGCCGCGTCTCCCACTGTGCCGTGGTCGGTTGGAAAGGAGTGGTGGCCTTACTCGCCCGAGAGCAGGGGGCATTACTAGGCTGAGTTTGACCAGCTCAGAAATGGGTTCGCTATCGACGTGCCGGATAGGTATTGGCTGACTATTGGCCAGGCAGATAGTGAGGTTTCTTACGCTCACTTGGACTGTGCTGCTTGGAGAGAGACAGTGTCATTTGGAGTGTGCTGAACCCCGGTGATTATCCAGACTGAGAACCGTACTGATTTGATGCTCTAGTGAGGAGTTGCATTGGTATGAGGATTGGCATGCTTGACTTACATATTGCATCGCATGGCCTTGGTATGGCCGATAGCATTCACATCTTGTATTGCATAGCCTTGGTACGGCTGGTTGCATTTACGTACTCATCAGCATGATTCCGCATTACTCCGGCATTGCATTCTGAGCACGTTCGCACACACTTACACGCCCTCTAAGCTTTCTATAAGCTTATGCACGATTGATGCATGCAGGTGACGCCAGGACGCAGCTATAGTTTCGCCGCAGTTGGAGCGTGCCGCCGAGCTTTTTGGAGTTTTGATATTACCATTATCTTGTATTTCCCTTTATATGCACTGTACTCAAAGTTTTTGTTCATAGTGGATTTTGTGATGGTGTTCTTGTGGTTATTGTTCGTGGGTTATGCTTGGTTATGCTCATTATGAATCAAATGGATTATTAGAAATCCTCCTTGTAGCATCCCAGGATCGGAACCTGGTATATGGGTGCCGGGAGCCGAGAATGGGGTACTACGGAGGCTGTCGGCACCGGATTCGGCGATCGGGAATCTTGTGAGCCCGGTCTCCTAGTTCGGGGCGTGACAGGTTTAGGTTTAGGTTTTAGGTTTTAGCTGTAGGGAAGTGAGAATAGATTAAGGTTTAGGTTTAGGAAATCGGGTTTGGGTTCGGGATCGGGTTTAGGTTTGGGTTTTCAAGTTTAGGTTTAGGTTTAGGTTAGGGAGTTGAGAATAGGATTAAGTGTGGGTTTAGGTTTAGGGATTTGAGAACACATTTAGGTTTAGGTTTAGGTTTAGGTTTTAGGTTTAAGTTATAGGTAGGTTATAGGTTATAGCTGTAGGGAATTGAGAATAGGTTAAGGTTTAGGTTTAGGAAATTGGGTTCGGGTTTAGGTTTGGGTTTTCAAGTTTAGGTTTAGGTTAGGGAGTTGAGAATAGGATTAGGTGTGGGTTTAGGTTTAGGGATTTGAGAAGACATTTAGGTTTAGGTTAAGGTTTAGGTTTATGTTATAGGTAGGTTATAGGTTATAGCTATAGGGAATTGAGAATAGGTTATGGTTTAGGTTTAGGAAATCAGGTTCGGGTTCGGGATCGGGTTTTGGTTTGGGTTTTCAAGCTTAGTTTTAAGTTTAGGTAAAGGAGTTGAGATTAACATTAGATGTAGGTTTAGGTTTAGGGATTTGACAACACATTTAGGTTTTAGGTTTAGGTTTAGGTTTAAGTTTAGGTTTTAGGTTTAGGTTATAGGTTATAGCTATAGGGAATTGAGAATCGGTTATGGTTTAGCTTCAGGGAATTGGGTTCTGGTTCGGGATCTGGTTTTGGTTTGGGTTTTCAAGTTTAGGTTTAGGTATAGGTTAGGGAGTTGAGATTAGCATTAGGTGTAGGTTTAGGATTAGGGATTGGAGAACACATTTAGGTTTTAGGTTTAGGTTTAGGTTTAGGTTTTAGGTTTAGGTTATAGGTTATAGCTGTAGGGAACTGAGAATAGGTTAAGGTTTAGGTTTATGAAATCGGGTTCAGGTTCGGGATCGGGTTTAGGTTTGGGTTTTCAAGTTTAGGTTTAGGTTTAGGTTAGGGAGTTGAGATTAGGATTAGGTGTAGGTTCAGGTTTAGGGATTTGAGAACACATTGAGGTTTTAGGTTTAGGAAATGGTTTAGGTTTTAGGTTAAGGTTATAGGTAGCTTATAGGCTATAGCTATAGGGAATTAAGAATAGGTTAAGGTTTAGGTTTAGGAAATCGGGTTCGGGTTCGGGATTGGGTTTAGGTTTGGGTTTTCAAGTTTAGGTTAAGGTTTAGGTTAGGGAGTTGAGATTAGGATTAGGTCTAGGTTTAGGTTTAGGGATTTGAGAACACATTTAGGTTCTAGGTTTACATTTAGGTTTAAGTTATAGGTAGGTTATAGGTTATAGCTGTAGGGAATTGAGAATAGGTTAAGGTTTAGGTTTAGGAAATCGGGTTCGGGTTCGGGATCGGGTTTAGGTTTGGGTTTTCAAGTTTATGTTTAGGTTTAGGTTAGGGAGTTGATAATAGGATTAGGTGCGGGTTTAGGTTTAGGGATTTGAGAACACATTTAGGTTTAGGTTAAGGTTTAAGTTTAGGTTATAGGTAGGTTATAGGTTATAGCTATAGGGAATTGAGAATCGGTTATGGTTTAGGTTTAGGAAATCGGGTTTGGGTTCGGGATCAGGTTTTGGTTTGGGTTTTCAAGCTTAGTTTTAAGTTTAGGTAAGGGAGTTGAGATTAACATTAGGTGTAGGTTTAGGTTTAGGGATTTGACAACACATTTAGGTTTTAGGTTTAGATTTAGGTTATAGGTTATAGCTGTAGGGAATTGAGAATCGGTTATGGTTTAGCTTTAGGGAATCGGGTTTTGATTCAGGATCGGGTTTTGATTTGGGTTTTCAAGTTTAGGTGTAGGTATAAGTTAGGGAGTTGAGATTAGCATTAGGTGTAGGTTTAGGATTAGGGATTGGAGAACACATTTAGGTTTTAGGTTTAGGTTATAGGTTACAGCTGTAGGGGACTAAGAATAGGTTAAGGTTTAGGTTTAGGAAATCGGGTTCAGGTTCGGGATCAGGTTTAGGTTTAGGTTTAGGTTAGGGAGTTGAGATTAGGATTAGGTGTAGGTTTAGGTTTAGGGATTTGAGAACACATTGAGGTTTTAGGTTTAGGAAATGGTTTAGGCTTTAGGTTAAGGTTATAGGTAGGTTAGAGGTTATAGCTATAGGGAATTGAGAATAGGTTAAGCTTTAGGTTTAGAAAATCGGGTTCGGGTTTGGGATCGGGTTTAGGTTTGGGTTTTCAAGTTTAGGTTAAGGTTTAGGTTAGGGAGTTGAGATTAGGATTAGGTGTAGGTTTAGGTTTAGGGATTTGAGAACACATTTAGGTTTTAGGTTTACGTTTAGGTTTAGGTTATAGGTAGGTTATAGGTTATAGCTGTAGAGAATTGAGGATAGGTTAAGGTTTAGGTTTAGGAAATCGAGTTTGGGTTCGGGATCAGGTTTAGGTTTTGGTTTTCAAGTTTAGGTTTAGGTTTAGGTTAAGGAGTTGAGATTAGGATTAGGTGTAGGCTTAGGTTTAAGGATTTGAGAACACATTTAGGTTTTAGGTTAAGGTTATAGGTAGGTTATAGGTTATAGCTATAGGGAATTGAGAATCGGTTATGGTTTAGGTTTAGGAAATCGGGTTCGGGTTCAAGATCGGGTTTTGGTTTGGGTTTTCAAGCTTAGTTTTAGGTTTAGGTAAGGGAGTTGAGATTAGCATTAGGTGTAGGTTTAGGTTTAGGGATTTCAGAACACATTTAGGTTTTAGGTTAAGGTTATAGGTAGGTAATAGGTTATAACTATAGGGAATTGAGAATAGGTTAAGGTTTAGGTTTAGGAAATCGAGTTCGGGTTCGGGATCGGGTTTAGGTTTGGGTTTTTAAGTTTCAGTTTAGGTTAAGGAGTTGAGATTAGGATTAGGTGTAGGTTTGGGTTTAAGGATTTGAGAAAATATTTAGGTTTTAAGTTTAGGTTTAGGTTAGGTTTAGGTTTAGGTTTAGGTTTAGGTTACAGGGTATAGGTGATAGGTTATAGCTTTAGGGAATTGAGAATGGGTTATGGTTTAGGTTTAGGAAATCGGGCTCAGGTTCGGGATTGGGTTTAAGTTTGGGTTTTCAAGTTTACGTTTAGGTTTAGGTTAGGGAGTTGAGATTAGGATTAGGTGTAGGTTTAGGTTTAGGGAATTGAGTTAGGTTATAGGTTTTAGGATTTGAGAATAATTTTAGGTTATAAGTATAGGTTTAGGTTAGGTTATAGGTTAAGGTTTAGGGATTTGAGTTTAGGTTATAGGATTAGGTTAAGGTTACGGTTTAAGTTTAGGTTATAGTTTTTAGGATTTGAGAATGGGTTCGGGTTTAGGTTATAGGTTTTGGTTTTGGTTTTGGTTTTGGTTTAGGTTATAGGTTAGGTTTAGGTTATAGGTTTTTGGATTTGATAATGGGTTTGGGTTTAGGTTATAAGTTAGGTTTAGGTTATAGGTTTTTGGATTTGATAATGGGTTCGGGTTTGGATTATAGGTTTTGGTTTTGGTTTAGGTTATAGGTATTGATTTAGGTTATAGGTTATAGGTTTATGTTAAGGTTTAGGTTTAGGTTATAGGTTTTGGGATTTGAGAATGAGTTCGGGTTTAGGTTATAGGTTTTAGTTTTATTTTAGGTTATAGGTTTTGGTTTAGGTTATAGGTTATAGGTTTAGGTTAAGGTTCAGGTTTAGGTTATAGGTTTTGGGATTTGAGAATGGGTTCGGGTTTAGGTTATAGGTTTTGGTTTTGGTTTTGGTTTAGGTTATAGGTTTTAGGATTTGGGAATGCGTTTGGGTTTAGGTTATAGGTTTTGGTTTTGGTTTTGGTTTAGGTTATAGGCTTTTGGATTTGAGAATGGGTTATGGTTTTAGGTTTAGGAAATCAGGTTCAGGTTCGAGATTGGGTTTAAGTTTGGGTTTTCAAGTTTAGGTTTAGGTTTAGGTTAGGGAGTTGAGATTAGGATTAGGTGTAGGTTTAGCTTTAGGGAATTGAGTTTAGGTTATAGGTTTAAGGAAAGGTTAGGTTTAGGTTATAGGTTTTGGGATTTGGAAATAGTTTTAGGTTATAAGTATAGGTTTAGGTTAGATTATAGGTTAAGGTTTAGGGATTTGAGTTTAGGTTATAGGTTTAGGTTTAGGTTTAGGGAATTGAGTTTAGGTTATTGTTGAGGGTCAAATATTGCATATTAGACCCTATTTATTACTTAGATTTACGAGCATGATACGGTTTAACGGTCGGTTTTAATCGTGTTTGTGATGCAGGTTGTATTTGAGAGCATGGACTGCAAAAAGGTGCTTAAAGCATAGATTTAACGCTCCGACGTCACCAAGGCTAGGGAAGGACTCCAGAGGGCCAATCCTGAAGAATTTACAAGCCAGGGATTCGAGGAAATCAAGCCGTTCACATTAAAGAGGCCTGAAATTGGTGTAAAATGCAAGATCACATGGTTCCCACCATCCAATCGGCCCGAAACTTCATACATGGTCTAAGGGACAAAGTAACCGTACACGTCAAATTTTAGCTCCCACATCTTTGTAGAAGTGGTCCAACAGACAAATCAGCCCCTGAATCGTCAATCTATGGCCCATTTACAATTGAATATGCTTCAAAACTGGCCTCAACGATTTAAATAAGGTGTTAAAATGAATGGAAGGAGCGGATTACGGATACAAGTATCCGTCGGACCCACACATACATCGAATGTGCAACGTGCATAGACGCACCGGACGTGCACCAAGAAATTCAAAAGTCGGTCAGCAGGCGCTGACCGACTCTCCTTCCCAAACTCAAACACGACAGTTGCCGTTTGCATTTTTTGAAACAGAGACCGTCGGTTTCTGTTGTGGGGCCCACCCATTGTCCGTATGGGTAATCCAAAACGTTCAATCGTTCCCTGAGGTAGCCATGCCCCACGTCTAGCTGTCAGAATTTGAAGACATTGCGTTATTGTTTTGTTTAACTGTTCAATAGCATAACGGACGGTGGGTTTAAAACTCTGTGGGCCACCACAAATCTGACTCGAAAATCAGCATTCCTAACCTATTTTTCATCCTCTATCCAATGGATGGAGTGGATTTTTCAATAGATATCAAGATGGGATCCATCGAACGTCACAGCAGCAATTGCTGTTTTTGTTGGCTGCGTAACGGACGGATTGAGTCCGTTTTGCAGACTGTTGCGAGCCCCATCCATTGTCCAAATAGACAATCCAAACCGTCCATCGTATAGACCAGCGAAGAACATCCCAGGAGATGTTATTTTGCCAAAATCAGGCAAGGAAGAATGGAGTTATGAGGCTCCGAACTTTACTGCGTAAAAGCCTTCGCAGGCAGTTTCTAAACAGGACACAACCACATGACCGCCTCTCCTTACGAAAACTACAGCATATCCACCATCTTTCCTGCTGCCTATAAGAGAAAAGAAGAGAAGCCAGGGAGGGGATCCATCCACGGCTGGAAAGAGAGAGAGAGAGAGAGAGAGAGAGAGAGAGAGAGAGGGAAGGAACGTGAGAGAGATATAGGGAGTTGTTTTCTTTTGTTTCTCTTCTTCCATGGATTTTATGGAGTTGAATCTAGTCATGCTAGGCTAAACCCCTTAGCTAGGGCTAAGGGGTGAAGCTTGTAGCTTGATGGGTCTGCTTCTATGGTTATAATTCATAATAGACTGAATTGTTGATTGATTGCAGCTAGATCAATGGGACTACTTCTGGTTTTTAATGATATTTTGTGACTAATATTACATTAGATCTGTGATGGCTTGAGTTTTCCTTTTCCTTAATTCTGATTATGGGGTTAGGAAGCCCTGTTGTTCACCATCGTCTCCTAGGCATGGTTGGATGACGGAACTCTTCCTGACGCTCATACATCATACAGATCGGTTGTGGATTGGTTGAACTCTGTTGTTGGCTTTGTCTCATAGGCATGGTTTTGTGATGGAATCCATTCTGATTTATAACCGTCTGATCTGTTGAAACTGCATTAACCAAGGTTCAATCCTGATATCTTTTACCATAGCATTCCCTGATCTCTACAAGTGGATCCCCTGAATCCCTAGTTCCCTTCTCTGAATTCTTTAAGTTTAGATTAATATTTCACCATTATTCTTCAAATCACAATTGGTTTAGATTTTATCTTAGCCTAGTTCTAGATCTGGTTACTTTCAGATTACGCACAGGTTTCAGTCCCTGTGGATTCGACCTTGGTCTCACCGAGTTTATTACTACATCACAGCCCTATACTTGGGGAGTGAACAGTTATAGGTTTAGGGAAAGGTTATGTTTAGGTTATAGGTTTTGGGATTTGAGAATAGTTTTAGGTTATAAGTTTAGGTTTAGGTTAGGTTAAAGGTTAAGGTTCAGGGATTTGAGCTTAGGTTATAGGATTAGGTTTAGGTTAGGTTTTGGGATTTGAGTTTAGGTTATAGGTTTTGGTTTAGGTTTTAAGTTTAGGTTTAGGTTTAGGTTTGGGTTTTGGGATTTGAGAATGGGTTCGGGTTTAGGTTATAGGTTTTGGTTTCGGTTTGGGTTATAGGTTTTTGGATTTGATAATGGGTTCGGGTTTAGGTTTTAGGTTTTGGTTTTGGTTCAAGTTATAGGTTTTGATTTAGGTTATAGGTTATAGGTTTATGTTAAGGTTTAGGTTTAGGTTATAGGTTTTGGGATTTGAGAATGAGTTCGGGTTTAGGTTATAAGTTTTGGTTCTAGTTTAGGTTATAGATTTTGGTTTAGGTTATAGGTTATAGGTTTAGGTTAAGGTTCAAGTTTAGGTTATAGGTTTTGGGATTTGAGAATAGTTTTAGGTTATAAGTATAGGTTTAGGCTAGGTTATAGGTTAAGGTTTAGGGATTTGAGTTTACGTTATAGGATTAGGTTAAGGTTTTGGTTTAGGTTATAGGTTATAGGATTTGAGAATGGGTTCGGGTTTAGGTTATAGGTTTTGATTTAGGTTTAGGTTATAGGTTTTGGTTTAGGTTATAGGTTATAGGTTATAGGTTAATGGATTTGAGAATGGGTTCGGGTGTGGTCCCTGCAAATACAAATATATACATGGCCTGTCCAAATGGCCAGGCCCTTCCAATGCCATCCATAGAAAATGGACAGCTTCATCATGGTCATAACAGCGGTTCCCACCTTCCAGGGACCCCCCTCATCCGGATAGATCCGACACACATCCGAGTCTGTTCCATTAATTTCGAGCAAATACATAAACACGGTCTGTCCAAATAGCCAGACCTCTCCAATGCCGTCCATAGGAAATGGACTGCTTCATCATGGTCATAACAGCAGTTCCCACCTTCCAGGGACCCCCGCTCTTCCGGATAGCTCCGACGCACATCCGGGTCTGCTCGATCAATTTCGAGCAAATACATAAATATGGCCTGTCCAAATGGCCAAGCTACTCCAATCATGTGCATTCTTGACAAGAGATGTACCGAATGCTTGAATCTGAAATATACAGCTCCAACCCTTACACATGCAACATCCACTTGAAAGAATGCGTATAATTGTCATGCTTGAGTAATCAATACAGGAATCTACAGGTAAAACCATAAAACCAGAGATACTCACTACATTTTCAGGATCTCTTATTGAGCAACCTAGACCCCGCATTTGCCCTCTACTATCAGAACCAACCAACGGTAAAATATAGTAAATCAAGTTATTAGGATATTCATAATTACCTTAAAACTTAAGTAATTTTTTAATTTTATTAGTACCTCTGTAAGGGCATCATCCACACTGGTCATCCTAGAAGCAGGATTACTTTTTGCTACAAGGTCCATTTCTTTCCACCACCTGATAAAGAGAAAGCAAGATTCAAAGATAGAAATAGGAAAATGGATGGGGCACTCTTGTACGTCTATCAAGACCATCCAAATGATAGACACATTGTGGATAGAGAAAATCTCCAAAATCACATTGATCACCAAGAAATCCTAACCATGCATTTGATGGCTGTAAAATGGATGGTTAAAAGAAAGTGATCTTGCACATGCTTGTGTAGCAAGCAGATGTCATGATGGGTTGATGCAATACAAATGTAGGTCGCTCATGATGGAAGTTGGGCATTTGGTTTCTCCAGAACTCACGGATCAGGAACAAAGACGGAGGTAAGTGGACACCCTTTCCAAATTCCTTCAGTTCGGTCTCCTGTAAAATGAAATGAATTGGGGCTGCCCTACCTGATTCAATTGGCCCTACTGCCATCCGAGCAGACCCTATAAGTATCTAATAGCCCCCATACATACTTACACCATCCTAGAAACAGGAAAAAGAGATATCAAGTCCTAGATGCCAGGGAGTACGCATATGCCATGCATTTGGTGCAGTGTTTTCTGATTTCTTTTTAACACAAAATAAAAGGGTGTGTTTTGTATGCATATGTGAACAATTCGAATGTAATAATGAAACATACAATTCAATCTAGGGAAATGGCCAAATTGTAATTACATATCCCTGTATTTATTGTTAGCGAGCCCATATCACAGTATATTCATTAGAATTACAATTTTGAAGGAACATGAGTCCTTCAATATCAGTGCTAGGAACAAATTGGTCATTTTGAAAGACTAATTGTTGCAATTGGAATTGCTAAGGTGCTTAAATGCATGATTTGAACAGGATCGCATGCATTAGAAACAGGGAATTGAAATTACAGTTTTGTTGTCACATGAATTAGAATGTTGCCATTGCCACTTTGGTCATTTCCTCTATATTGAATTGAATGCATCCAATTCACTTTGAACAAGCATCCAAAAGCACTCTTAAGATGCTCCTGGATGCAAAACTAGACTGATTTGTGGAAAATCAGTTGGGTAAAAGGGGCAATGGCCAATTTTAATTGCATTTCGTACTGTTGGAAATGACATAGTTAGCCCTCCAATTGAATTCACATTCCTTAGTAGAACAACTTGAGAGTAATGCAATTGCAATTTGTAGGCTGCTTTTATATGACACTTAGAGAGATGTAAGAAGTATTTGTCTATGCCTGCCCCAATCAACACTAATCTAGGCAATAACATATGCAATTGCTGCTGGATGACAAGTTGCCTATGACAAGGATTATAGATAGAATCAAAAGATTCCTATTCTGGTGGGATCCATCATTTCAGGGCATATTGGCACTAAACTTAGAAAAAAGGATCGGGTGCAATAATCGATTGTTAGATTAAAAAAAGAAAAATCACATTGGCCAGTGGGTGAAGCATTCATTTGGAAATTGGGATTGAGTGAGAGCTCTCTAGCATGGGGAATCTGGTTGGCTCCAGCATTGTGGCAGTCTAAAGGTATAGAAATGAGGAAATCAAAATGGTCCTTTCCATGTCAATGAGTTTCAGTGATTCTAGCCAAGCAGAAGTTGTGGCTACAATAGTGGGGCTAGATCTCTTCAAAGATTCCATGGCCAGTCCTCTGATGAAAGAAGGTAACTCTAAAAAGTTTTACAATGGGCATCTGGTTTGCATTTATAACATTGAATAAGCATGCATAAAACTTTAAATTGGTTAGAAAATTCAAAAGCCGTGTATCATGTACGCCAAATGTTTTGTTGCATCTGCTACAGAACCATCAACAGCATAAATCAGATCCAATAATGCTCTCATTTCCTACATAAGAAAAGGAACCAATATAAATAATCTACTCTTGCACACAATCAAACTCCAAGCAAACCGCACTTTCAGTTATAGGACAAGAAATTATTGAGAATTGATACCAATGCAAACTTTGGGTTATTGGGTCCAATTTAGGGACTGACGTCTGACCCTCTAATTGTTGACTTTACAGGAAGAATCTGAAGAAGTTCCAGAGGAGGCTTGTAAAGTGTCTTGTTATATTTGCTGCTTAAATGGAAATGACAGCTTAACTACCAACTGAAACTTCATTACAGAAATGACAAAAACAGCCATATGGTTGTTCCTAAGGGAAAATGGTTTCTCGTCCGTTCTTTTAAAGAATTTATTACGTTTCATTTGCATATCATAATTCAAATTTGCATGTGCATGCAAACAAAAACCATGTATTGTTGTTTATTCATGGAATAACAAATGTAAATGCAATAAACAGTTCTATAAATTTCCTTGACAAATTATCTGTCACAGATGCTATCAGTAGCAAGCTCTAGTAGCAACATTTCAAGGTATCCTACGTAACATGAAAACCACAAAGTTGACCGATTATGTGATCCCACACGCCATTGCCTTTATTCAACTATTTGGAGCTGTCTTTAAGGATAATTTTTTGCCAACAGTAAAACAAGATTTCTTTATAAGAACAAACAAATCAACTCTCACCACTTAAACACCTTGATCCAGGTTTTGACCACATTTAAATTTGTTATGCATATATATATTTTTAAATATAGCCAGGTGTAGAATATGACTTGAATTATTTAAGCGAGCAAGCTATGGGCTGAAAATTTACCATGAGTAGAAGCAAAATCCTATCATCCTTTGTCCTTTGTCAAAATCCTTGTAGTAAATGAACAGGCACATGGATGTTTTCTTCCATAACAGCAGACAAACGAATTAATGAAATCTACAAAATCAATGAGCTCAACCAAATCACGCTAGCTGACATTTCAACCATAGAGAATATCCAAACTTAAAAAAAAAAAGTCCAAACTCAAACTCATTTCCCACTAACTTTCCAACAGATCTTGAATAGTGGATATCTTGCTTTGGTTTGGCAACTCTAGGTGGCTTTTGATCTATGAATTTGGAAATGCTATAGCAAACAATAATCACATGGTTAGGATCATTCAACACGAGCAATTTTTAAAAAAGAATGGCAAAAATTCCAGCTATTCGAGCCCTTATTCCCTGTGGCTTGTACTACAAAAAATCCAGCTCTTTGGGGAAATAATAGGAATATGTCAAAGACGTATACATATCCCAACTACACAAAGAAGAAAATAAAAACAGGAACAATTTCTACAAACCAGAATTGGTACTTGGCTTGTTGGCGTATACATAAAAGAGCTTCATAGCACTATCTTTAGGGTGCATTTGGTTGCACCAAATATCTGAAATTTCATGATTAATCGGTCTAATTTGGAGCAAATATCATGTTTCTTGCAATAGTTACACATCAAGAATGTCATTCTTGCAAACACAGTTTTCTTGTGTGAGAATCTGCAAATACAAAAGAAAAAAAAAGTGGAATCAAGTATCCCCTTGTTTTAACTTATGAGAATCTGCAAATACAAAAGGGAGAAAAAAGTGGGATCTGCAAACACAGTTTTCTTATGTGAGAATTTGTAAAATGAAAATTGTCCACATAATGACTTCTACTACTATGCTAAATTATCTAACCCGCATAATCAAATCCACAATGATGGATACAAAGTTGAGAAATGATCTATTAGGACTGGTACACAAAAACCTGCAGCTTGTTGCATTTGGACTTTTGGTATCGGCAGCTAGTATCTTGACCATCCATTAGGTGAACTCTTGAAAAAAAAAAAAAAAAAAACCAAATTAAATATATTTTAAAAATAACTAATGGAAGAAAAGACCCTTTAACTTTTGCAGAATAAATCCATAGACCACAAAGACCCAAGGACTCAACCAAGCCCCATGAATCAATCAACCATGGTGGAGACTTTCTGATTGTTGCCCATTCAGACTTTAGTAACTCCATTGGTTTGTATGGTGCTCTAATTAGCCATTCAAATTGCTGCATGAAACATTATTGTATAAGAAATCATTCATGTTAAAAATCTGATTAACTCAAGCAACACTAGTCTGCCTCAAAAATAGTTTTGAAACTCCATCACTGGTCACCAAACCCCAGAAAGTAACAAAAAGTGTGGTGTACATTATATAAGAAGCATCTGAGTTTGCCTTTAAATGGTGATATACTTCGACATCCATCTTTGTGGCTTCCTTGAAAGTGGATGCCCCAACAAGAAGGATCATAAACTCCTATAAAATAAACAATAAAAGAAAAAGAACAAGAAAAAAAATATACAGTCGAAAAGATTGTCATTTGTACAACAGCACTTCTCACAACATATTGCTTAATAAAAACTCAGCTGAGTCGATTTGTCTTATAAAATTGCTTAATAAAGAGCCATTCTTTTTTTAAGTGAACAACTTTTCTTTACCTCTATAATAGTCATTAGAGGCCATGACAAGTACTCAAGAGGACGAAACTGTCAAGTGGTGTTGAGAAAAATCATAGTGCCAATAACATATGTTTTTTTTTTTTTTTTTTTTTTACCAACTTGTCATCCAGCAGCAATTGCCGTTGTATTCTACAGTTGTAGTTTTCAGATAGCTCTCTTTTGCGCCATGGCAGTCAGTTATGGAGGTTATTATTCTATTCCTCCCACAATTGATCCATGACAGCTGGAGAGCCGGATACAGACGGCCCATTTGGATGCTCCTCATTTTCTGGTTTGCCTCCTAAAATGGTCTATATCAGGTGATAATGTATTGGATTTCAAATATACATCACAGTGGGTACATGGTACATTTGCTTTGAGTAGGGAGGAGAGGACAGATCGTTTCAATCCCTAAATCCCTAAATCCCCAAATCCCTAAATCCCCATATCCCTAAATCTCCAAATCATTTCAATCGGTATTGAGATTGAGAGAGAGAGAGAGAGAGATACCTATCAACCGAACTTTAGAGAGGGCGATGGAGAGACGGCGCGGTGGACAGACGGCGCAGTGGAGAGATGGCGGTGGAGAGAGTGCGCGGTGGAGAGAGAGAGTGCACTGAGAGAGACAGAGAGACAGAGAGGGCGCGGTGGAGAGAGGGGCGCGGTGGAGAGAGGACCGAGAGAGAGAGAGAGAGAGAGAGAGAGAGAGAGAGAGAGAGAGAGAGGGCGAGAGTGAGAGTGAGAGAGGACAGAGAGCGAGAGAGACTTAAGTCTCTCTCGCGAGTGGGGTCACGTACGTGGTCGATGCTCTGTGGGCCCCACCATGATGTATGTGTTTCATCCTTGCCGTCTATCTATTTTTCCCTTTCATTTTATGGTATGAGATAAAAAATGAGGTATATCCCAATCTCAACTGGACCACATTATAGGAAACAGTGTTGAATGAGCATCGACTAGTAAAAACCTTTTGGGGGCCATATAAAGTTTTGGATCAATCTGATATGTTTTTTCCCCTTCATCTGGGCCTGTATGACCTAATCAACGATTGGATGTCAATTAGAAAGTACGGTGGGCCTTGGGAGGGTTTTAATGGTGGATATCCAATCACTATGGTTTTCATGTGGTGTGGTCCACCTGAGATTTATATCCCTCTCATTTTTGGCATCAAGCCCTAATATGATTTGTAAAAATGGATGGACGACATGGATGAAACACATACATCATGGTGGGACCCATAGAGCACCGACCAACATCCACCAAGTTTTGTGGGCCCCACTATGATGTATTTGTTATATCCACACCGTCCATCCATTTTGAAATATCATTTTACGTTATGAGCCAAAGAATGAGGCAGATAAAAATCTGTAGTGGACCCCACAATAGAAATCTTAGGTGCACCATACCACATGAAATCAATAGTAATTGGATATCCATCATTAAAATCCTCCTAAGGCTTATTGTATTGTTTATTTGACATCCAATATGTTGATTAGGTCATGTAGGGCCAGATGAAGGGAAAAAACAAAAATCAGCTTGGATGAATGGTATAGGTCGTAATATAGATGTTTTGGATGGTACAGGCCATAATATTGACAGTCTGAATGGCCTAGATTATAAGATAGACTGTATGAATGGTACAGGCCACAATATAAATGTTTTGGATGGACTATATCATAATATCAATAGTTTGGATGGTCTCGATCATAATATCCACAGATTACAGTTTAGATCATAAAATCGATGGTTTGGATTGTCTTTATCATAATATCAATTTTTCGGATGGTCTAGACTAGAATATTGATGGTTTGAATGGTCCGGATCATACAATCAATGGTCTAGATGATTTGGATCACATTATTGATGGTCAAGATGGTTTGGATCATAATACCCACGGTTTCAATGGCCTAAATCATAATATCAGTTGTGCTCTGGATCATAGTATTCATGATCAAGATGATTTTGGTAATAACATCAACAATCTAGATGGTATGGATAATTATATTGATGGTCAGAATGGTCTAGATCATAATATCCGTGGTGGTTTAGTTGATCTGGATCATATAATATTGATGATCTAGATAATGGTATTGACGATCATCCGTTACGAAACTCAGGTGGACCATACCATCTAAAACTATGTGAAGACATCTAAAAAATATATCTTCACATAGTTTTAGATGGTATGGCCCACCTGAGTTTCGCAACGGATGATTTTTTAGATATCTCATAAGCTAAAGGGGATACATCAAATACACGGTGTTGATGTTCGACAGACATCATGATGGGCCCATTTTACATGTCTGGTCCATTCATTCTATTCTACTGATCATTACCCTCTATTTGATCAGTTACTCGCCTCGATCATACTGCATATGAGAAAGATATTGGGCAAACAAGATTGATCAACAATTTGAGTGAATTTTGATTTAAACATCTAAAGTTATTTACTCTTCAATTTGGACGGATCAGAATGTCCAAAAATGGATAAAGGTTGTTCATAATATCAAAAATATATGAATGAATAGAAAACACAAACATCGGCTTGATCCAAAACTTCTATGGCCTCCAAGAAATTTTAAATGGTATAGATTCAATCACATTATTTCCTGTGGTGTGGTCCACTTGAGCTTTGGATATGCTTCCTTTTTGTTCTTTAGACCTCAAATTATCTGTTAACATAGATGAATGGAGTGGATAAAATAAATAAATAATGGTGGACCCCACAGAGTTTACTCTGGTAAAGGTAATGAGTAACTCAAATGTAGTGGAGAAAGGTTTCCTTACAACATTTGTAATCATATATTGGGCCTGCCTAAATGTGATTCACATATCCAACCCACTCATGTATGTCCCACTTGGATGAGGGGTCAGACCAAGTCTCAACCGCATCCAAAACTCATGTGGGCCCCTTGTTCACTCCCCAAGTGCAGGTTGTGATGTAATAATAAACTCGGTGAGACTGAGGTCGAATCCACAGGGACTGAAACCTGTACGTAATCTGAAAGTAACCAGAACTAGAACTAGGATAAGATGAAATCTAAATCAGGGGTAAATATGAGAATAATGGTGAAAATATTAATCTAAAACTGGTAAAATTTAAAGGTAGGAAACTAGGGTGCCAAGGATCCACTTGTAGAGATCAGGGAGATCTACGCTTGATTTAAGAACACAACTGGACTTCGAGTCCCATCTTCATCCAATTGGAAGATATGTCACTAAAACTCGATCTGAACTTCCTTTGATCTAGTTTTCAAAAGATGAAAGGTGTATGAATTAGAATGGATTCAATCACAAAACCATGCCCATGAGACAAAGCAAACAACAGAATTAAACTAATTCACAACCAATCTGAGTGATGTATGAATATCAGGAAGAGTTCCGTCATTCCACCATGTCTAAGGGGCTATGGTGAACAACAGGACATCTTGGCTTCATAATCACAATAAGTGAAAAGAAAATACTCAAGCCATCGCAGATCTACTGTAATGTAAGTCACAATAAACCATTAAAAACTAAAGTCTTTCTTAAAATCAAATCAATCAACATCACTTCAATCATGAATCCAAGCGGTAGAAATCACCCATCACGCCACAAGCTTCACCTCTTAGCCCTAGCTAAGAGGTTAACTAACCACACACATGATCAACTGATTCTAAAAAGAGAAGAAAAGAAAAAACAGAAAAAAAAACTAAGAAAAACTCTCTTGCATTCATGTCTAGCTCCTCACGTCTCCAGCAGTCCACCCCCCCCCCCTCCCCCCCATACCTGGCTCTCTCTCTCTCTCTCTTTCTTTTATATTTGATGATCCTCGGCGATCGGTGGAGAGTTGTTGTCCTTGGAGAAGTCAGTGAAGAGTGCGAAAACTTCCGCAGCAGGAGTCGGTGCTATGTTTTCCGCACTCCCTTCATAAGTCCGGTTACGGTGGTTGCTGTGGGGCCCATGATCAATGCTATGAATGGAATCCATTCCGTCCATTGTGTTTGCAACTAGATTTCACCTAGAAACAACCGGTTTTGGAATGTTTTTGATGCGGCCAAAGGTAGAAATTACGATGCAATCAGTGCAGACTATCCTTTTGTGTTTGAGACTTCCTGTACATGTGTTGTTCGTGAAAATCAGTCCACAAATCAGAGTGTGGTCGGTTTACCCTCCTGAACTCGATGAACGGTGTGGATCATCAAGACGTGTGATGATGGTGGCCCACCAGGTTGGTTCGTAAGCTCTGTTGCGAAACAGAGCTCGCACGGACTTACTGTGATAGTGATGGGACCCACGGTAGTGTTGATTTGCGAAATCCATGCCGTCCACGGTGTTCAAATCGAAAAACTCATCTGGTAAGACCGTTTTTGATGTGGTTTTGCTGTGGCCCACTAGAGTTCTTCTTCCACCGTCCGACCTGCGTTTAACCGCCAGGATTCTTCGATAGCTTGCATGGGCCAAAAATGCCACCTTGAAGGGGGTCAATACACCCCTATGTGAATAATAGACGGTCCAGATTGGTGATATAGACAAGTAGTGGGCCCCACTGAGAGGACCCGGCGGTGATAAGTGAAGACGCTGTAGCGTCTTCCGTCTTTTTGCGTGAAATCGTCGGTGGACCCATGATTGAATTCTAATGAGAAATCCACGCCGTCCATTAGAATCACAATGAAAAACCATTGAGAGATGGCTAGTCTTGGATCAAGTTAGGTGTGGCCCATTGAATTGTAACCCAGCTGTCCGTCCTACGTTTAAACAAAGATCTACGGAGTATACGTGCATGGGATTAAAAGGGTACCATAGACAGAGTCGTGGTCACCCCCGGACATGAATGAACGGTCCGGATCATGGAATGGACCCACGATGAGGGCCCATAATGTGCGGCTGACCCAACAGCGCCCGCCCGCTGTTTGATTACACAGAGAGGGTCGGGTCAACCCCGGCTTTGACCGGGCCGCTCGACTGGTGTGGTGCGGGAGTGCAGCACACTCTGCACTCCACCTTATATGTAGGGTCCACTGTAATCTATATGAAAAATCTGATCCGTCCATCCGTTTTGTCATCTCATTTCATCCGTTGAGACTAACATTGAAGCATATCCAAATATCAGGTGGGCCCAGAATCAACGGTTTATGGGCTGATCTATTCGTTGGGCCTCTTCCACAGGGATCCGAGGGATGAAATTTGACTTGTACGGTTATTTTATGGTCCTCAGGCAACGTATGAAGTTTTGAGCCAAACGGATGGTGAGAACCCTATGATCCTGCATTCTGGCTGACTTTCAGGCCACTTGATCTTCAGTTCCTCAGTTTTCTTGGATCTCTGGCGTTGATCTTGGTCCCCTGGAGTTCGTCCCTTGGCTTGGTGTCATCAGAGCATTAAATCCCAGCTTTAAGCACCCTTTCTCAGTCCCAGCTCGTAATTGCACCCTGTATCACAAACGCGATTAAATCGGACCATTAAACAGTATCATGCTCATAAATTCAGGCGACAAATGGGGTCTAATATTCAATATTTGACCCTTAACACAACCCCCAACCAGCATTTTGCTAGTCCCGAGCAAAGAATGCAAAAAAAATAAATTAAGAATTACGGGACAATTTCTATAAATTCGAGTGATATTTCGAAAAATAATTCAGATATCAGAATTCTAAGATTTATGAATGTTGATTATTAATTCCTCATAGAATCAAGTTCATGGTGACTTCATAATTAAGTTCCAATATTAATCCATTAATTATAATAATTCTAAACATTGAGTTCCATGAGTGTATATAGTGTAAACTCTGCTTACCATCATTAAGAGATTCAATCGTCACTTTTCATGATAACATTGACGATCAAAAGAGCATTTAGGACAACCTAAACCCGATCTTGCCTTACAGTTCTTCTTTTCATTATTTCGGCCTTTGATTTTTCTATAAACAGTAATGCCAATGATGGGAATCAAATCCTCACCTATAGGGAGCAAACCTATGGTGAAAACCAGTTGCCTAACTCTTTCCAAATGTCAACCATGGGGAATTGAATCTATACCTATAGGGAGCAAACCTATGGTGAAGTTCGTTCACCCAACCCTTTCCGTAGGCAGCTATCTTGTAGCTGAGTATTTTCTTTTTCTTTCATTATTCTTATTGAACATGATGGACAAATTCCCCACGGTGGTTCCTTCCATGCTTAATGATCACCAAGTTACAATTCAATATCGAACTGAAACCTTAATGTGCAAGCGGGATGTGTCTTGTGGAATCATGACTCAATCAATGTTTAAAACTTCTAATCCTAGATTAACAGTTCGAACTTACTGTGAAATCTAACAAATACTGAATCCAAGAGTCATAAGTTACCAACACCATATATCTTGAAATTCTAAGTGCCCTAGATGGCCGTCAAAATCACCTCGAATTCACAAGAAATTTCAGAAAATTTTTAAAATTTTCACGATTTCTGCTCAAGACCAAGAAAACACTGATTAGGAAACCTAATCTCCCACCCCCAACCTAAAATCTACATTGTCCTCAATGTACAAGATATAAGCATGCAATGTATATGAGACAACGAAAGTAAAAGAAAAGTGATGGGAAGATAGTACCTGGATAACGAATCGAGATACTTTTTCAAAAATATCAGCGAGAGAGTAAGTCAGCGCAAGAGAGAAACCAACACAACTAAAACACAAATAACAAAAATAAACTCCTACCTATACCACTTTCGCAGGTGCTCTCGATTACATTTAGCGCATGCAACAAGCCTTTAAAACCCTAGGTTGCCCCTAGTGGACGAGTTGTAGTCTCGTGAGGGTTTGCAGCAATGTTACCCACAAACATTGAATTGATTAATCATGGAATCAAAAGCTGGGTTGCTTCCCAGGAGCACTAAGTTTAACGTCTTCAGCCAGACTAAAGAAACTACCCTAATCCTATGAAAGCAGGGGAAAGACTACTCAGTAATGTCACAAGGTTCCTCTTCTGGCCAATATCTAGATAAATTTTTCAGTAGGTTTCTCAGCAGGATCATCCAAAAGCCCTTTTTGCAATAGGCTTTGATGCCCTAGAGCATGAATGGCCGGAGAGACTTATGTACCTTAGAAAAAATTTGTCATTGATTCGCCTGAGGTATCCAAAGTATATATGATTCACTTATGTCAGAAAAAGTCTCAAAGTTAGTATCACATGGTGAATCAAAGACTACAGGTAAATAAAATTCAGAAAAATTTTCAGGAAGTAATGTAGTCTCAATGCATTCCGAAGTTCCAGGCTTTGATTCAATTTTTAGCTCCTCTTCTTTTAGTGGTAAACATTCAGGGCCTGGGGAAGGAGGGGCTTCGGAGTGAGGGTTCTCTCGGTCAGTGATGACTACCGAGATGTTGTCTTGCAAGGCATCCACTTTTCCTTTTGACATGAGATCGTTTGAATCTGCAAAGTGTGCCAAAAAATCATCCAAAGAGTTGAGAAGTTCAGCTGAGCATGACTTATTTTTCACATTGGAGCTTGTGATGATTTGTCCCAAGAATCCATCATCCTTGAAACACTACAAGAAAAATGAGCAAAGGCTACGGACTAAATCCGTAGCAAAAGGGCTTTTGCTACGGATCTAGTCCGTATCACGTCCGTCGCAATTGGTGGGGTAGCTAAAGGTCTAGCTACGGACAATATCCGTAGCAATAGATATAATTAGCTACGGATCTTTTCCGTAGCAATAGAGACCATTAGCTACGGATAATATCGTAGCAATATACACCAATAGCTACGGATTATATCCATAGCAATAGATACCAATAGCTACGGATTATATCCATAGCAATATACACCAATAGCTACGGATTATATTCGTAGCAATAGATACCAATAGCTACGGATTATATCCGTAGCAATAGATACCAATATCTACGGTATTTGCAGCACTACATACGGAGAGCTACAGATATAATCCATAGCTATAGATACCAATAGCTACGGATATAATCCGTAGCAATAGATAGTAATAGCTACAGCGAAAAGCTGTAGCTTTGCTACGGATTATATTTCATAGCTATTTTCCCTGTTTCCATTACAAGAACCTGCTATGATTGATAACTCGTCTAAGCTTAATGCAATCAGAGAAAAAAAATGATGCATTTATTACAATAGCAATCAAATCTACAATGCATCCTACATTCACATTTCTAAATAAACAATACTTCACTTTGCTCAACCTATCAAAAGAATTACAACTAAGGCGTGCCCTCATGCATTAAATAATGCTCGTACTTTTACAGAATTTTCTTTCTTCAGACGGTCAAGTTCAGTAAACACAAAAGATAGAGCTTCTTCTTTCCTTGAAACTGCATATGTAACTTCTGTAGACTTTGACACAAGATCACTTTCAAGTTTTAAAACCCTTCCCTTGAGAAAATGAATTTCATCATCCACTGACTTCTTTAGCTTGTCAGCCTGTATAAAACAACAATTGTAGACACAATCAAACAAGCATGCCTTTGTACACATCTCAAAAGGAAGAAAGACTAAAAAAAAAAGAGCTGGAAAAAAATAATTATATATAAATAAATAAAAAATGTACCTACAAATCTTCTAAACTATAGCAAAATCCATAGGTTAGGTTATCGGTTATAAGTTATAGGTTAAGGTTTAGTTTATAAGTTTAGGAAATCGGGTTCGGGTTCAGGATCGGGTTTAGGTTTGAGTTTTCAAGTTTAGGTTTAGGTTTAGGAGATCAAAAGTTACATTGGCATCTGGTGGTTCTTCAGTCTTCTTTTCTGATCCTTTGTTGACTACATCAGGCCTTGTCTTAGAGTCAGGTGCTAGTGGAGCCTCAAGGGCCAAAGCATCTTGTTACCTTCAAAGCCAAGCTCTTCGACAAACATTTGAGCGAGTTCTTGCACCGAACTTTCTGGGATTATTCAAAGACAACCATCATTACAGTCAATTCAATTCAATACTAGTAGGAATGATCACCTACAACCAATTGCATGTGAACTTCAGATGAAACCCCATTCACGTCATGTGTATGACACATTAGGTTATGCATAAGATGAAGGCCACCAGGCATAGAAATCAGAAAAATCCACTGATTAGGCAGGACAGACATACATGTTGAATCAGACAGTTAACAGTCCCAATTAAAAATGCTCATTGTTTTCATATAGGGTGGATTCCTGATGAGCGGGCTAACTTGTTTTGTGCAGCAGGTGATTGTCATATTGAATCCCACCTTATGCATTGCTCAGATATCCTACACATGACACTTTGGCGTATGAGCAAGATTGCATGTGAACTTCACATGCAACTGGTTGTTTGTGATGATTCAAACAACCATTTGGTCAATAACAGGATTTTAATAAGCAGGGTATAACAATTTCAGGTTTCTGATTTGTACAAGTGGGTCCCACGGTGAACAAGTTTAGTAAATCAATACTACAAACTTCACAAAATGACTAACAGACTAAACAAACTTACTAAAATCAATACTACAAACTGAACAAACTGATGGTGAACCAAGCTCAGTGAATTGAATTCATTAAGCACCTCAAGAATCCAAACTGCAAACTGAACCTGAATTGAACTGAACCATGACTATGAAAATTGTGTGACATGACATCCCAGCCATCTTTCATATGGGCTCACCACATAGATGGCTAGGTCCTAGAGTCAGGTCATTCTACTCATCGAAAGATTAATTGTAAGCCAATGAAAGGAGTGAAATGGATTTCCAATTAAAAAGAAAAAAACATCAAAAGATGTGAACAACGAAACAATTCAAGAAGTGAAAGAGTGTAGACAATTCAAGAACTACATAACTGGAAATGAGATCTCAGAGTAGCATATATACCTTGTCCATTTGTAGTTAACATCCTTCTCATTATAGGCAAACACCTTCTGCTTCTTGAGCCTTTCATTCTCTTCTTCCAGACGTGAAACCTTGTTCTCCAGCTCGTTCGTGTACTCCTGCCACAATGAGGAATAAATTCTCAATCTTAAAAATAAAAAATAAAAAATGGAAGTAACTGGTTTTCAAAACAAGCAACCTGATTTTACAGGCCCACCTGCTTCCAGGCCCCTGATTGAGCAGCAGACTCCCTGTTCTTGATCATCCTCTTCTACCACCTCTCAATAGTCATCTCGACCACGTCGCCCGATGCAACTCGCCTTATTTGCAAATTGAAAAGAAAGTGACAAATTGATCAAACAAATAAAACATGGCAAGATAAGATAACATTACCTCCATCGAGCTATTGTAACTATCTAGAGAAAATGGCTACAGAGCTCTACCACTGACCTATCAGAAAAGAAATACACCTACTAATGAAAGAGAAATGAGTAGAACAAAAAATCTACCTTCATGTTTCATTAGCATGCAACCCCAACACTCTAAAGGCACATCTCCTCCTCACCCACCCACCCAACTCTTTAACTCTATTAGAAACATTTCCATCAACCTCTTCATCCTTTTGAACTATCAAATTAGGGCAATAGAGCATAGAGCATATCATGTTGAGGAATCTCCTGGTCATTGGTTTAACTAGGAGGTATTATACAATGCTTAAGCTGAGAGCTTGTACAATATGTTCAGTTTGCACAGGTGGGCCTCTTTAATGCATGGGAATCTATGGATTAAAAAGAAGGAAAATTGTAATCTTTAATGTTTCCCTTATACAGTTTGACTTGCATAGAAAATCATGGATTCCATGATATCACTACACTTTCCATTATCAAAGGTGATGGAAAGGGAAGCAAAAGGAAGAACCATCAAGGACCACTTGAAGCTGCTGGACTCAAGTTCCAGGCCAACCTGCAAATGCCCGAACCTACAAAGGTCGTTTGCATCATTGTATAGTAAAAAAAATGGAGAAGTTGTGAGATCTTACCTTGTTGTTATGTAAGATATAAGCCTCTTGAGTAAAGGATAGCCATGACACCTCGGATTTTATATAACATAAGAAAATTGTAGTTCCAGTGGCCGGGTCTTAATATAGTGTTCTGCAGTCCACAAGCAAAACCAGAATAATTTTCTCGATTAAAGTTCAATGAAAAAAAAATTGATGAACAACATACTTACTGAAACTATTTCAGAAAAAAATTAAATGAACAACATAATTTTCGTGAATCTGGGAACTAGCATGCTAGGAACTGCATTGGGATAAAGCTGACAGACACAAGCAACTAAGAGTGCCCAATTCACACTGCTAAGAAATCCAGTAACCTAAACAAAGAAGAGAAGGGACAAAGGGTAAAATGGTCAATCTGAAATTCCAGAGCAAATACTTAGCAAAAGAAGGATCAAGGAAGCCGACTTACATTTGAATAAACACCATGCCTTTTCGTCCAAAACTTTAAGCACTGAGAGTCATTCGGAAATGCTACCAATGACAGAAAAGGTTCAAAAATAAATAAATAGATAGAATAATACATACCATATATGCATGTAAACATATATGCATTCAACCATTCACGCATATATAAATACGTCTATATAGACACAACTTTAGTACACCTACACATGTACAAGGCATACCACTTACACTCCACGTGCCAACATGCTATACATGCAATATCCAAGCTGTCCATCTGGTGGGCCTGTCTATATGCAGATGTTATGTCCCCAAAATAAAGCTGGTATGCTAAGTAGGTGGGCAATTATGTTGGGAACAGGTGGATGGACTTATTTTGCAAACTGTTGGCACCTGAGTAGTGGACTGACCTGATTCTTGGGCCAGGGAATCTATGTAATGGTACCCTTCCGATTGATGGATTGGATATTGTACCTTCGCACCATATTGGTACATGTGACGACTGGTGCACTTGTGGCACATACATGAACTCCCTTATATATGCATTTGTACTTATGGAAACTCTATAGGCATTCACAAAAAAAAAAAAAAAAAAAAAGAAAAGAAGAAGAAGAAGAAGAAGAGTAAAACAGAAAAACTTTGTAGTTCGAGCAGTGAAGCAATTATGAACACTATAGACGGTCCAATGGTGAAGTATTTAATTTTTCTACCTCAACATTTGGAACAAGTCAAAGAATTTGATCTGCAACCCTGCAACCATTAAGACTTCGGATAATCAGTTCGTCAACATTGTACAATACAGATCCATGAGAGATATCCAAGTCCTACACAAAAGTTGGTTTCAGCAAATCGAGGGTGTTAAACACATTGTTTGAAAAAGAGGGGAAAAAAAAATAGAATTGCGTTTACTTTCCATGAGATAAGCTGGAACAAACATCAGATAATCATAATCAAGTGTTGTTGTAAAACATTGCACAGAATCAAATTAACATGCCATTTAAGCACCGGATGGCCTTCGCATTAGATTGTAAACAGTAAATAGGTATACCAACACACACACGGTGCTCTTACATAACAATGTTGCTTATAAACATTATGAAACCACATATACTAAAAAACCAATTTTGCATTGAAGAAAAGATCACATTTCTTCAATGCAGAAATTGATATAAATATCAATAAAGCCCACACATTGATACAAAACATATCGGACAATGCAAGGATTGTCATAAATCAGACTTAGACATACAAGAACTCAAGCTGAATCTAAAGAAAATCCATAGCAACTGCATAATAGATGAATGTAAGATCGCTGGATGTGGTATGAAATGGACCTGAATTTACCCAGCAATGAATAGCAGTAAACCATCTAAGAATGCGGTATATTGCATGATTTTCCACTATCTCTTCAATATAATCGACTCTGAATGCTAGGTTTGTCAAAATAGATTTCTTAATTCTAGGTTATCTTCATATATATAGAAGTTAGTCATGTGTGACCCAAAGAATGTGGTATTAGTCAGTTCACTTTAGCCGTATTACAATCACCACCACAACTCCAAATAGACTGTGAAACATGAACTTCTGAATTAGGCACAAGATCAAAGGTTCAAATCCTTAAACATATGTTTTACAGAGCAAGAATGAGGATAGAGAAAAGGTTAATTTAGTTTGCATGGGAGCAAGTGTCAGATCGAAGAAAGGTGACGCAGGCTGAGCCACATCAACTGGGCCCCCAAGCCCCAGAATTGGCCTATCAGCAAGGAGACCCAAGCCTCCTAATTAGACAACACAATCTAATCAGCCTGCTACGCAAAACAAATCAGCCAGCCATGCAATAGAACCCCACTAAATCTTTCTTATCTATTTAGCATCTTTCATTGATTAGTCTTCTATTTCTGTTTTTAGAAAAGCATGCAACAAAGATTTAATTAAAGAAGAAGAAGAAGAAGAAGAAGAAGAGAAAAGGATACAAACCAGCAACAGAAACAAAGGAACAGAGGTGACATGGAGGGCTATCCTCCCCATTGATTAGTCTTCTATTTTTATAATAAATCCTCAATTGTTAATGACACTAAGAAACTTTCCTTCACTGTACATCCAAGAAGTCTATTTAAGGGCCTCACATGAGTATTCTCAAGTCAAGACGCTTCTTAACTCAATAAATTTCTAGATTTATTCTCTACTTTAATTATGATTTTTGTGTTAAGCTTAGCTTGGAAGTGCTTATATTGGGTGGATCCTTTCCCATTCAATCAGTTGTGATAGGCTGCCCAAAAGGCAAGGAGTTACTGTCTGTATCTGGGAGTTTTCTAACATTGTCTTCATGACCTTTTTTTTTGTGCAGATTGTGAGGAACTAAGGGCTAAGATTGTTGGAACCAAATATGAAAAGAACTGCAATTTAGTCTTCTTCTTCAATGCATAAAAGGAAAGGTTATACATCTCCATTCAATGAATTATTTTTTTGGCTAGGATTACAGTGTGTGCACTTTTTTTTTTTTTTTTTTTTTTTTTGAGGGGTGAAAAGTTGATGCCAGGGTTAAAAGATGGAAGTTCAAAATGGTAAGGAAAACCCTGATCTTCCACTGACCGAAGTCTTTTCATCAAGACTTGTCACAAAGGTCCAGGGTTGGGCTCCATGCATGATCGATCAATTAGAGGTGCCCCATGCCAATCACTTATGGATCCCACATGGGCAACTGATGGGCCCGCATGATAGCAGGTTGCCTAATGGACCCTACAGGGCCACAAGGTTGGAGGGACTAACTGTGGGGCCCAAAATGATCCTCTAGTCACATGATTGGACCATTTAACAGAAGGCAGTTCCTATTGCATGGTAGTAGTAAATTAGCAGTTTCCATATTCAGGCTGTAGTGTCCTTTTTCTACTTCAAGCCTGTTTGACTAATCTAGCACGTTACCTACCTAGTATTGATTTGTAATTAGAATTGGAGTAGGAAATTGGAAACAAAACACTATATATACAGAGCCACATGCATGGAATATTTTGGGGTGGGCCAATTTGGCCCTGTATTTGCATATCATATCCAGATGATATGGATACAATACATATTGGCTGATATGATACCTATAATATGACATGCATGTGACACACATCAAAGTTAATCATTATGTCAAATAACAAGAAGCAAAAAAATCGATTTTTTTTTCTAGTTCCCTTAGATGGATTACTCGATTTTAATTAGGAATTGTTCAAATGAAATTGACATGAACAAAGAAATGACAAGATGAAAGTCAATCACATGCCCTAAATCTAGTTTTCCCCTAGCTCCTTCAGTTATAAATGAATGGGCGTTGGCTACCAACACATATAACATGACCAACAAGAAAGTTAGTAAAGTGAATCTCATTCAGCATCATCTTCAAAAGTAAAATTTGCAACTCAATATTGGACATAGTAGTTCATACCTTAAGCGAGATGTGCCAAAAGCATCAGCAAAATATATGAGATCATCTGAATTATCCTCTCATGATTCTGTTACAGAAGCTCGAGCATATGCCATGGCTTGCTCTTTCCAAAGAACAGCTTTCCGAGTTTCCAAAATTCGCTGAAGCTGAAAGCTGGTAATGCGTAACACCATCAAAGGGGTGACCAGACAAAAGATTAAGACACGTTTTGACATGACTGGCAGTCTTTGATGAGAGTTTTTCTCCACATAACACATTTACGGTGGAATCTTATCGATGAACAATTTGGATAATCATGTTTTTTATCATTCTAACATGGACCAAAATCAACATGATGAACATATGGTTGTTACACCAATAAATATATCAGGATATATCAGAACTCTAATTATAAGAACAATTATAGCATCCAAAACTAATTGCAGCTCTAGGAAAAAAAGAAAAAAGAAAAACTCAACCTGCAATTTCCATTTCTGTTTGTTTCTTTTGTAATCAATTAATGTTTACCCAATCAAATCATTTGAAAATGCCTTACACCTAAATTTCTAATGGGCATCAATATTCAATACCTGTAAAGAAATCAACTTTTGAACATCATGAGTGGGCCTTGATGGACAGACTTAAAAGCTTTCTAAATTAAAGAAGGACAGAAAATACAAGAAGAATGTGAATTTTGAACTATGTTAAACATTTCAATGCATTGGAAACTTTAAGTAGATGCATTGCCATGGTAGAAATTGTTCACAGATCGTATTCAAGATTTTCTGGTGAGAAAAGTAAACTGTACCTTTGTACAGCTCCATAGGGCAAAGAGGATCGCTAACAGCCGACATTTATAATTGGTGTTTCTTCAACATGGCCTCAACAGAAGCCTGAACCCTGTGCATCTTCCTCTACTGATTCGGTCAAAAACTGGAAATTTGAAACTCTGCAACAAAAATAGGTTTTCAGGGCTCCTTTCACCAGCCTGTCCAGTTATGCAACATCACAAATAAGAAATTTCGCAGGAAATTGGAAACCAGATTCAATCTAGATGGAGATCCTGCAAGGATGGGAAAACTTATTCTACCCCAGAAGGAAATTGTGGATGAGCAGCTCTCTTAAGATTAAAGATTTTTATGCACCTACGGTAGATGGCAAATCTTTTCTTCATGTGGCCCAAATTCATGAATATGTTTTACATGTATGGGCTTTAGTTATTTGTTCTTTAGGCTCCAATCCAGGAATCTGCCCAATATCATGCCCATCAATTGGTTGAAACTCATTCTATAGACCAATAGCAAATTCATCTGGCCTCAATCCGCCACTCTGCAAATAATCTGCAATCTGCTTTCAAATCCAGTCAGTAGTTTGAACCATTATCATGCCCATCAATTGGTTGAAACTCGTTCTATAGACCAATAGCAAATTCATCTGGCCTCAATCCGCCACTTTGCAAATAATCTGCAATTTGCTTTCAAATCCAGTCAGTAGTTTGAAGAGTGCAATCATAGGGAATATGCAAGACCATCAAATCAATCTCCCTTCTTTGAAATATTGAAGTAAGGAAGAGATTCGAAGGTCAACATCGATTATGTCAATACATAGAGATCAAAACATTGAAGATACAAAGGGAAACTTCAGATATTCATCAAAATCATAACAATAGATCGTAAATGAGCCAAAATTGCCACTTTAATGAGAACTGAAGATAGATTATAAAGGGTCCTACAAACTGCAAATGACCAATACGACTCTCAATTCTGAAAGATGTTTTTATGCTCAAGAAAAAAAAAATTCCACATTATCTTCTATATTCATTTATTTCACATAATTTCTTCGCAAAAATCTAACATTATCTGAACAGCAGTGCATGCATTTAAATGTACATGATTTTATTGTCAAATTGTGCATCTTTAAACTTATAAAACAACAAACCTGATTTTAAGTTGGGTCTACGTTTTCTAACCCGAATGTGAGCCAAGGGCCTTGTCACCTGTCCTAAACTCAATTTGGGTCAATCAGTTTTTGGGTGGACCAAACCCAAGTAGCAGCCACAACAGGGATGATTGATATACGATTACAATAACCACAACACAATGTAGTTGCTTACCTCTACAAACTTGCTAATGACACTCGAATCGCCCCCATTGATGGAATCACCGTCAACACCGATGCTTTCCCTCTTGTGTAGAAGAGAGAGGGAGAAAAGATCGGAAATGGGAAATAAAAATCCTAACCCTAGAATAAGAAAAGAGGATGATCAGAAATTTAGAAGGAGAGAAAAGGGCAAAAGAAATGGGAACGAGACAGGGCACTTCAAAGCAGAAATTTTGGAAAAATGTGTGTGTGTGTGTGTGTGTGTGAGAGAGAGAGAGAGAGAGAGAGAGAGAGAGAGAGAGAGAGAGAGGTGGAGGTGCGGCTAGGGTGTGGGGGTGAGGTGGAGGCGTGAGAGGGATGTTTGAGAGAGAGGGAATTAAAAAAAAGGGACCCGCGTCAATGAAATAGAAAGGACCCGCGCGCTTTTTTTTTTTGGTGAATTTAGCTACGGTTTATGGATTTTAGCTACGGATAAAACCCGTAGCTATATAGCTACAACTTTAAACCGTAGCTAAAATCCACCATAGGCTGCATCCTTTGCCTGATTTTTTGGTAGTGAAAGTGGATGGAGGTACGCTATCTTGTTCCAGTCCTGTACAGACAGATTGAAAATCAATAGGGGAAGCATCGATGTGGTCACTCTGTTCATTGAAACTACTCAATCGAGGCGTTGAATCGTAAAAATTTGACAGTTCAGATGGTGACCTCAACTGGGTGGTTTCAACTTCAAGAGTCATATTAAGTGGTTCATCCATCTCCCGCATCATATTATCATTCAATTCAGGGGAGTGGTCTAAACATGCATCATAAGGGTTGGAAGGGTTAGTTGAAATTGGTTCATTCTCCATATTCAAATCAGTCATGTCAGACAGGTGGAGTAGATCATTATGGTTGACAACTTCCTGAACCTCTTGATCATTGGCAGGGGCCACACTTGAGATTGAATCCCAATACTCATTATCGTCAAGTTCCATGCAGTGTGTTCTTGGGAGGAGATCACATTCCTCACATTTTATTCCTAGATTGGGTTGAGGTTTGAATAAACTAACCTCTACCTCATCAGTGTAATCATGTGTGTCATGTGGTGAAGTGTGTCACTATCATTATATTTAAAAGACACCCACATCTCTTGATCATTCCTTTGGACAGTCATTGAGATCGACTCATCGGGAAATTGAACCATGTGCTCATCAATACAATCCAACTCTTCATTCTCAATTGTACTATTTTCCATAGTCGCATCACGTGAACTCCACTGTTGTACATCTTTTACAAGTTCTTGAAATCTTTGGAGCGTGTTTTGTTGAATGAGCTCCAGATTTTGTATGGAATTCTGAAGTGAATTCTCTTGGATAGTTTTTTGTTGGATTTCAGAGGTATAGGACCCAAGAGAATCGTTGGCATGATGTATTATTGATTCAACTTCCCAATTTTGATGGTTCTATTGATCATAGGTATGGGGTTGTGTATGGAGAATTGGATTGGGTTTAGGCTGAGGTACATTAGCCTCCAGTAACCTATCAAGGCGTGATTCAAGCTCTTCTAGTAATTTTCTCATGTCCGCAGAAGAGTCTGTGTCACTTTGAAATGAATTCTCTTGGATTGATTTTGGTTGAATTTCAAAGGTAGGGGATCCAAAAGAATAATCACTATAATAAGTTGTTGGTTCATCTTTCCAACATTGATGTTTCCACTGATTATAGTCATACGGATCATAGGTGGGAGAATCTGATGGTTGGTAATACTTATTATCACTCATAATATAATCACGCATTGTTTTTTTTTTCTCAGATGGGTGATAGTAATTTTCACTCCCATAGTTATGATAACCCCAACATTCACGTACTGTCCATGGGGTGGAATTGTTCTCCCGTATATGATCACATAAGGACTTCTTAACCGGTGGATCTTCATATTCCGGTCGATTCTCGATGATAGTTTCAGAAAAGTTTTGAGACATTGGTGGATTTCTATCATAATCATCACCCCAATATATGTTATTCTTCTTAGCATACTGACGTTCCCACTCGTGCATATACATGGTGAAACCCTAACTCTGAATCTAAATCTAAAGGAGAAATCCTACAGCAGTATGGTAAGTAAGAGGAGGAGAAGTTAGAAGGAAGGTACCAATTGAGAAGTTCCTATGTTAAGATCCTGCAAAAGAAACTAAAAGAGATTAGTTCCTAAAAATAGAAATTCTAAAGTTAGAAAGTTCTAAATTAGAAATCCTAATCCTAAAATAGAAAGTAGTGTTAGTTTCTAAAAAGGAAAAAATTTCTAAAATAAACGAAAGCCTAGAAATAGAAAAATTCTAAAAATAGAAAGTTAGTCTCTAAAAGGGAAACCTAAAATAAGAGAATTTCTAAAACTAAAATCATAATTCTAAAAATAGAAAAAAGTAGAAAATTAGAAAGAAATTACCAAATTTGAAGTTTATGTCATGATCCTACAAAACAGGAAAACAGGTTAGTTTCTAAAAATAGAAAAAAAAATTCTAACAAAAAAAATAATAAAATAAAATAAAAAATAAAAATAAAATAAAATAAAATAAAAAATAAAAATCCTAAACTTAAACTAATCCTAAAACTAATTAATCTCAGAAAGCGTAACCGTCAATCCCCGGCAACGGCGCCAAAAACTTGTTCGCTCCCCAAGTGCAGGGTTGTGATGTAGTAATAAACTCGGTGAGACCGAGGTCGAATCCACAGGGACTGAAACCTGTACGTAATCTGAAAGTAACCAGAACTAGAACTAGGATAAGATGAAATCTAAATCAGGGGTAAATATGAGAATTACGGTGAAAATATTAATCTAAAACTGGTAAAATTTAAAGGTAGGAAACTAGGGTGCCAAGGATCCACTTGTAGAGATCAGGGAGATCTACGCTTGATTCAAGAACACAACTGGACTTCGAGTCCCATCTTCATCCAGTTGGAAGATATGTCACTAAAACTCGATCTGAACTTCCTTTGATCTAGTTTTCAAAAGATGAAAGGTGTATGAATTAGAATGGATTCAATCACAAAACCATGCCCATGAGACAAAGCAAACAACAGAATTAAACTAATTCACAACCAATCTGAGTGATGTATGAATATCAGGAAGAGTTCCGTCATTCTACCATGTCTAAGGGGCGATGGTGAACAACAGGACATCCTGGCTTCATAATCACGATAAGAGAAAAGAAAATACTCAAGCCATCACAGATTTACTGTAATGTAAGTCACAATAAACCATTAAAAACTAAAGTCTTTCTTAAAATCAAACCAATCAACATCACTTCAATCAGGAATCCAGGCGGTAGAAATCACCCATCACGCCACAAGCTTCACCTCTTAGCCCTAGCTAAGAGGTTAACTAACCACACACATGATCAACTGATTCTAAAAAGAGAAGAAAAGAAAAAACAGAAAAAAAACTAAGAAAAACTCTCTTGCATTCACGTCTAGCTCCTCACGTCTCCAGCAGTCCCCCCCCATACCTGGCTCTCTCTCTCTTTCTTTTATATTTGATGATCCTCGACGATCGGTGGAGACTTGGAGAAGTCAGTGAAGAGTGCGAAAACTTCCGCAGCAGGAGTCGGTGCTATGTTTTCCGCACTCCCTTCATAAGTCCGGTTACGGTGGTTGCTGTGGGGCCCATGATCAATGCTATGAATGGAATCCATTCCGTCCATTGTGTTTGCAACTAGATTTCACTTAGAAACAACCGGTTTTGGAATGTTTTTGACGCGGCCAAAGGTAGAAATTATGATGCAATCAGTGCAGACTGTCCTTTTGTGTTTGAGACTTCCTGTACATGTGTTGTTCGTGAAAATTAGTCCACAAATCAGAGTGTGGTCGGTTTACCCTCCTGAACTCGGTGAACGGTGTGGATCATCAAGACGTGTGATGATGGTGGCCCACTAGGTTGGTTCGTAAGCTCTGTTGCGAAACAGAGCTCGCACGGACTTACTGTGATAGTGGTGGGACCCACGGTAGTGTTGATTTGCGAAATCCATGCTGTCCACGGTGTTTAAATCGAAAAACCCATCTGGTAAGACTGTTTTTGAAGTGGTTTTGCTGTGGCCCACTAGAGTTCTTCTTCCACCGTCCGACCTGCGTTTAACCGCCAGGATTCTTCGATAGCTTGCATGGGCCAAAAATGCCACCTTGATGGGGGTCAATACACCCCTATGTAAACAATAGACGGTCCAGATTGGTGATATGGACAAGTAGTGGGCCCCACTGAGAGGACCCGACGGTGATCAGTGAAGACGCTATAGCGTCTTCCGTCTTTTTGCGTGAAATCGTCGGTGGACCCATGATTGAATTCTAATGGGAAATCCACGCCATCCATTAGAATCACAATGAAAAACCATTGAGAGATGGCTGGTCTTGGATCAAGTTAGGTGTGGCCCATTGAATTGTAACACAGCTGTTCGTCCTACGTTTAAACAAAGATCTACGGAGTATACGTGCATGGGATCAAAAGGGTACCATGGACAGAGTCGTGGTCACCCCCGGAAGTGAATGAACGGTCCGATCATGGAATGGACCCACGATGAGGGCCCACAACGTGCGGCTGGCCCAATAGCGCCCGCCCGCTGTTTGATTACACAGAGAGGGTCGGGTCAACCTCGACTTTGACCGGGCCGCTCGACTGGTGTGGTGCGGGAGTGCAGCACACTATGCACTCCACCTTATATGTGGGGTCCACTGTAATCTATATGAAAAATCTGATCCGTCCATCCATTTTGTCAGCTCATTTCATCCGTTGAGACTAACATTAAAGCATATTCGAATATTAGGTGGGCCCAGAATCAACGGTTTATGGGCTGATCTGTTCGTTGGGCCTCTTCCACAAGGATCTGAGGGATGAAATTTGACTTGTACGGTTATTTTATGGTCCTCAGGCAACGTATGAAGTTCTGAGCCAAACGGATGGTGAGAATCCTATGATCCTGCATTCTGGCTGACTTTCAGGCCACTTGATCTTCAGTTCCTCAGTTTTCTTGGATCTCTGGCGTTGATCTTGGTCCCCTGGAGTCCGTCTCTTGCCTTGGTGTCATCAGAGCATTAAATCTCAGCTTTAAGCACCCTTTCTCAGTCCCAGCTCGTAATTACACCCTGTATCACAAATGCGATTAAATCGGACCATTAAACAATATCATGCTCGTAAATCCAGGCAATAAATGGGGTCTAATATGCAATATTTGACCCTCAACACCCCACCAAGTGCTTTTATATTTTTTAGGATGTCTTCACATAGTTTTAAATGGTATGGCCCACTTGAGTTTCGTTTACCGATGATTTTTGAGATATCGCATAATCTAAAGGGTAGACATCAAATCCACGGTGTTGATGTTCGATAGACATCATGATGGGCCCACAAAACCTAACATCAATTCTTACGTTCTCACGAGGTCAGTAAGTTGGGTCACAATTTTAACCAGAATATCTGACCCATTTTACATGTCTGGTGCTTTCACTATATTTTACTGATCAATACTCTCAATTTGACTAGTTACTCGCCTCAATCAGGCTACATATGAGAAAGATATTGGGCATACAAGATTGATCAACAATTTCAGCGAAATTTGATTTAAACATCTGAAGTTATTTACTCTTTAATTTAAACTGATTAGATTGTCCAAAAACGATTAAAGGTTCAATTAGTGGATGTGCTTAATAATTTAGTAAATTTATTTTTCACAAATAAATTTAACATTGTTTTTTCCAAAAGGTATATTTTTTTTCTCTTTTAAATAAATATCATTTTTATTATAAAATATTTTGAAAATATTTAAAATACAAATTTTGAATTTTTATTTGCAAAATCTCAAAAAAAATCTCATATTTTAATTTTTTTCTCAAAAATTTCAAATTGCCAATTTTTCTCTTCAAAAGCATTATTTTGTTCTCAAATTTTTTCTTAAACATATTTAAAATTTCTAAACTTTTCAATATTCTTTTTCATGTGATATTACAAATTATTTAAATTTACCTTTTAATTAATTAATTATATATATAGGTTATAGAAAAAACATTTTTCCATTATTACTGACGGTTTTTAGCCGTCGGAAAAAAGATTTAGGAAAAACACTTTTACCGACGACAATTTTCGTCGGTAAAAGTCTTACCGCCACCGTTTCCATCACCACGCGAAAATTTGATTTTCAAAAAAATTCAAAAGATCCTTTAGCTACGAATAGTTTCATAGGTAAAGATGGGTTTTACCTACGAAATTAAAATTCGTAGGTAAAAGTATGAAAAATTCAAAAGACTCTTCAGCTACGAGTAATTTCGTAGGTAAAAGTAACGTTTCTGATTTTTTGGTTATTTTGAAAAATTCAAAAGACCCTTCAGCTACGAATAGTTTCGTAGGTAAAGATTGGTTTTACGTAAAAGTAAAGTTTTCTTATTCAAAAACTCCTTCAGCTACGAATAGTTTCGTAGGTAAAGATGATTTTTACATTTCGTAGGTAAAAGTAAGGTTTTCGACTTTTGGTTTTTTTAAATATTCAAAAGACAAAATTTGCCGAGGTAAAGATGGGTTTTACCTACGAAATTATATTTCGTAGGTAAAAGTAAAGTTTTCCATTTTTTGTTTTTTGAAAAATTAAAAATGCCCTTTAGCTACAAATATATTCATAGGTAAAGATGGCTTTTAGCTACGAAATTTTATTTCGTAGGTAAAAGTAAATTCAAAACACGTTTTCGATTTTTCGGTGTGGGTGAAAAATTCAAATGACCCTTTAGCTACGAATATTTTCGGAGGTAAATATAGGTTTTACCTACGAAATTTGATTTTGTAAGTAAAAGTAAATTCAAAATTGAAAAGACCCTGGGTGAAAAATTCAAATGACCCTTTACCTACGAATATTTTCGTAGGTAAAAATGGATTTTACCTACATTTTTTTTTTGTTTAAAATTCAAAACTCCATTTAGCTACGAATATTTTCGTAGGTAAAGCCCATAATTTCGTGGGTAAATGTAAAGTTTTCGATCTTTTGTAAGGTGAAAAAGTCAAAGACCCTTTACCTACGAAAATTTTCGTAGGTAAAGATGGCTTTTACCTATGAAATTAAATTTCGTTGGTAAAAGTAGGCTTTTACCTATGAAAATAATTTTCGTTGGTAAAAGTCATCTTTACCTACAAAAAAAAAAATTTCGTAGGTAAAAACCATATTTCTTGTAGTGACTATATGGTATCTCAGTGAGGTTTAACCTTGGGTTAATGGCATTCAATAGTGGAACGGTTGGCAATAAACCTGCAGATGATACTTTGAAGGAATAATTATTGAGGGATGAATTCAGAGGCAACCAACGAAACCACTAGTAAGAGATACAAGAGATTCAAGCAATAATTGGTAATATATATTGTTTGATCCTAATCGTACATATAACTTTTCAATTAAACCAATTAATTAAGGCCTAAATTTGATTGAAAATAATCATTCAACACTATCAATCACGTCATATTATCCCCATTCAAAATGAACAATTAAAATAGCCACCATGTTCCTTAATTGATTATTGATTCATAATTGACTATTGGCAATGTGTAACCTTGAATAAATTAGATCTCCCAATCTACACGTCCATTTGCACTCAAATTCAAAACGGACATTCCTTACTAAGGTTTACACCATCTAATTGGTCAAAGTGAAAAATGGACTATGGATAGAGATGATAAAAAATAAAAAATAACTAGTATTTAATAACATGAGTTCTTTAACAATATCTTTATTAGTGTTTTAGAAATAGAGAGGAAAGATCATTTAAAACGTTTGGGATAATCTTATCAATTAAAAACCACTTGATAGATGATTCGATCTACAAAATAATATTCGTAAAAGTTTCCCTAAGAGATCAATGGATCCCTTGGTAAATCATATGGACCTCAACCATATAATGATACCTGAACCAACAACAACCATATATAAGCCATTGCAATTGACTTCGTGAGATGAGTCAAAGTACATTACATTAGGAAATTGAACTCTCAATACATCCTCAAGTCTGAGGATTAATCAAAGCTAAAAGAAATACAAGTCGATTGTAGTCCAAGCACGATCGTCTCCTCATCTAGAGACTTGAATTGATCCTTCGATGTAAGTGTCGAATAGGTGCAATAATAGGAGCCTATTTTCATAGCGAATTTATACTCATATGTAGAGTCGGGCGTAACCACACTAACTCATCATCAAACTCAATGGTAGAGACTTTTTATCATGATTCGTCATCGGCTCCCTTAGACGTGATGATCCCTTAGGAATGATAACAACCAAAGGTTTATCCTGCAACCTGCTAAGTGATCCAATAATATTACAGTATTAAGATCCATGGAATGCATCTCCCATGACCAGTAACTGTTCTGCCCAAATTTAAGTTCCCAGGAACAATTGGAGGAATTCCTCTCTTTTAACCCATATACATGTAAGATTTAAGATATACCTACATTCAAGTCATGACATAATGATATATCCACACAGGACCTTAGAAATCATGATCTACAATTAAGATCATCAAACTAATGCTTAAGAGTAATGCATTATCTTAACAAGGAACATAACACTGACAAACTCCTACTCATACTTATTTGGCCATCCGTAGATTCTGAGTTCATTGGGCGTGGTGACTCGAAGTCAACTTACACCTCTACCAATTCGCTATTATCCCACCACAAACTGCAAGCAAGAGAGTGGGATGCCCCCACGCACTCATCCACCACGCGCGCGATATGAAAATTGATTGTGGAGATTAGCTTGGTCTAAATGCTATCTGAATCAACATGACATGAATGTTGAGGCCTATCAGATGAATGAATACACTCCTAATGCATAGAGGATTTAGGCCAAGTCAATCTACAACTATAATTTGTAAATAGGTTGTGATCTTACTAATCAAACAATTGTGTTCTCAACTCATTGCATTGGAATGATTATTGTTAGAACAAGTAGATCACTATCTGCATCATCAGGATTTAGAAAAGGTCAAAGATTATTACTCCTTCTAATGAAGATCTACATTTTTGCCTCGAGTAGATAGATTTGATAGTTCAGATGGTTTAAAGTTTCCGGATCATTGTTGTTTTATCATATTTATAACAAAGAACATTATGGGGTGGATCATGATCTCAAACAACTAGGGATCAAACTAAGAATGTGAATGTCACGCTCTAAACTCAGAAATCGGGTTCAAGAAATTCCCGATCGCCGAATCCAGCGCCGACCGCCTCCGTAGTACCCCGTTCTTGACTCCTGGAACCCATATACCAGGTTTCGATCCTGGGATCCTACAAAAAGGATTTCAATCATGAATCTGTTTCATAATAAGCATAACCCACAAACCATAACCAGAAACATTGCCACATATTCAATATGATCAAAAACATTTTGAATACAATACATAAAGGGAAATACAATGGATAACAAAAGGGCTCTGGAAGCTCAACTGCACGCTCCTATTCCTGCTCAGCTACGACTGCGTCCTAGCATCACTGCACGCATCTATCGTGCATAAGCTTATAGAAAGCTTAGAGGGTAGTATAAGTGTGTGCGTAATATGAGCGTGCTCAGAATGCAATATCAGAGTAATGCGAAAACATGCTGATAAATCCATGAATACCATCAGTCATCTAAGGTTATGCGATGCAAGGCATGAATGCTGACGGCCATATCAAGGCTATGCAATGCAAGGCCTACCTAGCCAAATGTCATATTCAAGATGCAATGCAAGCACACCAGTCCTCAGTTGAAATCCGCATATTAGTACAATTCATCTCTGGACAATCACCAGGGTCTAGTACGCTCCAAATGGCACTGCCCCTCCCCTAGGCGCGCAGTCCAAGTGAGCGTAAGAGACCTCACTATCTGCCTGGCCAATAGTCTGCCAATACCTATCCGGTATGTCCATAGCGGACCCATTCCTCGAGCTGGTCAAACTCAACCTAGCTATGCCCCCTTCTCTCCGGGCAGGTAAGGTCACACCACCTTCCAACCGACCACGACACAGTAGGAGGCGCGGCCTTCTGGTATTTGGCACTTGGCGCTCATGCATCCACTCGATCTCAACATTGGAGAAACCACCTTATACCATGAGGGTTTAGGGACATTCACCTAGGGACTCTATGGCGCCCCATGTCTAAAACAAGTATTTTCGGTCTCCAATCCTGCCATCCACGATATGCATGTGGAGATCTCAGCCCTGATATCGCTAGGGCGAACGGAAATCATGTCACACAAATGTAAGATGCATGAGTGATACAATCCAGTCATGCATCAGTCATGCACGTGCTGCACGCTCATGAGGGGCAACTCCGTCTATCAGGGAGTCCCATAAATAACCTGCCCAATGGCATAATGCTATGATTAATCACTCCTCGTAACAAGCATGCAGATGATGGTATGGGCATGTATCATGATGCTATGCTATCTCATACTCATAGTTGGCATCGATAATCGGACTATAGACAAGGCGGTGTCCATAGAAAGACAACGGATCTAAACCATAAAATAAAGATCGGTCCTCAATAGTGGATATACCAAATCTGATACCACAGATTCTTTCATCTATGGTAAGGGGTTGTGATGCATCCTCCTCATAACAAGGATGGGCCTAGATGGCCTACTCATGAGCATAAGATCAAAGAGTGGGCTTTCTGGTTTAGGTACTTCTACTAGCATCAATAGGGGCCCAATAGTTTGAGATAGCCCCAAAAGGTGAGATGGGTCATACTTGTACTAATGGGGGCCCATCAATTTGGGTTAGCCCATAACAAGGGGAGATGAGAATAGGCCTAAGGATGGGCCTAGGGAGGATTACAAGGTGGATATTTAACCACCATTACTTTTACAATGTGGACATTTAACCATCATTGCTCCCAAGGCATGACCCTTTAGAATTTATCTTATGATGGGGGCCCATAGGCCTTATACTAGCTAGGAGAATAGTTGGGCATCATAAACATTACTATATACATCATGGTGGGTTTACACATCATAATGGCCTCCCCACATAGGCCTCTCATATATTACATTGGGCCTCACCATATGGTCTCTCATACATTACGTTGGGCCTCATCATATGGGCCTCTCATACATCATAATGGGCCTCACCAAATGGGCCACATATAAATCACAATGGGCCTCACTCAAGGGCCTCATACACACCCCATTGGGCCTCACACAAAAGCCTCATATTCATCACAATGGGCCTCACCAAATGGGCCACATATACATCACAATGGGCCTCACTCAAGGGCTTCACACAAAGGCCTCATATTCATCATAATGGGCCTCACCAAATGGGCCACATATACATCACAATGAGTCTCACTCAAGGGCCTCATACACATCCCATTGGGCCTCACACAAAGGCCTCATATTCATCATAATGGGCCTCACCAAATGGGCTACATATACATTACAATGGGCCTCATACACATCCCATTGGGCCTCACACAAAGTCCTCATATTAATCATAATGACCCCCACCAAATGGGCCACATATACATCACAATGGACCTCACCAAATGGGCCACATATACATCACAATGGGCCTCACCAAATGGGCCACAAATTCATCATATTGGGCCTCACACAAGGGCTCATGGGTTAGGCACAAGAGATGGGTAGTGTGTGTATCACATACAACATAGTGGGCCTAATGGGGCAGCCCATATAGTCCAGAAAATGAGTAGAAAGTATGCACAATATACACATCAAGGTGGGGTTCACAGGTCTACCCAAAGGTCCAGAAAAATAGATGGACAGAGTGCTTGCAACACATACATCAAGGCGGGCCTTTTGCAACACGAAATGGGCCCCACCACCAATGGCTAATGTGGATATACAACTTATACAACATGCTGGACCCACCGTCCCAGGCTGGACGGTGCGGGTAAAATACATAAATCATGGTGGGGTCCATGGATGGATGACTTGGATCAAACACGTGCATCACGTGGGGTCCACGCCCTATGTGGACGGTGCGAATACAACACATGCATCACAGTGGAGTCTCACCGTCTAGCAAGCTGGATGGTGTGAATATAACATGTACCTCAAGGTGGGCCCCACCCCCACACATGCAGCATGTGTGGGGTGGGTCCCACGTCCAGCAAATGGATGGACAACATGGGTAAAACAAATACATCACGATGCGTCCCACCGTCCAACAGATTGGACGGTGTGGATACAAATACATACATCATGGTGGGGTCCACGTCCCAGCTGGACGGGTCCCACCATCCATGGGACGGACGACATGAATAAAACGCATGCATCAAGATAGGGGCCCACACTGGACGGTGATCCAAGTGGGTCGTTGGCCCTGTTGGGCTGGCCGGATGGACGGCTGGGATACATACCTATCAGGTGGGTCCACACGTGCGTGGCCCACCATCCGATCAAGCTGATATTTGTGTTTTCCCTCCAGTCCGGGCCAGTCCAAATGGACAGCAAGGGTGGGCCCTGGACATGGCAGCGAGGTGGGCCCCGCTTTGGACAACAGTATGGTCCATTAATTGGACATCGTGAATAAAACACTTGCATCATGGTGGGCCGCAAACAGGGAAGAGAGAGGGAGAGAGAGAGAGAGAGAAAGAGAAAAATGGGTGATGGAGGGGCCCCGCCACTATAGGTCCCTCAATGCATGTATCTACATCATACATTCATCAAGATGGGTCCCATGCATTGCATGGCCCTCAAATCCGTAAATCAAGGTGGGAATGCCATCCCTACCATAAATCAAGGGTCTAGATGACCCATCAATAGCATGGATTAACTCAAAACATCATGATGGGGCCCATGGAGAATGGCCCCATCATGGATCATGCATGCATCAAGGATGGGTCATTGGCCACATCCAAAGGGTCAAGTAGGATCTCCACCATTGATTGGTGGGTCCTACATGATCCTAAGCAATAAAAGACAAAGATCTAAGAAGGAAAAGCAAGATCTAGCCCTAAACAAGCCCCCACCTTGGATCTTTACTTCTTCTTCCACCACTAGGCTCCAATGCTCCAAGGGAAGAGATTTCAATGGTTGAGATGGGTTTGGAAGGGTTAGATTGGTGGAGAAATAGGTGGAAGAAGGCTGAACTATGGGAGCTTACTTAGACGTTCCAAGCTCTCTCATGCAATGGAGGATGAGAAAATGAGGAAGAAAGAGGGATGAAGGGAGAGATAAGAGAGAGAGAAGGGTAATGATGACTTGAAATGATGATTGTAAGGGGTGTAAGGTAATCATTTCATGTGTAAGAGCATGGGGCAGAGCTTGCCATCATGTAAGCCCCGTCTCTTAGACCGTACCATTCCATAGGCTTCCGCGGTTCCAGGTCGAATTTCGGCGACCCGCGATCTGTTACCAGCGTTTGTGCACGATCCCAAGCCGAGTCCTGCATATCTGAGTCGACTCGACCCGAGACATATACCAGTACGACCGCGCCGTCGCCGCGGTTCCGATGCCGCGACTCGCGCGCCAACCCGATACCTAGGCCAGGAGATGTGGGCCAACGTTCAGTTCGAGGAAAACACCGCGCGTTGCAAATTCCAAGAGAATCTATCAAATCCATCACATCAATCACTTTACTTGTCAAAAGTACACCCATCACTCAACCCATTACTCTCCCCATGCCCAAGTACGAAAGGCAACCCAAAAAGTCAACATTCCCATCACCTCACCATCCCTCTTCCCATCTCTCCATCACTCACATCATTTCTCTCTCTTTCTCCCTCTCTCCCTCATTCCCTCTCTTTCATTCTCTCTCTTTCATCCTCCAAGCAAGAATCATCCATGGCTTCCATGGAGAAACTAGTTATGGCCCACCTTCCTACCACCAAATCCAATCCTTAGATCATCATCTCAACCGTTGAAAATATCCTCTTGGAGCTCTAGAGTGCATAGGCGAAAGAAGGAATAGGCGATCACAGGTGGGTGCTTCTTTCTCTCTCCCTCTCTCCTGATGTGTGTGGCTCACCTGATGTGTGTGTGGCCCACCTTGATGTACATGTTATTCATGCTGGCCATCCAGGGCCAGCAGGCCTGCTGTGATATACATGTTTTAACCTGCACCGTCCATGTGGTGAGGCCTGGACGAGGATGCACAATATCAACCTGGTGCATTAGCTGATGACCCACATGTGTGTGGACCCACCTTGATAGTATGCTGAATCCTCACCGTCCATTGCTTGGACGGTGGGACTCACGCAGCAGGCACGGGCTGCTGCCCTGGACGTCAGTAAGTGAGTAGATCTGACCATGGGGTATTTGTTGTCTGCACCGTACACTGTTTGGACGGTGAGATCCACCTGGTACATGTGGTGTAATCACCGTCCAGCAGCTGGGACAGTGGGACCCACGTCATATCACGTTTCATCCAGTCGTTCATCACTGGATCCCACCTTGATGTGGTGTTGTATTCAGACCGTCCGTTGGATGGACGTCCAACCTTCTGGACGTTGTTCTTTTCAAAAAAAAAAAAAAACAGAGAGAAATAATAAAATAATATTATATTATATCTTATGTATATATGGTGGCCCACGTGGGACCCACCTTGGAAACGAGTTGGCTGGTGAGCCTCATACCAGCTATATAGCTTCTGTACGTCCCAAGTCCCGTGGGTTTCATCCTCACCGTCCAGTTTGCTGGACGGTGGGACCCACCTTGCGTTTGTACTGTATAACCACTCCGTCCACCTGTCAGAGGCGGTGGTGTGGACCCCGCTTATGTATGTGTTACATCCAAATCGTCCATCCAGCAAGCTCTGTGGGTCCCATTACATGACGTCATCAAGTTTATGTGGGGCCACATATGAGGTACGAGTTATATTCAACGTCCATCCATTTGGCAGAAGGGGCCACCATGATGATGTACATCATCCAGCCGTCTGTGTGGACTCCACCATGATGTGTATACCTGCACCGTCCAGCTGGGACGGTGCTGCACGTGCTGAACATGTTGCACGTGACACGTGGGACATTGTGACCCACCATGATATAGGTGTTTTATCTGAGCCGTCCATCGGTGCAGGGCCCACCTGCATACGTCCAAGGACGTTAGTTGTTTTTTTTTTTTTATATATATAAAAAAATAATAATAATAATAACATAATATGTAAGTGGAGGATAATATAAAATAATATATATAACATGCATGTGAGGTGGCCCCACATGGGACCCACCAGATGTTTGTCTTTATATATATATATATATATATATATATATATATAGTGTCTGTGGGGCCACCATGATAAATGTGATCTGCACCGTCCATCTGGACGGTGCTGCGTGTGCAAGCCACTACATCATGTATTTCTTCCGTCCATCTGTTTTGTCGTCATCGTCGTCCATTGCTTGGACGGTGGGTCACATGGATGTACGTGTTTTATCCATTCCATCCGCTCATGGGACGTGGACCCCACCTGTACGTGTGATCCCTACGCCGTCCATTGCTCGCATGTGGGACCACCCTGATGTACTTGCATCCACGCCGTTCGTTGGTGGACGTGGACCCTTCGCCATAATGTAAGTGTTGTATCCTCATTGTCCACGTAGGACTGTTGACCCCACCGTGATGTGTTTCATCTACACCGTCCATCTAACGGTGTGACCCACCATGATGCATGTGCTGTATCCATACCATCCAGCCATTGGAGAGACCGTTTTGTGGCACGAGTAAAAGAATGAGTTAGATATCTAGTTAAAGTGGACCCCCACCAATTGCAATAATCGTGTACACGTATTACACCTACAACTGTTGAAATGATTTTTGGTGTGGTCCAAGCCCACTTGGGGCCCCTTGGTGCAGACCATCCATGAGGCTCATCATGATGTATATTCGAGGCCCATGTGGCTAGGCCCACCTGCCTTATATCTGAGGCCTATATGATGAGGCCCACCTGCTTGAATCTCAGGCCCATGGGCAAGGCCCATTATGATGAGGCTCATAGTGATGTGTAGTAGGTCCATGCGATGTGGCCCACTTGATGTATTTGTGGCCCATTTGTGCGAGGCCCGTTGGTGCGGCCCATGTAATGCGGCCCACTTGATGTATATTATTGCCCATTAGTGCGGCCCATTGATGTAGCCCACTTGACGTGTATGAGGCCCATGTGCAGGGCCCACCCGTGATGTATATTAGGCCCATGTATAGGGCCCACCTATTGCGTATTCGAAGCCCATGAGTTGTGGCCCATTGTGATGTATTTGAGGCCCATGGGCAATGCCCGATCGATGTGATGTATGTGTGGCCGTTACGTTGCGTATGAATCCCTTATGTGGGCCACTCATTGGGAGCAATGTTGGTTAGATGTCCACATTGATGGGCAATGATAGTTAGATGTCCTCATTGTGACCTTCCCTTAGGCCTTGTTAGGCCCATTCTTACCGATCCCGATCGACGTGGCCGATTGCCTATTAGCAATCGAGACCAATTATCATGATCGATTGTTGTGACCGATTTCCTGATTCTGATTATCGACTGACTCTGCTTGTCGTGACCGATTGACCGATTGTCGATCGAGGCCGATTACCGATCGTGGCCGATTATCGATTGACGTGGCCGATTGCCGATTCTGCTTGTCATGGCCAATTGGCCGATTGCCGATCGAGGCCGATTATCATGATCGATTACCGATCGTGGCCGATTATCGATTGACGTGGCTGCTTGCCGATTCTGCTTGTCATGGCCAATTGACCGATTACCGATCGAGGCCGATTATCGTGACTGATTACCGATCGTGGCTGAATGCCGACTCTGCTTGTCGTGGCCGATTGACCGATTATCGATCGAGGCCGATTATCGATCGTGGTTGATTATCGATTGACGTGGCTGATTGCCGACTCTGCTTGTCATGGCCGATTGACCGATTGCCGATCGAGGCCGATTATCAATTGACGTGGCCGATTGTCGATTCTACTTATCGTGGCCGATTGACCGATTACCGATCGAGGCAGGTTGCTGATACCGGTTATTGATACTGATTATGAGTATGTGATAGCATAGCATCATGATACATGCCCATACGCATCATCTGCATGTTTATTATGAGATGTGGTTGATCATTGCATATATTATTGAGTGTGTTGTTATGAGACTCCCTGATAGGCGGAGGTTATCTCACATGAGCGCACGGTATGCGCATGATTGATGCATGACTGGATTGTATGACTCATGCATCTTGCATTGTGTGCTGTGATTACTATACGCCCTAGCATCATCAGGGTCGTAGCCTCTACAGGTAGTTCGTGGATGGCCAGATGGGACACCGAAAATCTGTTCTACATGGGGTGCTATAGATATCCCTGGGTGAAAGTCCCTAAACCCTCTTGGTTCCAGAGGTTGCTCCAACGTCTAGACCGAGTGGATGCATGAGCGCGTGAGGGCCGTATACCGTTAGGCCGCGTCTCCCACTGTGTCGTGGTCAGTTGGAAGGGGGTACGGCCTTACCTGCCCGAGAGGAGGGGGCAATGCTAGGCTGAGTCTGACCAGCTCGAGGAATGGGTCCGCTATCGACGAGCCGGGCCCGATATTGGCAGGCGGATAGTGAGGTCTCTTCCACTCACCTTGTTGCGCGCGATGGGGTGGCAATCTGGTTTGGAGTGTAATAGACCCCGGTGATTTCCCAGAGAGGAACCGTACTGATATGTGGATTTATTGAGCAGGATTTGCATACTCATTCATTCATTCATTCACTATCCACTCGGGTTGGTGGGGCGCAACTATTTGTTACGTTTACCTTCGCATGGTCAGGGTTTCGGTTGGGCGCGCGACTAACCTGAGATCAGGAGTTTACCACATTGAGTCTGACTATCCAAATTTAGGTATGAGACTGGTTTGGATAGAAGTTCCTTGTGATGAACCCCATAGCCTGTGATACTACGTACTATCATCCCGACTTCACACTCCAGCATGGTCATTCCATTCGCACCGCATATGGCATTACATCCAAGGCATATGGTATTTTGAGTTACTGTGTTTCTGTGTTTATATTGTCTAGATACGATTGACGCTAATCGTGGACTCATCAGGAATTACACACTGCATCACACCCTCGACATTTGATAATTGGCTCTTTATGACTCATCATCTGCATAGTTGTTCTATATTGCGCATTCTGATATTGATTTATTCATGGACTTGTCCGTATTTCCGCTTACTCTGTTATCTTATAATTTATGATCTTGCCAGTATTTCTGTTTACTCTGATAATTCCTGCTCTTGTCAGTATTTCTGCTTATTCCGACATTGTACGATTTATGGATTACCAGAGTTTCCGGTATTGTATGATTAAGGCATTGTATTGAATACTTGACACTTACCTTGTGCACACACTTACACCACCCTCTAAGCTTTCTATAAGCTTATGCACGATAGATGCGTGCAGGTAATGTTAGGTTGCAGCAGTGTTGAGCTTGGAGCATGCAGCGGTCCTCTGGAGCTTGATTTTAATTTATGTATTTTCCCTTTCAGCATTGTACTCAAATGATTATATTAGTGGATATGTGATGATGATGTTGCCTTTGTGAATTGGGTAATCTTGTGGTTATGCTTATTACGAGTTAAATATATATTGAAAAAGAAAAAAAAATCCTCCTTGTAGGATCCCAGGATCGGAATCTGACATTTGGATGCTAGGAGCCGAGAATGGGGTACTACGGAGGCTGTCGGCACTGGATTCGGCGATTGGGATTCCTGTGAATCCGATCTCCGGGTTTGGGGGCGTGACACATCATTACCTAGCAAGCATGGGGTGATGACATCACCCTTATGATTGCCTAGGAAATGGTGTCATATGGGATGGGTGGGTCCCACAACGTGCGGTCCACAGTCACATCTCATGATCTGAGCATCGGATTGGAGCACGAGATGAGGCGTTGGAACCATGGTGACGGCGCAGTCACAATGACATAGGTCTCGGGTTGAGTCAGCTCGGGTTTACAGGTTGAGACTTAAAGTCACGCACAAACAATATCTACAGGTCGATGGTTGCCGGAATTCGACCGGGAGGACTGCAGGATCCGAAGGAAAGGGGAGATACTAGGACACAGGCCTGACAGTAAACCTGTGATGTAATAGGATTACCACGACTGCGCTTGCGGAAGCTTGGCAGAGCAAAGGAATGAGGGCTATGTCCTAGAGGGGGGAGGGTGATTAGGACCTATTAAAATTTATGCCTTTTTAAAACTAATTACCTAACTTAAACTAATTAACATTTAAACTAAGCAAGGCAATATAACTCTTAAGGCTTCTAAGCCAATAAAGGGTTCAATCACATAGACTACAAATGATATGTAAATAAGCAACTAGTCTATATCAAGATATTGTATATGTGTGTGTGGGATGTGGTACCTATCAATCACTAAGCACTAATTTAATCATGCATGCATAATCTAAACATTCAGACTCACAATCACAAACACGATCATATATAGTGGTTCGGCTACTTGCCTACTCCACTCCCAGCGTACACACTTAACCCATGAGTGTAAAGGATTTTACTATCAGAGATTTTAAATTAGGTTAACCTCAAACCTTTATATTCCTACACAAGGACTATGATTTAGGTCTTATGCAAGAACCCGGGGTTTTAGGCCCTACATAAAAACCCATAATTTAAACTCCACAATAGAATCAAGGTCCTACAAAAGAACCTAGAATGGCCCTCCACAAAGGCTAAGGTCCTATGTAAAAACCTAGTTCGAGTTTGGGTTTACAAACTCTTACCCTCAATCCTATACAAGGAAAGAGAGTAAACTTAAACTCTTACAATTGACAACTTACTTGTCAGGTTGAGTCCCTTTTGTAGCACCTTCTTGGGTAGCTTAATCGTTGCTCTCCAGTGCTTCAATCAGTTGCCCGATGCTCCCTCGATCATGATGTCGTTGCTTTTCCAAGGCCTCAGCTCCAAGATCAATCACTTTGCATATGATGCTCCTCCGAGGTGTCCAAGGTGATGGGAGCTTGGTTGAATCTCCTATAATTAGTGGGAAGTAATTTTTCCTAAGGGATTCAACTAGATAAATCTTGTAAATGATTTGGACAATGGTATGGCAAGATTGCTTAAGTCCAATATCTAGAAAATGGAAGGGTTCAAGTACATCTTCAATGTAGAGGTTGGAATCCTCGTATGAGTGTGAATCTCAAGGAAGAGTGCTTAGAACACCAAGGAATAGAGGCTATGGATGAGGGATATGAATATGGAATCACCCTACTCCTATTGCTCCAAAAAACCCATTAAAAAGCTCAAGAATTGAATGTCCTTTATAAAAAGTTTGAGCTCCAACGATTAAAAAAAAAAAAGAAGGACAGAAACGGTTCTTTCAATGTTAACGAAGGTACTTCGATGTCATCGAAGGTTTCCTTGATGTCATTGATGAATCCAGGCATTTATGTTGATTTGTCATTGTATATATCTGGATGAATCCAGGCATTTATGCCAACCATGAATCCAGGCATTTATGTTGATTATGGGATTGATCAATACCAGAGTATTGAAAGTTCTCGAGTGTTACCATGAAATTGAATTTAATATGTACATGTGTACGATACCAATCTAGCTATCTTGACCTTACATCTATTCTCCAAGATGAATCTGACCATTTAGAATAATCTTTATCCATAGATCAAGCCATCTGATCGTTAATTTTAAGACAAGAGCATCATATGTCTAAGTAAACCCACTTGTGATCATCTGTTTACAAAACTGACCATACACCCACCTACATATATGACTAGATTACTAACCATCAAGTTTTCCTATGTTAAACATGTCATATGATCATCTATTGAGTGGTTTGATATATGTACATTTCCTAATTAATTTGATGAATAACTCTTTATTCATAATGATTTGGATATAAGTCATTTTGTAAGAATTACTTAGAAACATACCTATAACCACGTAGAACCATTAGACTTCACAAAACTCTTAGATCATCAATAATTATGAAAATGTCATTGACCTATATCCTTGAATTCCAAATCACATGGTTCTCATGATCCGTTTCATGTGAAATTTCATACCAAACCTAATTATCATAAATTAACCATACACGTCGAATTTTAACCCTTAGATCATTATAAAAGTGACCCAATTAACAAATCAGCTCTTAACTGTTGATTTTGGTGTCCATCGAGTGCGAAAAGCTCATAGGTAGTCGTAATAGATATTTTACTCCATATAAATGACTTGGATTGGCCATCATATGGACCAAGTGTAAAATATGAAGACCCCACTTTAGTAGGCATTTACTTAGCCGCCAAGTTATCCTTTTAGGGCTTACCAACTTTATATAAACCTAGATCTTCAGATCTAACTGCTTCCTGCCATCCATCACAACTCAAAATTGGACCGCACCTTGACCTCACATGGCTACGATATCATACAAAATTTGGATACCGATCTATGATCCTACACCGTTGAACACAGAAGCCAACTCCTTCCTTTTGACGCAAAAGGTGAAATTTTAGATCTAGGCTTTTTCCACCATCGATCAACCACCAAACTTTGATTTCTCACATCCATAAGCTTCCCACATCAAATCCAAACCCTCCGCAAGAAGTGGAACGAAGAAAGATACCTTGGGTTAATTTCTGCCATTAAATAGTTGTCTATTCATCAAGGAAAACCCCATGATCGTTGATCCCCGATTAGCCACGTTTCGATGATCTGAATCGCTTATTGGATGGATCTGATGAACATTAACCAAACCCTAAAATTTAAATCATAGTAGGCAACACTTAGGGAGCAACTACAAAAAGGAAATCAACGCAAATCATACTCATTTACGCTGTTTAAGCGAAAGAGCTCTACATGTTGTATAACTCAGTCGAGTTTCTCTTCCCTTGCGTAAATTAAATATGAAACATTATAAAAGGAGCCTCTCCATGAAGAAATGAATCCCATAGACAAAAAAAAGCGAGATAGAAGAGAGAGAGAGAGAGAGAGAGAGAGAGAGAGAGAGAGAGAGAGAGAGAGAAATTGGTTCAGCAACAAAGAAACGTGAGAGAGAGAGAGAGCAATGACCAACCCTTTTGTTCACAACCCGTAGTGTAGGGTCACGATACAATAATAATCTTGGTGAGACCGAGGTCGAATCCACAGGGACTAATCTCATTTGTATTTTAAAAGCAACTAGAAGTAGAAATAGAAGAAGGTGTAAACCTAAATTGAAAGTGTAGAGAGAGTAATTGTGAATTATTTAACTAAAAACTTGTAAATTTAAAGGTGGGAACTAGGGTGCCAAGGATCCACTGGTAGAGATCAGGGAGATCTATGCTTGATTTAAGGACACAACTAGAATCAGAGTCCTATCTTCTCAAGTTAGAAGATATCTCAATAAAACCAAATTTGAACTTCCTTCGACCTAATTCGTAATGGATGAGAGTTGTGAGAACTGGAAGTGATTCCATCACAAAACCATGCCGAGGAGACAATAGCTCACAATAGGATATACCAATCTAAAAAAGAAACATAAGAGAATCATGAAGATTAGAAGGGATTCCATCATCTAACCATGCCCATGAGACGATGGTGAACAATGGGATTTACTAACTTCACAACCTCGATACATGAAAAGAGATACTCAAAGCTATCACAGATCTATTGTAATTTGAGTCACAACAAACCATTAAAAACTGAAAGTATTTCTTAAACATCAAACTAGAATCAAAGAGAGTTCAACTTAAACATGAATCAAATAAATAGAAAACATCCCATCACGCTACAAGCTTCACCTCTTACCCCTAGCTAAGAGGTTTAGCCAACCATAGTCATGATTGGAACTAAAACCCGAGAAGAAAGTAGAAAAACTAAGGAAGAAAGAAGAAAAACGTTTGGCGATGGCTCTTCGCCCTTGTGCTTCGCTCCTCCGAACCCTAAAATGATTAGATAGATGCCCAGGGATGCCCTAAGGACTCCTATTTTAGTTGTGCAATACCTCTTTTCGCACCTCTTTGAAAAAATCCAGAAACTGCATCAAATTTACGTACTCTGCATAACTCCGCGTAACTTCGCGCGATCCGTTTGATGACATCAAACGGGCTTCAATGTCATCAAAGGTTTATTTTATATGCGTTTTTTTTTTTGCGCTTTTGTAGCTTCATCCAGACTCTGTAACCTTCTAGGTCTCGAACCTACCTTCGATGTCATCGAAGAAGCCTTCGATGTCATCAAGCATTGTTCAAGGAATCGATAATGTGTCCAAAATAGTCCAGAGAATTAATCCAATTTCTTCAATAAATTCGATGCCATCGAGCAGATCTTCGATGTCATCGAGGAGTGCTTCAAGTAATCGAAAATAGTGCCCAATACGTCCAGCAAGTTTTGCCAAAATTCCATAGAAAATTCGATGTCATCGAGCAGGTCTTCGATGTCATTGAGCAAAGCTTCAAGTCACCGAATAAATTCTTGAGTCATCGAAAAACGTCTTCAATTTGTCCAGCGACCAACTCGATTTTCCTTCATAAATTTGATGTCATCGAATGTGTCATCGATGTCATTGAATGGTGTTCGATGACATAGTAAATCTGTATTCCTCACTTGTTCTTTCGGCTTCGTTCCTTCTCTACTTAGTTTTCTTGAATCTTAGGACGTTGAAATCTTCAATCTTTGTCTCCTAAGATCCATTCTTTGCCTTGGCGATCTTTGAGAGTCAAATCCATGGTTTTAGCACATTTTCCAATCCAAGCTCTTAAATCCACCTTGCAATACAAACATGAGTAAAATAGGACATTAAGCAGTATCATATTCATAAAACCAAGATATAAAGGGGGTCCAATATGCAATATTTGACCCTTAACACAATTCCCAACCAGCATTTTGCTAGTCTCGAGCAAAGTATGCGTAAAATAAATCTCAATGCTTAATGTTAGAAATCTCTTTCAGAAAATAATCTTTTGTGCACTCAAGTATAAATGAGTATAACTAAGATACGAAAGTGAAATTTTGAAAACCTAGAACCAAATCACATAAGCAACCAATCAAATAAGTTCTTTGTCCATTAAATCAAAGCATAATTTTCATATCAAGTTTTTCAATGTGCTCAGTGAAAGTCAACTTACTTCCCATATGAATACTATCAATTCATTATGTTAGCCAAGCTTATCACTTCAAGATCAGTTTAAACTCAAGTACTGATTCCGAACTTATCCCCTTTTCCTTCTTTTTCTAGTTTTTGATTTTATATCGATAGTCAGTTTTTATTCATTCTTTTTATTTTTACATTCTTTTCTAGTTTTTTTTTTCATTCTTTTTCATGACCTCTTTGTCGATCTCCTGTTTTTTAATTGGTTCTTTTTTTTTTCTTCTTTTAAGGTGGATAAAATTCTCCAAACTTCGATTCTCATCATCTATTAATGATTCTCATCATCTATTAATAAGAACTCTAGCATGTCTTATAGAAAACAAATTGAATGTATTTTGTGATTTAGATAATCATGATATTCAAACTTTCTCTGAATCAATTGAGCGCAAGCACTTAGGTGATAGATTACTTAGATGATTAGACTCTAGCAATTCAAAATTCAATCTCTATCTTATCATACCCAAAGCATTCTTAAGTACACAATTCATCGCTTCCCAAACAAATTTGAACTTGAAACATTGAAATTTTCAAAATTTTTTGCTCAAAACTAAAAAAATACTGATTAGTTTACCTAATTCCCCATGCCCAACCGAAAAATCTACATTGTCCTCAATGTAAAAGAATTAAGCATGTAATGCAAAAGAGGTAATGAAAAGAAGAGCGAAGCAATGGAAAGGTAATACCTAAAGAAGGAATTCTGAAGCTTTTCCAATGATCTCAGTGTGAAGATGGGTTAGCACAACACAAAGCTCAACAGAGTATAGTAAACTATCATAAACAGCGAAAGTAAACTACCCCGGTCCTATGAAAGCAATAAACCTACCTATACCTCCATCAAACTAGGAGATCAATCCTGGTAAACAGGATCCCTCAGAGATATGGACATATCATCTTAATCAATTTTTTCAACAAAAGGTTTTAATCGATGTCCATTTACTTTAAATTCATTGCCTTTGTTTGGATTCTTTATCTCAACAGCCCCATGAGGATAAACATTAGTAATAGTGAAGGGGTCAGTCCAATGAGATCGGAGCTTATCCGGAAAGAGATGTAACCGAGAATTGTACAAGAGGACTTTCTGACCTGGTGTGAATGATTTTTGAAGAATGTGTTGGTCATGAAACACCTTCATCCTGTCTTATAAATTCTCGAGGTCTCGTACTCATCATTCCGGATTTCTTCAAGTTCATTCAACTGAAGTTTGCGAAGCAAGCCAGCGTTGTCCAAATTGAAGTTCAGATTTTTTATAGTCCAAAAAAATCGAGCAAAGGCTATGGAATGTGAAGGCTTTTGGCTACGGATTTAATCCGTAGCAATTTTGCTACGGATCTAAACCGTAGCCAAAAGCCTAATTGATCCATAGTTAAAGCCTTCCTCCTCATCCCTCTTGTTGGTGCTTAAGGGGCCCCATGGGGCTCAGTGAAATATATGTGTTTGATCTAAGCCGTCTATAAATTCGTATATATAATTTCAGTGGATCAGGCCAAAAATTTTGTAGATTAAAGGTATAAGTGGACCACACAATAAGAAATCATAAAAATTAAATTTCTATTGTTAATTTATTGTGTGGCTTTCTTACAACTTTGATCTGACTCATTTTTTGTATCAACCCTTAAAATAATATTTTAAAAGTATTGGACGGAGTGGATAAATAACATACATCATGGTGGGCCCCACGGTCCTAAAACCCACGTCCCTGATGGGCCGTCCGTCACGCGCCCCACCCCCAAATCCCAAATCCAATCCCATTTCTCCCGCCCGCACCTCCCAAAACACCATTTCCATTTTCGCCTCACCCTCTCTCTCTCTCTCTCTCTCTCTCTCTATCTCTCTTTCGCACCCAGCCTCTCCCTCGCCATCTCTCAATCTCCCGCTCTCCCTCACCCTCTCCACGTCTCTCGGCCGCATTCCCCTCTCTCTGTTTCCCAACCCCTCTCTCTCTCTCTCTCTCTCTCTCTCTCTCTCTCGCCAGCGTTTTCAAAACCCACTTTCGTCGAGATCAGTCGAGGGTTTTTGCTGGGAAGGTCTCAACTGGTTTGAAGGTTAGTCTCTCTCTCTGTGTGTGTGTGTGTGTGTGTGTGTTTCTGAAATCAGTTGAGGGTTTTCAGTGACTCGGTTACCATGCTATTGATGTTGCTCACCAAGTGTGGCTGGTGGTAAGGAAAGTATGTACATGAAACAAATACTCATTTTTTTTCTTGGGGGTCGTTTGGCACCTTGGATTGGAGGGGATTGGAGGGGATTAGAGGGGGTTTCAAATCCCCTTGGTTGTTTGACAGCATAAAGCAACTGGGGATTGCCAATCCAAGGGGTTTCGAATCCCCTCTTTGAGGGGGTTTGTAATCCACGGTGAGAGCTTGGATTACACCTAAAATCATTTTAATAGTTGCAGGTATAAATGTATGTCACTGTACACTATCATTCTACTGGGCACATGGCCCACTAACGATGATCAGCACCATCCAAACATTGTTCATGTAGATCAGTACCATCCAAATATTATCCAACACCGTCCAAACATTGTTCATGTAGATCAACACCATCCAAATATTATCTAGCACCATCCAAACATTGTCCATATTAATCAATGATTAAAAATCGTTGGTTAGTCACTTAGACATGATCTTGTGCTTGCCATCCATCTGAGACTTGGAATTTCATCATTTTTAGGCAAAACATATATTTTAGCGGGCTTATCACAACCATAGTGTCAAAAATTATATATCTCACTAATTGGGGAAATTAAAGTTGATTTAGTAATTAAATTCAAACCCCTGTAAATATGTCATGTATAGGTATTTTTGAATTAAAGTTGATTCACACACCAGGGTGCCAAACACACCCAGAGGATTGCCAATCTAGGGGGTTTCCAATCCCGGGGGTTGCGAATCCAAGGGGTTCCAAATCCACGCTCCCAAACCCGACCTTAGTTTTTATGTTGCATAGAAGGTGTTTCATAAAATATATGTAATGTAAAACCATTGCTTTTATTTTACTTATAGTGGGATTTTGAAGTTGTAGTCTAGGTGTTTGTAAAAATGCCTCAATGGCGAACTCGACTTGATCTTGGCTCAAACTCAGCCCGAGTTGCTGACCAAAACAAGCTGAGACGAGCTCGAGCTGAGGTCAGCTAGTGGCTGAGCCGCCAGCTTGACTCGATTCAACTCGATGTGCACCCTTACTGATACATGGTATATTGATTTTGATAAAATGATTTTTTTTTCAAACATGAACATTAGATTTTTAAACAACATTGTAAGAAAAATCAAAAAAGAAAAACATGCAAACAACATTTTCAAATAAATTATTTATAGAAACCGATTTCCAGCCACAGAATTTTTTATTTTTATTTTTGTTCCCATATAATTATTTGTACACTACCATCTATTTAGTTTATAATTTTTTATCAACTAGAGGAGTGAAACAGACTAAATTTATAGGTAGAAAATCCAACGGTCCAATTGACCTGATGAAAATCTGAAATCTTGCATGTGTGCCGCAATGGCACGTGTGATCACATTTAGACTGACAACACTCCACATCCTAGAGATCTCATCAAACTTCAACTTTTCATATCTTGGGCCACCTTGCCGATGAAAGATGCCCCAACATATCTCCCATCAGTTGATTCTATTGGGCCCGGTTAACTCTTACCAATCGGTTGTAAGATCATCTAATAGGCAGATAACTTAATGATGGCCCATCTAATAATGAGGTATACAAGATGAATGGCTTAGATCACTGAAATGTAGTATGGAGTCAAACCATTGCTGCGAAGAACAAAACCGTACCATTTCTTCTGCAAGGTTTGTTAGCTCTACCAGGATGCACCCACTCCACACGTACGTTTAGCACGTGTGTGAACGTGACAGGCCCATGTGCAACGTCTGGGTAGAACATAAGGTGGTGCCAATGGTGAAGATGAACATACACAAAAATCAGTGTGGTACACTCATCAAGTGGGGTAACCTTGTAAAAGAATGGACGGTTTAGAAGAACTCAGACGCGGTTTGACTAGTGACGCTGCCATCAGCTAGGTGGCTAGTGGTCGATGCTATGTGGACCCCACCAAGATGTATGTGTCTTATAGGGCAAGCTCGAACTCATTTTCGAGTTGGCAAGAATAAAATAAATTAGAAAATGTTGTGAGATTTATATTCAACACATTCAATAGTCATGAATCTCACACCAAATTGTTGCAGCACAATTGGCACATCATTGGATTTTGCATGTCCTAATATCATGTCGATTCTGACATTTAAAATGTTCAGAGTTATAGATATCGCAATTCCTACTGATTCCCTGTAGCCTTAACTGTAAACTAATATATTGATTTTTAGGCAAAAATTTTGCTGCTAGTGGTGGTGCCCTTATCTAGGAAGCATAGGATTTTATTTTTATTTTTTGTTTTGAGTTTATACAGATTTCTGAGGGAATGTTGTTCATTATTTTTATAAAATACTATCTGGATGATTCATTCTTTTACAATGGTCAGATCAGCACCATTTCCTGTCGAAGTGAAGTTATAGAGTCGATATACAAAGAACTGCATGCAGACATTCCGAGAGTGTGCCCACCTAGTAAAAATATCACAATTATATCTTAATATTATGAAAGGAACATAAAATAAATGTTAATTTTCCCAATGTTTCGTTATTTTAAAACATTATGATGGTTGAGATTAACAATGTCTTAGACACTTAATAATATTTGATTGCATATAATAGTATAGAAAATTAGAAAATTTTAGGTTGGTTAAGGTGGTATTTTGCTAGTTTTTATATTTCTTGACTAATTATGTAATTTCTCCAATTCTCTTGAGAAATTAAAACTGATTTTTAAACTTTTACAAGTAATTTTCTCAAAAAAACCTTATGTATTGACCAAATAAATTTTAATCATTTTTCAAGAAACATAAAAACAAGGGAATGAATGCTGAACAATGAACAGGCCCTAACGTCTAGTTACATACCGACAAGGGTGACGAGGTCCTGAGTATCAAGGCCTTTATCAGCAAACTTCTTTTTTTGAACATTAATGGAGTCTATGAAAGCTGGTAGACTTGCTGTGTTTGAGGCTGATGAGACTAACCCATCTCTACGCCCGGTCGGCATGGGCCAACTTGGGCCATTGGTCTGCAAGTGATGGGCCAGAAGCATGCTTCATATTAATAGTCCTTATATCATCTTATGCAAGAATAAGTACAAGGATTTAGACATAAAGAAATAAGCATATTTAGTGTGAATACTTGTATATGCAAGTTGGGCCCATGGTTTATGATGTAACCCTTGATTTAGTGGACCACATTTTATATGGAACACTTACATATTTTTAAAAAATCCCCAAGATTGGATGATCCAAACCATCCAATCTTTAGCCTCTTTCTAGTTGAATGTGTATTGTTGCTGTATTTATTTTCTTAACCATCTTAAAACTGAAAGTATCTTTCTTCTGAACTTTTTATGAAATATCTCATTGTAGTGGTTTCATAGAAACCACATTGGGTAGAGCAAAATGTTAGCAACATTATTAATTTGTTGTAAAAATACAATGATTGCAAACTTCTTAATACATTGTATTTGGTAGATAATATATGTATGGGTTCAATCATCTGATAGCACTTCTCGAATCCCTAACTTTTGAGGAAGATGGTGCATGAGGCTAATTTCCAACTTTAATTTTCGGTAAGGTGCAGGTTGAAAATGGACCCCCTGTTTAATCGAGATCCGGCTGTAATGAATAGGGAGTGGATGACACTAAGTTTCCCAGACCCACGTTTTCTTTCTGGAATCAGAAGTTTCTCAAAGTTTACACAAGAAAACCTTCCTGATAGAGAATCCGTTCCTTGTCCATGCACCACTTGCAGATGTGCACATTTTTCGGTTTCTTATGATGATATAGAAATACATCTAATGAAAAATGGATTCGACCCAAGCTATAGGGTTTGGAACATGCATGGGGAGCATGTATCACCTAAGTGTACTGTACGTGAATCAAGTTCCCAACAATACTATAGTGTCCCGAACTTAAACGAGGTTCACAATGCGATCGTTCAAGAACTTGGTGGTAATAACCTTGATGAAGTTGTACATGATGAGCCCAATGTGACCCCTATAGTTGAAGGCGTCTTTGGAAAAAATGAAACTAATGAGTTTGAAGCAAATCTGCGAGACGCAATGACTGGGCTATACCTTGGGGCCCAAGATTTCACCGTGCTGACTTTCATTGTACAACTTTTCAAATTAAAGGTGAATCATGGATGGAGTGAAAAAAGCTTTACAGAGCTCCTTCAACTACTGAAGAAGGTGTTACCTTACGGTAACAAGGCCCCAACTAATACCTACGAAGCGAAGAAGATCATTACAAAGTTGGGTCTTGATTATGTGAAAATCTATGCTTGTCCAAATGACTGCATCTTATACTGGAGAGAGAACGAGATGAAAACCATTTGTCCAAATTGTAAAACTTCTAGGTACAAGACTGAAATGGATTTTGAGAAAAAATAATCTCGAATACCTAGGAAGGTGTTAAGGTATTTTCCATTAACACCAAGGCTACAAAGAATGTTCAGTGTGCAATGGTTGGCGAAAGAAATGTCTTGGCACTCAACCAGAAAATTTTAACATGGAAAGATGGAGCATCCGGCTGATTCTATTGCATGGAAGAATCTTGATGATAAGTATACAGATTTTTCAGCTGAGCCTCGCAATGTTCGATTGGGTTTGGCTACAGATGGGTTAAACCCATTCGGCACTTCCAGTATGTCGTATAGTTCATGACCCATTATGTGTGTGACGTACAACCTTCCGCCAAAGCTTTGCATGAAACCTCAGTTTACTATGTTGACTTTGCTCATTGAGGGACCGCAACAATCGAAAAAGGATATTGACGCTTATTTACAGCCATTGATTAATGAACTGCAAAAGTTATGGCGAGAAGGGGTCACGACGTTCGATGCATACCATAAAAATAAATTCAACATGCGTGTCGTTCTGCTTTGGACAATCCATGACTTTCCAGCATATGGTAATGTTTCTGGTTGTAGGACAAAGGGTAAGTATGGTTGTCCTATATGTGGTCCTAACACAGATTCTCTGTGACTCCAATATGGAAAGAAACATGTTTATATGGCCACAGACGATGGTTGCCAATGTCAGAACAGGCTAGGAAGGACACAAGTGCTGGCACGTTCAACAAGAAGGTGGAGATACGACGTCAACTGATCCGTCTGGATGGGATTGAGGTCAAAAGACAAACCGCGAACATGAATATGCAGTGGAGGAAGACTGGGAAGAGTAATATAAGGGGTATTGGTGGAGGTCGACAAGAGCTAGCGGATGATGTTGAATCACCGTGGTTCTTCAAACGGTCTATATTATTTGATCTGGAGTATTGGAAAGATATTCCCGTGTGTCACAACCTTGATATCATGCATATTGAGAAAAATATATGTGAAATCCTAGTTGCCTTGATGTTGAACACACCTGGCAAAACCAAGGATGATGCTAATGCACGCAGGGACCTGAAACAATTGGGAATTAAGAAGCGTCTATGGCTGAAAAAGAACAATGGCAAGGTGATTCAGAAACAAGGTCCTTTCTGTCTAAGAAAAGAAGAGAAAAAACTTTTCATCTAGACTTTGCATGAGCTGCGTATTCCTATTGGTTTTAGTGCGAATTGGAGGACCATCGTAAAGGAAGATTGCTTGGATTTAAAGGGAATGAAGTCTCATTCTTATCATGTGTTGATGCAACATCTGCTCCTAGTTCTCATCCAGCATGCATTTAGGGATAGGAAGGTCATTCGTCCTATAATTCAAGCTTTTGTACATTTTTTAATGCCTTATGCTCGACAACCGTAGACCTTCAAACACTCCTTACTCTCGAGAGGGGCATCGCTAGGATGATATGTCAGCTTGAAACTATATGCCCGCCAACGATATTTGTCATTATGATGCATTTATCGATCCATTTGGCTTACGAGGCTCGCATATGTGGTCTTGTATACTATCGATGGATGTATCCATTCGAAAGGTATGCTGTGAGCTTAGTAAGAATAAATCGGCTTAACATCTACATTTGCATGTATATATAATGTATTATTAACTCTGTCAGGTTCATGAAGACATTCAAGGCCTATGTCTGTAACAAGACATGACCTGAGGGTTGTATTGCAGAGCAGTACATCCAAGAGGAGACGGTTATATTCTACAACCAATATAAAGGAAAACAGAAAACATGCCTATTGGAAAAGCTGGAAAAATGGTTTAACGGAGTCATTCCACGACTACGTAAGTTGGAAGATATCGTTGATGAAGACCCTAATGATGACGACGTTGGTCCAGTAGGTTCGGGTCAAAGTGTTATCCTAGCGGGTATTGAATACGAATAAGCTCGTACATGGGTACTGAAGAGTCATCCCAGCTACGACGAGTGGGAAGGGTATGTACAATAAGCTCATATATGTATATATATATATATATATATATATATATATATATATATATATATATATATATATATATATATATATATATATATATATCTTCCTTACTTTATGCGATTTCAATATAACAATGTTATTGAATATCGCGCAGGAAGCATAAAGATTTCTTGTAGCGATGCTATAAGAGGACCAACAGGGTGCCTAGCGAGGACGAATTCATATATTGGTTGAAGAAGCAACCAGAGTTCATTGAATCTGACGATAATGAATTTAAAGATGTAGTGAGAGGACCTCTAGCTTTTTCTATTGAATACAATAAGTATTATATTAATGGTTTCCTATTTGTCACTAAGGACTATGAGGAGAATAAAACGAACCAAAACAGTGGCGTTAGGACAGAGGATATGACAACCTTCTGATCAAGTGCTAATGATATCAATACAGTGGATGAAAATCAACCTTACTACGGAGTCCTTCGTAGAATTATCCAATTGGAATACCGAATAGGGTACAAGCCCGTCCTATTTAAGTGTGATTGGGTGAAAGTGACACATCATGGTGTTTCTTTTGATGTCGAAGTGAATTTGAGATTAGTAAATTTGTCTAGTCTTTATAGTTCAGACAAAGTCGGTGACGAGCCCTTTATTCTTGCAGAGCATGCCACGCAAGTTTTCTACTCCAGAGATCCAAAAAATGCTGACTGGCATATCGTCTTGGAGGTTCCAAAATTTTTTTTCGTCGAATAAGAGACATGCGTTCTATCGGAACGATTAAAGGCTGTAAGCAATGTCGATGCAGGACCTGATCTCACCTCATTAGTAATGGTTGATGAGTTGATATTCAATGAATTTGAAGACGTTAGTGTTGTGGTCGAGAAAACAAAGAAAAGAAAACGATCAAAGAGAATCTACTGATTTGTTTGTATTTTCTAAGCATGTAACAAAATGATATTTATTGGAGGAAATCTAATCAAGGTTTGGATAATATAGTGAATTTTTTGTACTTTATCTGTGATCTAAATTATTTCTTAACCATTAGCTTTTTTTTCTTTTCTTTTCATATTAGGGAAGAAATAGGCACATGGATTCACAACCAGAACTATTAGGTGCGTAGGTGCTTGGGAGTACAGATTCAAGCAACACCAAACGTAATAAGATACTTCTCCTTAATTATATATGTAAATTTTCTTTTTCTTATATATTGACGTTAATCAATTATGTGTATATATAACTATTATTCTTTTTATGCAATTGTGTCAGCTTCTTCTTCATCTAGAAAGAGAGGCATTACTAGGGGGGTCTCTTTACTTGTGCAACCTGATAGGAAAAAAGTCCTAAAGACAAATGAATTCGGGCAACCGAATGAGGATTGTTCCGATCATAGAGACTTTGCATCGCATGTCGGTGTCCTCACCCGTTCTCATATCCCAATCATATACCAGGACTTTCGTCGGGTGCCTCATGAACAAATTCGTATGGTCACAGAAAGACTGTCACAGTTTTATGAGTTTGAGGGTCAAAGTTGGGATGCAAGTCTTGAGTACGTTACAAAATGCATCAATGAAGCATGGAGGAATTACAAGAGATGATTGACTGCAAAATATATTAAAGACAAGGATCCTATTGCTGTGAGAGATGGTCCTGCCCCCTCAAGTATCCCTATGGAGGATTGGAGGGTCTTTGTGGATCAATGTACCACCGAGGAATTCAAGAGGGTAAGCGTAAGGAATAAAATCAATCGGGCCAAGCTAAAAGGATTTGCGTGTCTTGGGAGGCACAGCATGGCTGTTACTCGCCATAAGATGGTATGTATTTAAAAATAGATATTATAGTTTAAAATTGAATTTAAATTTGAATTATCATTCATCTAAATTTATTAATGATATGTATTTCAATGATATGTAATGTGCTAAAGGCGAAGGAGAAGAATCTTACGTCTGATGCCGAGATAGGTAGATGTGAAGTCTTCTTAAGAGCCCATACAAGAAAGGACAAAGTTGTCTAGTATCCTGACCTTGCTGTAAGTGCATCCCTCGTACCACTAAATAGTACCCTTATGAAAAGCCTATGTATAACTTTGAATTATATTGCATTCATTTATATTTTTTCACAGGAAAAACTAGAGGAGCTCTCTAGTAGCAATCCTGCTTCTAGGATGACTGGCATGGATGATGCCCTTACAGAGGTACTAATAAAATTTAAAAATTACTTAAGTTTTAGTTTTATGGTAATTATGAATATCTTAATAACTTGATTTGCAATGTTTTACAGTTGGTTGGTTCTGACAAAAGAGGGCGAATGCGGGGTCTAGGTTGCTTAATAAGCAAGGTAGGACTGAAGAAGTCAGCCCCTGCTCGTTCAAAGGTAGAGAATGTGACAAAAGAAAAAGAGGGCGTAGTTTAAGAGTTAACTCAGGTGAAGAAAAAATTGGATGATGTGACTCAAGATATAGTTGAGATGAAGAAAACATTGGTGGATATGCAGAAAGAGAGAGAGTCTACTCAAAATCTCTCATCACCAACAGTCGTTAAATCTACTCAGGCATCGTCGGTATGCAAGTATAATTTATTTTTTTTACTGTATTGAGCTTACAATTATATTATAAGCGCTAACAATACCAATGTCATTTTATGTGTAAATGTAGTCGGATATTATATATATCGGTAAGAGATGCGACTTGCTTGGTTTTGGAAAACGTAGTGTAGCTGTTCGTGGTGAAGTACACGAAGTTAATCCAAATGCAACTGTCCATTGCGAACCGTTGGAGGATGGAGCTTTTGTTGTTATCTTGACTGAGGTTGTATAAGCTCACTCTCCTTTATGGAAAGAAGATGGGTTCGCATCTACACTTGGAGAGGTCGGTCTGGGATCATTTGTGTAATAGGGGAAAGAGGCTTTGAGAATTCAATAATTTGAACAAATTTGGTACTCTATAATTGAACATGTGTAGTGTGCATTTTGAACTAATTTTAAACATGTAGTGTGCATTTTGAACTAATTTAGAACTAACTTGGCACTTGTTTTTTTTTTTTTTTTTTAAAATATTGAATGAATTTTGTACTCTATATTTGAATGTATTTATAGTCTTAGGCTCCATTTGGTCATCACATTAGTATTTATGAAAGCATTTTTTAACTCCGCCAATGCAACTCCTTGCATTGCCGGTCCCAAGCCCAGATAAAGGAGGAGGGAGAAGGGCTTTAGAATGAGATCGTCAACTATGGAGGAGATCCTGAAAATGCAGTATCTCTGGTTTTATGGTTTTACTTGTATATTCCTGTATTGACTACTCAAGCATGACGGTTATGCGCATTCTTTCAGGTGGATGTTGCATGTGGGAGGATTGGAGCTGCATATTTCAAATTCAAGCATCTGGTATGTCTCTTGTCAAGAATGCACATGTGTAGTTAATCAAACAATACATTATGTGATATCGTGTGCATTATATCTATGTTGTAATTCCCCTCATGCATTGTGCTTAAAATCCATGTTTATGCATGATTCTCATGCATTGACATGGATATGGGCAAAAAAAGATCGAACCTGAACCCGATTTCCTAAACCTAAACCTTAACATATTCTCAAATCTCTAAACCTAAACCTACACCTAATCCTAATCTCAATTCCCTAACCTAAACTGAAACCTAAACTTGAAAACTCAAACCTAAACCCGATCCCGAACCCCAACCCGATTTCCTAAACCTAAACCTTAACCTATTCTCAAATCCCTAAACCTAAACCTACAACTAATCCTAATCTCAACTCCCTAACCTAAACCTAAACCTAAACTTGAAAACCCAAACTTAAACCCGATCCCGAACCAGAACCTGATTTCCTAAACTAAACCTTAACCTATTCTCAATACCCTAAACTTTAACCTACAACCTAACCTAAACCTAAACCTATAACCTACACTTAGAACCTAAACCTAAATCTATAACCTAAACCTAAACCTAAAACCTAAACTTATGACCTAAAACCTAAATGTTTTCTCAAATCCCTAAACCAAAACCAACACCTAATCCTAATCTCAACTACCTAACATAAACCTAAACCTAAACTTGAAAACCCAAACTTAAACCCGATCCCGAACCCGAACCCGATTTCCTAAACCTAAACCTTAACATATTCTCAAATCCCTAAAACTATAACCTATAACATATAACCTATAACCTAAACCTAAACAAAAAAATGCAGTGAGTATCTCTGGTTTTATGGTTTTAAATGTAGATTCCTATATTGATTACCCAAGTATGACGGTTATGCGCATTCTTTCAGGTGGATATTGCATGTGTGAGGATTGGAGCTGCGTATTTCAGATTTAAGCATCGGGTATGTCTCTTGTCAAGAATGCACATGATTGGAGTGGCTTGGCCATTTGGACAGGCTGTATTTATGTATTTGCTCGAATTTGATGGAGCAGACCCGGATGTGCGTCAGAGCTATCCGGAAGAGCGGGAGTCCCTGGAAGGTGGGAACCGCTGTTGTGATCATGATGAAGTTGTCCATTTCCTATGGACGGCATTGGAGGGGCCTGGCCATTTGGACAGGCCGTATTTATGTATTTGCTTGAGATTAATGGAGCAGACCCGGATGTGCGTCGGAACTATCCGGAAGATCGGGGGTCCCCGGAAGGTGGGAACCGCTGTTATGACCATAATGAAGCTGTCCATTTCCTATGGACGGCATTGGAAGGGCCTGGCCATTCGGATAAGCCGTGTTTATATTTGTATTTGCAGGGACCACACTCGAGCCTATTCTCAAATCCTATAACCTATAACTAAAACCTATAACCTAAATCAAAACCTCTAACCTAAACCAAAACCAAAACCTATAACCTAAACTCAATTCCCTAAAGCTAAACCTATACCTAATCCTAATCTTAACTCCCTAACTTAAACCTAAACCTCAACTTGAAAACCCAAACTTAAACCCAATCTCGAACCTGAACCCGATTTCTAAAACCTAAACCATAACCCATTCTCAAATCCAAAAATCTATAACCTAAACGTAAACAAAAACCAAAACCTATAACTTAAACCCGAGCCCATTCTCAAAACCCAAAACCTATAACCTAAACCAAAACCAAAACCTATAACCTAAACCTGAACCCATTCTCGAATCCCAAAACCTATAACCTATAACCTAAACCAAAACCTATAACCTTAACCAAAACCTATAACCTAAATCAAAACCAAAACCAAAGCCTATAACCTAAACCCGAACCCATACTCAAATCCAAAAACCTAAACCTTAACCTAAATCAAAACCTATAACCTAAACCAAAACCTATAACCTAAACTCAAATCCCTAAACCAAAACCTATAACCTAAACCCAAAAACCTAAACCTTAACCTAAACCAAAACCTAAACCCGTACCCATTCTCAAATCCAAAAACCTAAACCTTAACCTAAACCAAAACCTATAACCTAAACCCGAACCCATTCTCAAATCCAAAAACCTAAACCTTAACCAAAACCTGTAGCCTAAACCCGAGCCCATTCTCAAATCCCAAAACCTATAACCAAAACCAAAACCAAAACCTATAACCTAAACCCGAACCCATTCTCAAATCCCAAAACCTATAACCTATAACCTAAACAAAAACCAAAACCAAAACCTATAACCTAAACCCGAACCCATACTTAAATCCAAAAACCTAAACCTTAACCGAAACTAAAACCTATAACCTAAACCAAAACCAATAACTTAAACCAAAACCTATAACCTAAACTTAAATCCTTAAACCAAAACCTATAACCTAAACTCAAATCCCTAAACCAAAACCTATAACCTAAACCCGAAAACCTAAACCTTAACCTAAACCAAAACCTAAACCCGAACCCATTCTCAAATCCAAAAACCTAAACCTTAACCTAAACCAAAACCTATAACCTAAACCCGAACCCATTCTCAAATCCAAAAACCTAAACCTTAACCAAAACCTATAACCTAAACCCGAACCCATTCTCAAATCCCAAAACCTATAACCTTAACCGAAACCAAAACCTATAACCTCTACCCGAACACATTCTCAATTCCAAAAATCTAAACCTTAACCAAAACCTATAACCTAAACCCGAACCCATTCTCAAATCCAAAAACCTAAACCTTAACCAAAACCTATAACCTAAACCTGAACCCATTCTCAAATCCAAAAACCTAAACCTTAACCAAAACCTATAACCTAAACCCGAGCCCTTTCTCAAATCCCAAAACCAATAACCTAAACCAAAACTAAAACCTATAACTTAAACCCGAACCCATTCTCAAATCCCAAAACCTATAACCTATAACCTAAACCAAAACCTATAACCTTAACCAAAACCTATAACCTAAACCCGAACCCATACTTAAATCCAAAAACCAAAACCTATAACCTAAACCAAAACCTATAATGTAAACTCAAATCCCTAAACTAAAACCTATAACGTAAACTCAAATCCCTAAACCAAAACCTATAACCTAAACCCGAAAACATAAACCTTAACCTAAACCAAAACCTAAACCCGAACCCACTCTCAAATCCAAAAACCTAAATCTTAACCTAAACCAAAACTTATTACCTAAACCTGAACCCATTCTCAAATCCAAAAACCTAAACCTTAACCTAAACCAAAACCTATAACCTAAACCCGAACCCATTATCAAATCCAAAAACCTAAAGCTTAACCAAAACCTATAACCTAAACCCGAACCCATTATCAAATCCAAAAACCTAAACCTTAACCTAAACCAAAACCTATAACCTAAACCCGAACCCATTCTCAAATCCAAAAACCTAAACCTTAACCAAAACCTATAACCAAAACCAAAACTAAAACCAAAACCTATAACCTAAACCCGAACCCATTCTCAAATCTAAAAACCTAAACCTTAACCTAAACCAAAACCTATAACCTAAACTCAAATCCCTAAACCTTAACCTATAACCTAACCTAAACCTATACTTATAACCTAAAACTATTCCCAAATCCCAAAACCTATAACCTAAACCTAACCTTTCCCTAAACCAATAACCTAAACTCAATTCCCTAGAGCTAAACCTACACCTAATCCTAATCTCAACTCTCTAACCTAAACCTAAACCTAAACTTGAAAACCAAAACTTAAACCCAATCCCGAACATGAACCCGATTCCTAAACCTAAACTATAACCCATTCTCAAATCCAAAAACCTATAACGTAAACCTTAACCTAAACCTAAACCAAAACCAAAACCTAAAACCTAAACCCGAACCCATTCTCAAATCCCAAAACCTATAACCTAAACCTAAACCGTAACCAAAACCTATAACCTAAACCAAAACCAAAACCTATAACCTAAACCCGAATCCATTCTCAAATCCCAAAACCTATAACCAAAACCAAAACCAAAACCTATAACCTAAACCAGAACCCATTCTCAAATCCAAAAACCTAAACCTAAGCCAAAACCAAAACCTATAACCTAAACCCGAGCCCATTCTCAAATCCCAAAACCTATAACCCTAACCGAAACCAAAACCTATAACCTCTACCCGAAACCATTCTTAAATCCGAAAACCTTAACTTTAACCAAAACCAATAACCTAAACACGAACCAATTCTCAGATAAAAAACCTAAACGTTAACCAAAACCTATAACCAAAATCAAAACCTATAACCTAAACCCGAACCCATTCTCAAATCCAAAGACCTAAACCTTAACGAAAACCTATAACCTAAACCAAAACTAAAACCTATAACCTAAACCCGAACCCAATCTCAAATCCAAAAACCTAAACTGTAACCAAAACCAAAACCTATAACCTAAACCCGAACCCATTCTCAAATCCAAAAACCTAAAGCTTAACCTAAACCAAAACCTATAACCTAAACGCGAACCCATTCTCAAATCCAAAAACCTAAACCTTAACCAAGACCTATAACCTAAACCAAAACCAAAACCTATAACCTAAACCCGAACCCATTCTCAAATCCAAAAACCTAAACTTTAACCAAAACCTATAACCTAAACCTGAACCTATTCTCAAATCCAAAAACCTAAACCTTAACCTAAACCAAAACCTATAACCTAAACCCGAACCCATTCTCCAATCCAAAATCCTAAACCAAAACCTATAACCTAAACCCGAACCCATTCTCAAATCCAAAAACCTAAAGCTTAACCAAAACCTATAACCTAAACCCGAACCCATTATCGAATCCAAAAACCTAAACCTTAAACTAAACCAAAACCTATAACCTAAACCCGAACCCATTCTCAAATCCAAAAACCTAAACCTTTACCAAAAACTATAACCTAAACCAAAACCAAAACCAAAATCTATAACCTAAACCCGAACCCATTCTCAAATCCAAAAACCTAAACCTTAACCTAAACCAAAACCTATAACCTAAACTCAAACCCTAAACCTTAACCTATAACCTAACCTAAACCTATACTTATAAACTAAAACTATTCCCAAATCCCAAAACCTATAACCTAAACCTAACCTTTCCCTAAACTTATAACCTAAACTGAATTCCCTAGAGCTAAACCTACACCTAATCTTAATCTCAACTCTCTAACCTAAACCTAAACCTAAACTTGAAAACCAAAACTTAAACCCAATCCCGAACATGAACCCGATTCCTAAACCAAAACCAAAACCCATTCTCAAATCCAAAAACCTATAACCTAAACCTTAACCTAAACCTAAACCAAAACCTATAACCTAAACCAAAACCAAAACCTATAACCTAAACCTGAACCCATTCTCAAATCCCAAAACCTATAACCTAAACCTAAACCTTAACCAAAACCTATAACCTAAACCCGAATCCATTCTCAAATCCCAAAACCTATAACCTAAACCAAAACCAAAACCAAAACCTATAACCTAAACCAGAACCCATTCTCAAATCCAAAAACCTAAACCTAAACCAAAACCAAAACCTATAACCTAAACCCGAACCCATTCTCAAATCTCAAAACCTATAACCTTAACCGAAACCAAAATTGAAAAGGCCTAGCTATATGTCCTAGAGGGGGGGTGAATAGGACTATGCCAAATAAAACTTATAACAGCGGAATTAAAAGAATATGATAGCCAAATTAAATCACAATGCAGGAAAGTAAAATAACCTCAAAATTTAGATGTTGAGAGGTTGATACAAATGTTGTTCTAAGGACAACTTTTCACCAAAAACCAGAGTTTATGGTAGGACAACCTTATTTCTAGAAAGATCTTTGTATCAAATCTCAAACCAAAGAGGAATACAGAATTAAGCACAAACTGAAATAAATTATAATCACAAATGTATTGTTCTAGGGACAGCCATACACCATAAAAATGGCAGGGCAACCTTGCTGGAACAACTTTTAAAGAAAATTGTATTTCAAGCAGATAAAGGAATAGTAGAAAGTAAATTCTAAATTATTACAAAATTCCCACAATGCTTGAATTAAATAATTACAACATTCACCACCATACATACATCCCACAAATAAATAATTAAAGATTAGAAATGTAAATCATTTAATCACAACACAAGGGATTATAATGGTTCACCTGTGTGTTCACCAACTGTTAAACAACAGCCATACAGAATGCTACTCCACTCCTAATATCCTCACACTAGGGATATTAGCATTCACTAACTAAATAGGTTTTCACAGGTTCACCCAAAACCTTTACAATTGTGTCTTTGTCCGTGGACTTACACAATGAAAAAAATCCCACTTCTGAGTTTTCCTGGCTCTCCTCAGATAACCAATACAACAAGATTTTTCTGACAAATCTTGAAAGAAACCAAAACAGAAAGGAATTTACAATTAAATGTAAAATACCTGATTATCTCCTTCGTTGTAGCAGCCCGGTAGAACCAAATCAGAGTAAATGATTGAATGTCCAAGTTCAATGTCCAGTACTTAATTACAATGGTTTTAGTTCTAATAAATTTTAAATTAAACCAACTAGGGCTTGCCTTAATTGATTTTGATTCCAAAGAAAGGGAATAACAATTCCTCTTATCAAATTAGATTGGAATAGCAGAAACAAAATCAATTAAATAAAGCTAAAGAAAGAGAATATAAAATAAACACACTTAGCTTAGATAGAGCATTGAATTATCACTCAGAAGTTTGACGAAGATTGGCTTGAATAGATTGATTAATTCCCTCATTCTTCTGAGTTTCGTGCTCAATTTATAGGTAAGCAGATCACGTCTTCGACTGGTTTAGGGAGCTCTTCGACTAGTCGAAGAAGTAATAGATTTGAAAAAAATCGGGCGCGATAAGCTTTGACTGTTCTACGGCTGGTCGAAGGTCTCCTTCGACTGGTCGTAGGTCACCTTCGGCTGGTCGAAGGTCTCCTTCGACTGGTCGAAGACCCTGTAAATAATCGCTGGACTTTGAGTTGAAGATATTCGACCGGTCGATGATGCAGTCGACACTGTTCCTTCGACTGGTCGAAGAGATTCCTAGACTGGTCAAGGCTAACCGAAAATATCCGAATTTTGTAACAACCTTACGACAGATCGAGGAAATTCTTAGACTGGTCGAAGCAGGGCTAGGACTAGTCGAAGAAAGCCTAGGATAAGTCTTCAGACGGCCCAAACACATCTGACATATACATATGACTTATGTATCCAAAGTGGCCTACTCCTAAGGTCAACCTATGGTCAATCAAACCTCAATTAGAAGTAAGGACATTGAAACATTATGAACAAGTGACCTTGAAGTTTAAGTCTTGATGTCTTAATGTAGTTCAATCTGAATGTAGTTCAATCTTGAAATCTTGATGTAGCTCAGCCTTGAAAGTCTCTTGATTTCTTTATGAACTGCCTTGTGAATCATACTTTCTTGAGACTTGTCTTGTGAGCAGTACATACAGTCAAGATTGATCTTTGTACTTGAGAGCTTTGCTTGTTGTGATCTTTGCTTGTTGTGATCTTTACTTGTTCATGAATGTTGATCTTTTGAGAGAGTTTTACTTATCAAAGTTATATAACAGTGATTTTGGCATCACAAATTTGACAACCGACAGGGATAAAGACTATGGCACTTACAAAAACCTAAAACCTCTACCCGAACCCATTCTCAAATCCAAAAACCTAAACCTTAACCAAAACCTATAACCTAAACCCGAACCAATTCTCAAATCTAAAAACCTAAACGTTAACCAAAACCTATAACCAAAACCAAAACCTATAACCTAAACCCGAACCCATTCTCAAATCCAAAGACCTAAACCTTAACCAAAACCTATAACCTAAACCAAAACCAAAACCTATAACCTAAACCCGAACCCATTCTCAAATTCAAAAACCTAAACAGTAACCAAAACCTATAACCTAAACCAAAACCAAAACCTATAACCTAAACCCGAACCTATTCTCAAATCCAAAAACCTAAACCTTAACCTAAACCAAAACCTATAACCTAAACCCGAACCCATTCTCAAATCCAAAAACCTAAACCTTAACCAAGACCTATAACCTAAACCAAAACCAAAACCTATAACCTAAACCCGAACCCATTCTCAAATCCAAAAACCTAAACTTTAAACAAAACCTATAACCTAAACCCGAACCCATTCTTAAATCCAAAAACCTAAACCTTACCCAAAACCTATAACCTAAACCAAAACCAAAACTAAAACCTATAACCTAAACCCGAACCCATTCTCAAATCCAAAAACCTAAACCTTAACCTAAACCAAAACCTATAACCTAAACTCAAATCCCTAAACCTTAACCTATAACCTAACCTAAACCTATACTTATAACATAAAACTATTCCCAAATCCCAAAACCTATAACCTAAACCTAACCTTCCCTAAACCTATAACCTAAACTCAATTCCCTAGAGCTAACCTACACTAATCCTAATCTCAACTCTCTAACCTAAACCTAAACCTAAACTTGAAAACCAAAACTTAAACCCAATCCCAAACATGAACCCGATTCCTAAACCTAAAACATAACCCATTCTCAAATCCAAAAACCTATAACCTAAACCTAAACCAAAACCTATAACCTAAACCAAAACCAAAACCTATAACCTAAACCCGAACCCATTCTCAAATCCCAAAACCTATAACCTAAACCTAAACCTTAACCAAAACCTATAACCTAAACCAAAACCAAAACCTATAACCTAAACCCGAATCCATTCTCAAATCCCAAAACCTATAACCTAAACCCGAATCCATTCTCAAATCCCAAAACCTATAACCTAAACCAAAACCAAAACCTATAACCTAAACCAGAACCCATTCTCAAGTCCAAAAACCTAAACTAAACCAAAACCAAAACCTATAACCTAAACCCAAACCCATTCTCAAATCCTAAAACCTATAACCTTATCTGAAACCAAAACCTATAACCTCTACCCGAACCCATTCTCAAATCCAAAAACCTAAACCTTAACCAAAACCTATTACCTAAACCCGAACCAATTCTCAAATCTAAAACCCTAAACGTTAACCAAAACCTATAACCAAAACTAAAACCTATAACCTAAACCCGAACACATTCTCAAATCCAAAGACCTAAACCTTAACCAAAACCTATAACCAAAACCAAAACCAAAACCTATAACCTAAACCCGAACCCATTCTCAAATCCAAAAACCTAAATCGTAACCAAAACCTATAACCTAAACCAAAACCAAAACCTATAACCTAAACCTGAACCCATTCTCAAATCCAAAAACCTAAACCAAAACCTATAACTTAAACCTAAACCCATTCTCAAATCCAAAACCTAAACCTTAATCAAAACCTATAACCTAAACCTAAACCAAAACCTATAACCTAATCCCAAACCCATTCTCAAATCCCAAAAAACCTATAACCTAAACCTAAACCTTAACCAAAACCTGTAACCTAAACCAAAACCAAAACCTATAACCTAAACCCGAATCCATTCTCAAATCCCAAAACCTATAACCTAAACCAAAACCAAAACCTATAACCTAAACCAGAACCCATTCTCAAATCTAAAAACCTAAACCTAAACCAAAACCAAAACCTATAACCTAAACCTGAGCCCATTCTCAATTCCTAAAACCTATAACCTAAACCTAAACCTAAACCAAAACCTATAACCTAAACCAAAACCAAAACCTATAACCTAAACCCGAACCCATTCTCAATTCCTAAAACCTATAACCTAAACCTAAACCTAAACCAAAACCTATAACCTAAACCAAAACCAAAACCTATAACCTAAACCTGAACCCATTATCAAATCCCAAAACCTATAACCTAAACCAAACCAAAACCTATAACCTAAACCTGAACCCATTCTCAAATCCAAAAACCTAAACCTTAACCAAAACCTATAACCTAAACCAAAACCTATAACCTAAACCCGAACCCATTCTCAAATCCCAAAACCTATAACCAAAACCAAAACCAAAACCTATAACCTAAACCCAAACTCTTTCTCAAATCCCAAAACCTATAACCTAAACCTAAACCTTAACCTAAATCTAAACCTATAATCATATGGTGAGACCATTTCTTTTGTTTCAATTTCATTCCTCTTTAAGTTTTTTTTTTTAATTCATTAAGAAAAAAAATGGTTATACACGATGCACTTCTTTTACTTTGTCTTTCTTTTCTCCAATGGGTATTCTAATTTATGAGTGACATAACTGTTTGTAGGATGATGGAATATACGAAGCTGTTGAAATTTCATGGTGAAGTCGAGCACATTAATTTCTCTAATGAAGCCAAAGACTTGTATTTTCAGCATTATTGTAATTGTAATTGTAATTGATTGAATGAATTGGATTGTAATTGATTGTAATTGTAATTGATTGAATGAAGGATTGTAATTGTAATTGATTGAATGAAGGATTGTAATTGATTGTAATTGAATGAATGAATGATTGTACAGGTGGTAATTGAATGAACAAATGATTATATAAAATTTTTTAATGTACAAAATAGCTAAGGATATTGACCGTAGCCACTAATCTGACAGGTGTAGCCTTAAATTTGGCATATTGCTAAGAACTTTTAATATATTGCTACGGATTATAACCGTAGCTGTTGAAATATATAGCTACGGATTCAATCTGTAGCCATAGGTTCCAGATTTATTCTTACCACGCCTATGACTACGGTCGTGCTATGGACTACAACTGTAGCCATAGATCTATAGGTACAGATTTGGTCTGTAGCCTTTACCTATTTTCTGGTAGTTATTGTTACGGATCATATCCGTAGCTGTTGGAACATATATCTACGGATTAAATCCGTAGCCATAGGTTCCAAACATATTGTTACGGGACCTACGACTACGGTCATGCTGCGGACATGGAACCTATAGTTAAGGGACCTACGACTACGGTCATGCTACGGACTATATCCGTAGCCATAGACCTATGGCTACGGATTTTATCCGTAGCCTTTGCCCGTTTTTCTGGTAGTGCAGCTTGAATTCTTTCGTGCTCCTGTATCATTTGGATGCTCATATAGACATCTCTTAATGCCATTGATACCTTGTTCGGAAGAATAGGGCGAACCGTAGACGACCTTGCTTGGTTCCCGGTCAGGTTGAAATTCAAACTAATTTAGCTTGGCGGTGCATGAACCTAGACATCATCCCTTGGAGGCGATGCGGTTGGCGTTGTAGGTTCGTTCCCAGCAATTCTATCACTTCTTCTTTGCATTCTGGCAATAGTTAAACTGGTAGTTTATAATATGAGTCTCACCAGGTGTGCCAAAAAAATTATTCGTCAAGTTTGTGGCGATCATCTCTCTAGCACGGGTGCTGAGTGCGTGGGCATGCCAGAATTGGGATTGCGGTTCCAATTCAAACCGAACAATAATAACTCCGAAGGTCAAAGTAGGCAGACACTGGGTATGACCGAGATTCGAAGAAATCGGTCACCTATTCAGCCACTCACTCAAATTGTAAATGAATCAGACGATAGTCAGTGGGTGGGGTTTGTCCTTTGATGATGGGTTCCACATTACCTTCCATACAAAAGGACTTTCCCAATGCAAGAGAAGTAGAATGGAGAAAAAAGAAGAAGCTAAGATAGACTGCTATCGACTACTAGAAAGTCCTTAAATGACAGCTACAATTACCAACTAATATGCTTACACTATGAATTAAACTAATGAATGTAATTAAGCAACAAATGCGGAAAGTAAATAGTTACGCGAAGAAAAAGATTTACTTGATAAAGACTGCTCTTACACTACGAAATGTAAATTTGACAGGATAATTGAAAGATAATTGAAGATAATTGATTTTTAGGTTTGTTTGGGTTGGTGTGAGGCAACATTCTAAACTTGCTTAACCATCTATTTATACTAATTCTTTGTTATTGTAAATGCTTCACTGTAACTGCTTCCTCCCTCGCTCTGCTTCGATTCTTCCCATGATCTTACATTCTTTAAATTCTTGACATCTGTAAGCATCCATAATAACTTAGCCATATGCTAGTTATTTGCTCAGTTGCTCGAACTCGGTCGAACCATTACTAATTACTTACAATGCGCTCGACGGTTTATGGCCTTCTTTTGAAATTTGGTCGTATAATCTAATATATCTTGCGACAGTTGAGCATACTCATGCATAACTCACGTATTTGATTCCGAATGACTGAAAATAGGACTCGATTGGACAGGGTACAAACACTATTTTCTGCTGGAGAATCTTCTTAATGGACAATAATAAAGCGGGTGGGATTAGGAACTGGCAATTAAAATAATTAAAAAGGGTCGGCATATATAATTAAAAAGCGGGTGTGAAGCCAGGACCTTATGAGTTGAAAACATTGACGTGATATACAAACGGTTCCACGAGGCTGCAATTAGGAGCCCTTTATTATTATTATTATTATTATTATTATATTTCGGAGGGCGACAGGGACAACTGCATGGCGTCAGGGCCAACTGCATTAACAAAGTCACGTAGTACAAGAAGGCTTCAGTTTCAGCACTTTACATCGAAATTTGATCTTGTCCTCGTGGAAGATGGTTTTTATTTCCATAAGGTTTTAGGGCAGCCGCTCCTAGTAAGGTGTGGATTCAAGTCGCTGATATATGACCAGCTAAAGAACCAAACTTGTCCTCTAAAAATAAAAACACTAAACGGAAGTTATTTGATACTACAGAAAGTACGAATCTTGGAACTTGGGCTCTCAGAAATTGAATGCATGATAGAGAGTATCTCAAATTAGGCTATACAATAACTTAACTTGCACGTGTTTCACTAAGTCACGATCCTAAAATCACATTGATTGGACAATCCTAACCTCAAATCCATGGGCACTTGTTGACATAAAGACAATTGGATGTTTTTTTTTTTTTTTTTTCTAAAAAAATATTTAACGCATGAAATTAATTATCCATCAACCCCATAATCACATTATCAAATAAGCATATTTTTTAGTCGATCATATGTCTAAATTGTTATCTATAATTTTGATAGCTTAATTTTTTGTTAGATATATAACCAATGTAATTCCTATATAATTCTAAGGCCATTTGGTCAATTTCTATGTAATTTTTAAGGGCATGTTGAATCGTGTAAGGCATCGTGGGTAGCATTCCCAATGGAATAAGTCACCAATTATTTAGGATGCGTAACATATTCACAAATATCCCACATTTATTTAGCAATTTAATTTAAATCAAATGGTCTCCAGAGTTACCTGAGAATGGATCTAAAATTATCAGTTATCATTTAATAACAAAATTGTAATGGTCCTTAATTTTAATTTATGGATGAGAATCAATGCGGGACACACCGAATTAACCTGAGGATTGAATGCATTAACGGTGAAGTGTAATATGCTACAAGAATTCACCATGTATATCAGATCGAAGCCACTCATTAAGTGTTTGTACCTTGTCCGACCGGTCGGGTGGTAGACTCTCAGGAGTTTCAACTCCCGGTCAAGGGTTCGAGTACCCAAAGGTGGTGAAATTCCACTAGTGTGAGTGTGTGGGGTGTGTGTGCATGCGTAAATTTAAAAAATAAAAATTAAAAACAAAAATGTGTGGCTCCGTGGATATGCCCTAGTCAATAAATCAGGCCAGTCTTTACATGAGTGCGCCACATTTACCTGAGAAAACTGGATAGAGGAAAAAGACTGGTATGGTTTATATTCCCTGTATAAGTTTCATGCACTTGACGCTTTAAGCCTGGATTTTGGGCCAGGTCCTGTTCAGAGTGGGACCCACTTGATGAATGAACTGAAACTTACACGCAAATTCCAGGGCAGCACGTGTTGGTTGCAGATGGCCTTTCAAATCTTATCGTCGGGAAATGGTATTACACTTACTCTAATCTAATTAAAATTATAGAAGGTACCGCATCTTTGTAGATTGGCACTCGAGGAATAGAAAATGGTCATTAGTTGTGGTGGTTGGAGAAGGACAATGACTTAATTCATAAACTGACTTTTGTGGTCCTCTCTTTTTGGCATCGATACTACAACATGACCATTTCAAGTGCTGTACATTGCGTGTGGGCAAGAAAGAAAACTATCTCAATGAATTCCCACTATATATATGCATGGCTTGTGTCCTTATTTCTCACACTCGAAAGAACTTTGAATCCCAATAGTTCCTTCTTTACCTTTCTTTTTCCCTCGGGTTTAATGAGAATGAGGATGGCTGCTCACATCCTTGTACTTTCCCTTCTCGCATTCACTTGTTCTCTCACACATGCCTATGACCCCAGTCCCTTACAGGACTTCTGTGTTGCCATACTAGAACCACAACCACCAGGTTCCTATTCTCTTCTTTGCATTAATTTGGTTTTGACATTTCGTAATGCACTCACTATGTCGTCTCTTGGTTTTATACATGCAAGATGCACCCACCAGTGTATTTGAAATCACATGACCACATTTGAGATCCAACTCACCCATCAGGTGGGCCCAACTTCGTTGATTCCCTGGGCACAGAAACAGACCAGTTCATGCGTCTGGTGGGCCGAATTTGTAAAATGTAAATGCTCAATTAACATGCATCTTCCTAGCTCAGATGATGTTATCATGTCACTGGCCATATGAACTGAGCTAGATGATGTTATAGAGCCCACCTGATGAGTGGCATGGATCTTTCATGTTAGGCCGGGACTACACTAGTTAGCTCAATTGGCATTTCTCTTTAGAATTCTTTCAATATTGATAACTCTTTAAGGGTTCTGCTTCCATCTTATGCTAACATTTATTTTGCAGTGTTCGTCAATGGGTTCGTGTGCAAGGACCCAAAGACGGTGCATGCCAATGATTTTTTCTTCAGTGGACTAGACATACCGGGCAACACTGCAAATAAGGTTGGCTCCAATGTTACATCAGTCAATGTGAATCAGATACCCGGACTCAACACTCTCGGTGTATCCCTTGTCCGCATCGACTTTGCACCTTACGGTCTCAATCCTCCTCACACGCATCCACGGGGTACAGAGATCTTGACTGTCATAGAGGGCTCACTCTTCGTTGGGTTCGTCCTCTCCGACCCTGACAATCGCCTCATAACAAAGATTCTAAATAAGGGAGATGTGTTCGTCTTCCCAATAGGCGTCATTCACTTCCAATTCAACACTGGCAAAACCAATGCGGTTGCCATCTCCGGTCTGAGCAGCCAGAACCCTGGTGTAATCACCATAGCTGATGCTGTCTTCGGTTCGAACCCGCCCATCTCTGATGATGTTCTCGCAAAGGCCTTCCAAGTGGACAACAAAGTGATTGATTTACTCAAGGCACAGTTCTAAGTAACTAAACTGTTGAATATGTTATCCCCGAATAAGAAATGTTTGCATAATTCCTATTACAGTAAAAGCTTCGGCTATAATATGTCAGGTTAATAATAAAAGGTTTTATTTTATTAGTATGAGAAACTGTTCTCTTTCTAGTTTATTTATTTATTTATTTATTTTTCAAACTACCTATTTGTCATTGAAGGCAGACGAATTTGATCACTAGGATCCGAATCAAGCAGAGGCAGAAGAAATTGAAGTCGAGCATCCTCATGGGGTGGTAGAGCTAGGCCGATCATTAGCCAAGAGAGATAGATGAACAGTTTGTACGAAATAGATGGACAGTTAAAAATAAAAATAAAAATGGACAGTTTGTACGAAATAAATCACGAGCCCTGGCCCAAAAATCAGCTGAATCCAATCATTTGGTGCACGACACTTTGTACCAAATTGATGGACAGTTTTTAAAAAATGGCCAGTTAAAAGCGAAATCACCCGCAGACTATATCCAAAATACAAGTCTGGCCTACCAGATGAGTGAACACGCTTGCCTATGCCCCCGACGATATCTAGGCACATTTCCGCTCATTCTAACCCGTCTAGTTAGGTTTATGAAACCTGTCCAATCCCACTAAACAACCACCCAGCTCGGGTCCTTGCTCTTACCCGGGTGGTAGACTCCCAGGAGTTTCAACACCGGGTCAAGGGTTCGAGTACCCACCAGTGGTGAAATCCCACGGCGTGCCTGTGTGGGGTGTGTGTGCGTGTGTAAATAATAATAATAATAATAATAAACCACCCAACTCAGGTCCTTACTCTTGCTCGGGTGGTAGACTCTCGGGAGTTTCAACTCCCAGTCAAGGGCTCGAGTACCCATAGGTGGTGAAATTCCGCACGAGTGTGTGGGGTGTGAGTATTTAAAAAAAAAAAATTAAAAAAAAAAAAAAAAAAAAAAAAACCACCCAGATCTGTCATTTAATGAAGTTGGTTCCTTGGGAAAAGAGGGAATGAAGGGCTTTGGAGACATTCACAGTAGTTCCAATGAGAAATTCACTTTGATCGTATGATCAAACCATACATTCAATGGCATGAAAAGAAATGGATGGACAAGACTAGTTATAGACGGTAGGATTAGTAATGGTTATTTTGGACCATCAGTAATTCGTATCCTTTTTGTCCAATAGTGGACAAAGGGTGAACATAACACGATGGCCCGATCAATATAGGGGATCCCAATTGCCAATGAGTCAAATGAAACTAGGTTCATGGAAAAGTTTTGATGATGACTAGGTAGCATAGGATTTTATTGATGGTCTATAATGCAGGAAGGGACGTGATGAGGTTTATCACCATCTTCCTTAGGCTAAATATACTCCAAACTCTCTAGACTTCTCATAGAGCTTTATCAAATCTACAAGGGATAAACATAGAAATAATTTCTAATAAATTTGAAATAAATTGATTGATAATATTTAAAAAAAATGAAATTACAATCCTTTAAATAATGAGCTTAAACTTAGGACAAAGTTTTAGACTCAAACTCCAGCTCAAACACCTGAAAGACATGACTAACTATAAATAGTAAATATACTATTTATATACCGCCTCTATTCCTACTAGACTTCATGGTTTTCAACCAAAAATAGTAAGTGTCCAATTTGGCCTAGCCACGTTGTTCTCCTAATCTTTCTAAGCCTTTTTCATGTTTGGCACGACTCCTACAACTCAAAGGATCAAAAGTTATACTTGAACTAAAAATTACTATTTATAGTAAAAATAAAAAAGAAAGGGACTTAAAACCATTGATCTGATGGAATCTTGCAAAGATGACGTGGGCAAGCCTGCATAGCAGGGTTGGTTGGCTTAAGTAGATCCTCCTACCCCAAATCATATATGATATATTGAAAAACTCATCCCGATTTGTGAGATATGACTGTTTTAGGATTCTGATGGTCTGGATCATTTTCACCTCCGATCAGGCCTTTTTTGGTCCATCTTTGCCATGAAAATGTCCACGATCCGCTATCCATCAGTCTAGGTCAATAAAAGGGTCGAAATGTTTGATCGGATGTAAAACATGTTAGAGCGCTCTATAGGTTCTAATCAGTGTAAATCTTCGCATGAATCTCTGATTTTCGATAATAATATATATTTAGAGGGTATCGATGTGCTCTCCAGACAATTTTTATGAAGAAAAAGTGCACTTTTTTAGAAAGGGTGATCACACTACTTGTACCTTTGTTAATCTGAAAACTAACTAGCTTTACAGTAATTCAGGTTGGCCCACAAAAAGTACAGGCCACCCCTATCATTTGAACACAACCAAACTCGGCCCCATAGCTATACAAAAGGGGTAAAAGGGATGAAAAATCATTGCAAGCATCTCAATTTACCATGTGCCAACAACCATAGCTTGCCCATCACTAGATTAATCTTCTCCCCACCGAGCCTCACTTAGGAACGAACTTTTTCCCCCCAACGTCCCCAACATCCCCATGTTCGTGTTCTCTAAAGCAACCCAACTCTGAATTTCTCGTAGCAGATCCATCCTATTCCCAAAAAAGTGATCATGGTCACAAATACGACCATGTTCTGTAAGGTCATCCACCACAGAGTCCCCCTCTTTCAAGGTGTGTGAGATCCTAAAGATGATGAACAACCTGAAATGACCATCACCCTCACATTGAACCAAAATTTCCAAGGAATTAGGCTGAGGGGATTAGAAACAACATCAGAAATTGTAATGTCTCGGAAAATTCCATACAAAGACCTGAGTACCACCTCAGGCAAAAATCACTTAGGACCGAATCCTTTAGGAATTAGACAAAATTAACTAAGTGCTAAACTAGATTAGATACGAAATTCGCTTGATCCACTTTAAATACAATCTGCAAGACCCAAAACTTATAGAATCATTGACGCTAGGTTACCCAAAAATCTATGATCAATCTCATTACCCAATTGCTCTCGGGAGCACATTGAAACTCCGTATCGGATCCGGACCGTACATCGAAAGTTCGATTACTACGAAATTATATAATTAAGACCGCCTTGCTGGACTTGACAACCACCTCAGAAATTAAGTCTAGACAGTATCCTGAAGCTATTCGCTTGAGCCCGGAATGAAGTGTGTGAGAAACGTGGATATCTTAGAAATAAAAATCTAATTTAAGTCATCTGAGACTTGTCGCTTGCGGGCCGATCATAAGGATTCAGACCGTTAGAATCTGACCCAAATACACCCTCGGATCAGGAGAAATTTCATACACAGGTCAGTGTACTTGTGGCCATGATCGGTAATCATGGACCGTTGAACTGAAACTGGTCCCCGCGGTCGATCTGTAAACCCGATCGGACCGAAAACTCAGCTTGACTTAGATCCATCTTAAGAGAGCTTAAGTCCGATCTCTAGCTCAAGGGGGGGCTCCAGAAGTGCTCCGTTGAGCTGAAACTGACTCCCTTTGGCTATAACCTAAGTATACCTTAGCCCTGGGGCCATTTCCATCAATTTTAGGCCTATATAAGGACCTGAAACCCTCTCTCATTCACTCCATACGAATTTGGTATAAACCCTAGGAAAGAGAAGAGAGTAAAGAGAAAGAAAGTGTGAGAGAAGTGGGAGAAGATTCCTGGTAATCTATCCTACTATTCTACGTGCCTATTCATTGTTACTTAATCGTTATTCCGGTGATTCTGACTTCGTTCTTAGGTAAGAAAACCTAATCTAATCTGTTCTAGGGTTTCAATTGTTATAAGTGGCGAGATAGCTGACTTAATTCATGTTATAAGTTGTCATTCCATCATTGACGAAGACTTGGAGTCTCTGTTGAATTTGTTACGCTTTTACGACGTAAGGTGCGGACTATAGACGTATAGGTTATGGTTTTCAAGACTTTCAATGTCGGATAATGATAGATTCCTAATGTAGATGCTATTTCACATGCATAAAGTGATGTCCGTTTCGTTTTTCAGTTATACGTTAACTAGGTTGAATATACTGTATTCCTCGTATTTGTAGAAAATACCGTTGTAGACACCCCACCCAGGCTAATATCTTGATTTTGTTAAGACAATCCGAGAACCATGATTATATCCTAAAACCTAACCCTAATCTTAACCTGAGCTATCATGAATCATCATTCAATCCAGACCATGTCCAGAACCGATCCATTTCTTGAGTCACTTTCGGGTAACAATCGAGCCAATTTCAAGCCATTCTGAACCAAATATCCAAAACGAACTTTGTTTCACTCTAAGGACCCAAAAAAGGACTCACCAGATGAATTTCGAGGGAAACCGTACCGAGGTGGTAATCCGATTACCGCCGGCGGTAGTCAAATTACCGCTTCCTCCCAGAAAACGCGCACGGAGCCAGTCACACGAGTTCCGGACTCAACCAGAGGTCCGGGCGGTAGTCCGACTACCGCCGGCGGTTGTCGGATTACCCTCCCCATCCTCACTATTTACCGTTTTACCAGCCCCTTTAGCCAATGGGAGTATGTCATGTGGCATCTCTCTCCTCTCCACCAATCACCATATGCCACATCAGCATTTGCCCTCCTCTTATCCTCTATTTACCAAACAACCATTGGAAAGGGCTATAAATAGCCCTCTCCCCTTTCATTTTAACATACATGAGGAGAGCCACCAAGGGAGGGAGAAAGTGAGAGAGAAAGAGTGAGGGAGAGAAAGAGAGAGAGAGGAAGAGAGTGAGGAAAGGGAAGGAGCCCCCAACACCCCCAAGATTCTGATTTTTGCAGCCACCCCTAGCCCTCCTCTCAACACTTCCAACCTATAAGCCTAACCCAGTGTGATCATGGTTCAGTCTATGTCTTAGTCTATTCAAGAGTCAAGCCAAAGATCCATCATCCTACAAGCATTCATCATGACATCTACTCTCTTCTCAACCCCCCTGCTTCTCTAGATATCTAGTGGACGTATGCTCTGTGACTTGTCGTACATCGGATCCTGTCACATCAGAAATTCTAGTGATCTAGTCCACTTTTCTTATCTCTTTGCATAAGCATCATCACATCCCCCTCTAGACACATTGTCGGACGTATGCTCTGTAGCCTGCCGAAATCTCGGATCTTGCTACATCAGAAATCCACGTGTGACTAGTCCCATCATGACCGTGGCATCATCACCATCCCTTGAGATTATTTTACCACACTAAGTCGAGACCGTACATTTGTGCGGGCAGAGAGGGTGCCTAACACCTTCCCTCTTTGTAACCGAGGTCCCTTACCCGGAATCCCGGATCGCAGACCAGGAGTTAGTCTAAGGTAGGAGAATCTTTGGATTTCTCCAACCTTACGTATTTCGTGGTTCTAGCCGACCGCGGGATTCTGAGATTATTCGGCTAGTGGCGACTCCAGCATTCACAAGACAGCTTAATCACCCCCAGCATCACCACAACACCAACATTTTACAGCAACAACGTGAACAACGTGGACACCGATTTTTCAGTGTCTATAGAATGGCGACTCCGCTGGGGAATGAGTCTAGAACGCCCTAGCTGAGACCCGACTCGACAACGTGTGGTATACTAATCTCAAGGAACATACATCATCACATTCATACAAAACACACAAAAAAAAAAAATCTCTTTGGCTTACACTTGCTTAGGCAAAGATCCGAACCATGACCACTCGATCCCGTGCAGCCATGACTTCTCAAGCAACCCATGAAGAAGAGCCGACACCCCAACCAGCTCCTGAAATATCTGCACCTGCACCCGCACCCGCACCCATGCCTGCACCCGTATCCTTGCCAATAGCTCCGACAGATTTGCCAGTCAATGCCACCACACAAGAACTATTACTTCGAACAATGCAAGAGATACTGCTTCGTCTAGTGCCAAGTGCCACACCAAATACACAAATGACCCAGCCTAGTGTGCAGAACAACTCACTCCCTCAAACTCCTTTTGCCTTCTCTCTCATTCCTCCAGCAAATCCTGTGCTTCCTCTCCCAGAAGAATCAGCACAAGACCAACAACAGCAAGCAATCGGGAGCAACCCTCCCCCACATCTTTACTCAACACATCACAACAATCCGGTCACAGCACATGCAAATCACAGACAAGAACTAGCGGAAGCCCATGAAGGGGGCCAGTTTCGAGTCCAGCTCACTCCCCCTAACGGGAGTAACATCCCGGAATGGCAGATACCCCAGGCGGGAGCCATTTCCGAACAGCCCAACCTCCTCCGAAAGGGAGTGGTGTTCAATTCCAGCTACCTCCCGCCACTGGGAGTCCACCTTCTTTTCATCAAACCCCCATTCTGGATCCATATGAAGAAGAAGCAGCACAGGCCCTACAGCAAGGGGCAAAATACCCGCAGCAAAGTAAGTCAGAGATTGAGGAGTTACGAGAGCAGCTACAAATGATGCAAACCAGCTTCAAAGACACAAGGAGTGGATCACCCATCCACCAAGTTCAGGGAACAAGGAGTGGATCACCCATCCACCAAGTTCAGGGACCTCTGTCCCTTCCCAGACGCCCGGGTACCTCCAAATTTTGAGGTACCAAAGTTCAAAAGGTATGACGGTAGTGGGTGCCCCACAGCACATCTAAAAGCCTTTTGTGGGGAGCTCAATGCGATAGCAGGGAATGATGGAGCTTTGATAAGACTTTTCCAGAAATCCCTAAAGGGTGACGCTCTGGATTGGTACACCTCATTAGATAGCCACCAAATCAGAACCTGGGAAAAACTTTCCCAAGCATTCATTGACAGGTTCTCATACAACCTGAACATGGCTCCAAGGAGAGCCGACTTGGCTGCCCTGAGGCAAAAAAGCGATGAATCTTTATCAGCATACGTAGGACGATGGCGAGCCATGGCAGCTCGAATGAAAACCCCATCGATGACGAGGAGCAGATATCCATGATTGTGCATTCAGCACATCCCAGCATTTCAGGATATCTGATCTCGTATCCATACGTAAACTTCTTCTCCCAACTCATCCGAGCCGGAGAACAAGTAGAAGCTGGGATCAGAGCTGGAACCATCTCCCCATGGCCACATCAGACCCCCTCAATCAAAAGAAACAAAGTCGAGGGGAAACCTGTTGGATATGGGAATGGAAACAGCACTGCTCCCGTGCAGCGTACTTCTGAAGTTAACAACATCATCGCTAACACTCAAGGCAACCAGTATGCTCCACCACCAGAGCCACGGCAGGACAGGCAATACCAGCCACAACAGAATAGGCAGTACCAACCCCAGCAAACCCAACAAGGATATCAGGCACAGTCATCTCAACAGCAATCGCAACAGCCTAGGGGAAATGCGCAAGGACCATACAAGCAAGGAATGTTAGGGAGGAAGTTCACTCCGTTAGCACAATCATACAGCCAAGTGCTAACATGCTCATGCAAAAGCAACTGTTGACACCCCTCCAGCCTCGACTTCCACCTAATCCCTTGCCACCTGGTTACAATGAAAATCAGTACTTGTGCATATCATCAGGCTCCTGGCCTGCTATCTGACAGACCGCTGCTTCGCTTTGAAACATGCGGTCCAAGATTTGATCGAAAGCCAAAAGATTGCGATCACCCCACAGGCCAGCAATACAGTTCAAGCCAACATTCTCCAAAATCCCCTGCCCTCGCATCAGGCAGGACCCAGCACATCCAGCACCTCTACCGTCAATCACATTGAAGGAGGTCAACCCACACATGCTTATCCACATCATTCCATCCAAGCAATCATGCCCGACACAGCCAATCGGACATGGGGACACCAGCAAGCACCATCGCCTGGGCCACAGGTATCCCTTGAAGCAGCACCACTACTCAACCTCTCATATTTCTTGAAGCAGCACCAAACATTTCAGTCTCTCGTGACTTTGGAAGCAGCACCCCACAGGTCATACCCTCAGAACTTCGCCCTCCAAGGGCACACTTAACAACCCCATCCTCGGCATATCCAAAAGGTTTGCATTCTGAACCTGTCATCTCCCGATAGGTCTCCCTGATCTAACTACCAACCAACCTGCAAGGGGCACCCTCAGTTCAGGCCCCGCAATTTTTGATGCCTCACCAACTGGCACAGCGCCAAAGGATCCCTCCCCCACATCCGAGGAAAGAAGAAAATTCCATGGCCACAACTAATCAAAACTTGGTGGCACCTCAAGAGATATCACTAAGCCTACCACAAACTGCTCCAGTAATAACCCCTCAGCCTCAAGAACCATTGGTATACTTGAAAGGAAGATCGGTTCCTTCCTATAACCCGAAGGCAGTCCCATGGCACTACCCAGAATGCGATGAGGTGGGTAACAATGGGAGATACCTCAGGAGAGATAGTCAGAATTCAAAAGAAACTCGGGGAGTTTCATCGGGAACCACTAGCAAAACTGACGCTGCTTATGACATAGCAGCCCAACTCAAAACCATTCCCGCACAAATATCCATCTGGGAACTCCTATGCACGTCAAGGTCTCATCGAGAAATCTTTGCAAAGACCTTGAATGATGCCCATATCTCTCCTGACGTACCCCCGAAATGGTGGCAAGTATGATTGGTCCAACTTCTTGCACCACAAGCCATCACCTTCTCTGACGATGAGCTACCACCTGAGGGCCGTGAGCACAGGCGTTCACTAAACATAGTGGCTCACCACAAGAATTTCAAGATCCCACTTGTGCTCATCGATAATGGATCTAGTCTCAACGTTTGCCCTTTAAGGACTGTTGAACGATTGGGGATAGAATTATCCTCCTTCAGACCCAGTACCATGAGCGTTAGGGCTTTCGATAATTCCCGAAGGCAAGTGGAGGTGGAAATCGACCTAGAATTACAAATTGGACCAGACATGACCCTTGTCACATTTCAGGTCATCGATATCCCTGCCTCCTCATTTAACCTTCTCTTGGGGCGGCCATGGCTCCATGCTGTTGGAGCCATCCCATCTACCCTCCACCAAAGGGTTAAATTCCCTTCGGAAATCGAATCATTTCAATACTGGCTGAGCCAGAAACCATCCTCTCCCGGTGACGGTCAGTATCCCAGAAACTGACATTCCAGTGATTGACATTCAGCATACAGAAGGCGACATTCCATATCACAGTTTTGAATTCGAAAAAGTAAACGCGATCGCTAACCCTCGCCCTCTAGCTGCTGAATACGTCATTCCCCCCGCTGAACGATTGGTCCTAAATTACCGTACCAAGTTCCATGAAAAGGTATGGTAGTAAAACCAGCACATGCCAATGTACAGAGACAGGGACTGGGATATCAGCCGACATCGGAAGATCAGGCTGAAAAGCCAAAAGGGGCCAACTGTTTAAATGTACACCCATCGAGTTTGTCAAAGCTGGACAGTTGACGAGAGCAAAATGGTATCTCTTGAGGACCAATTCCAAGCACTTAGACTCGCACAAACAGACTAGACAAGAGTCTATCTGGCCACCAATAAGGTGGGATCGGATCCTCAGGACATCAGAGGAACACACAAAGCCAGGGGCAGAACCCCCAGATCCACCGCATGAGACTAGGGGCATGAAACAAGTCCACCCGCAAGTGACCCAAAACTGGGAATGCCCTTTGCGGCAATGAAGGCCAGAACAAGGAGACACCCATTCAGGGGAACACAGGCAGAAGCAACCCATCCATTGGGTTGACAAAGGTAAGTGGCTTGCTCTGGATTGGACGGATGTCCAAATCCCGTCCCAGGAATCCGAGAAACAAGAGGAATTTCAGCTCCTGGGCACAGAGGTCGAATCAGATTCTGACTCTGAGCCCAGCCCGGCAGACATCATGGTCATCGAGACAGGTGACCCACAGGAACAGACAGGGCAGATCAGCAAGATCGAAAGGGAAAAGGAGCCAGGATGGTCAGCCATCCCCCAAACAATCGAATCAGCTAGCAAACCACTCGCTAGCACCAGCCTTAAAAAAAAAACGCCAATGTAAATAGCAATTGGTATCCCGAACCAGGACAAGACCAATCATGGTTTGCGACACCGTCCTGTTCAGGATATCTTGGCGACACAAAAAATCAAAAAATCTTTCAAAACACAAAAAAAAAATCAAAAATCTTCAAACACAAAACATCAAAATCTTTCAAATACAAAACATCATATATTCCTCAAAATCACCAAAATCAAAAAAACTTCAAAATACAAAAACAATAGAAAATTTTTCAAAAATCACTGTGCCAAACACTTCTCATGACATGCACGAGTTTGAAGTCGACTCATATGATTTCAATCTAGAATTAGACTTCGAACTCATGGGTTTGGATGAAGCCCCAGATGAGGAAAATGATGATACCGCTCTCGAATTCGAGGATTCCCTCGAAAAATTCGAAACAAAGGCCAATGTTGTGGCAGATGACTTCGAAATCGTGAACTTAGGGTCTGTGGAATCCCCCAAGGAAGTGCGCATCGGGAAATCACTTCCCCCAGAATACAAGCAGAAGATGATGGAGTTTCTGAAACCAAGGTTGTCCAACTTTGCCTTCTCTTACGAGGACATGCCAGGGCTCGATGAAGCGTTGGTGGTGCATCATCTGCCAACAAAGCCAGAAATGAAGCCAGTCAAGCAAAAGCTGCGAAGGATGAAGCCAGAATGGGCCCTGAAAATCCGTGATGAAGTCATCAAGCAATACAACGCGGGATTTCTGGTAGTCTCCAACTACCCGGAATGGCTCGCAAATATCGTACCAGTTCCAAAAAAAGATGGGAAAGTCAGAATGTGCATCGACTTTAGGGACCTCAACAAAGCAAGCCCTAAAGATGACTTCCCGCTGCCGCATATCGACACACTGGTGGATAATACTGCTGGACACAAGATCTTCTCCTTCATGGACGGTTTCTCCGGTTACAATCAAATCAAGATGGCCATCGAGGATCGTGAGAAGACTTCCTTCATCACGCCATGGGGAACTTTCTGCTATCGGGTCATGCCTTTTGGATTGAAAAATGCAGGAGCTACGTATCAGCGAGCCATGACTGCCTTGTTTCATGACATGATAAACAAGGAGATGGAAGTTTATGTGGACGACATGATTGTCAAGCCTCGTACGATCGAAGGACACTTTGAAGATCTCAAAAAGCTCTTCGACAGGCTGGAAAAGTTCAAGCTCCGCCTCAATCCGCAAAAATGTGTCTTCGGTGCAACCGGAGGCAAGCTTTTAGGCTTCATTGTCAGCGAAGACGGTATCAGGGTGGATGAAACCAAAACCAAAGCTATCATCGAGATGCCACCACCCAAGACTGAGAAAGAAATTCGGGGCTTCCTCGGGCGAATCCAATATATCAGCCGATTCATCGCACAACTCACTCCGGTCTGCGAACCCATATTCAAGCTGTTACGAAAGAGCTCTCCAAAAGAATGGAATGATGACTGCCAGGCGGCCTTCGATAAAATCAAAAGATACTTGCTAAATCCTCCAGTGCTCGTGCCGCCTACCCCAGGTAGGCCACTTCTGTTGTATATCTCTGTCGCAGCGGAAGCAATCGGATGCGTCCTCGGCCAACACGACGATACGGGAAGAAAGGAGCAAGCGATCTACTATCTAAGCCGACGGTTTACAAGCTACGAAGCCAAATATTCTAGCTTAGAAAAGACATGCCTCGCCCTAGTTTGGGCAACACAACGGCTAAGGCAGTAGTACATGATCGCTCACCCGATACTTCTGCTCGCTCGCATGGACCCGTTGAAGTACTTGTTCGAAAAAACCGGCACTGACAGGTAGAATCGCAAAATGGCAGCTACTGCTTTCTGAGTTTGACATCACATATGTCACCCAGAAGGCAATCAAGGGGCAAGCACTGGCCGATCACTTAGCAGCACACTCCTTGCCCACTACCAACCTCTGAAGACCTTCTTCCCCGACGAGGACATCCTCCAGATCGAGGGAGAAGAGGAAAGAAAGGCAGGAGAGTGGACACTCTTCTTCGACGGAGCTGCAAACTCGAAGGGGAGTGGAGTAGGCGCCATACTCTACTCCCCCGAAGACGTCCCAGTTCCTATATCCAGAAGACTAGCATTCCAGTGCACCAACAATGTAGCTGAATATGAGGCATGCATCGCCGGTCTAAGAGAAGCCATCATCCTCAACGTAAAAAGTTACGAGTCTTCGGAGATTCGCAACTCATCATCAATCAAATAAATGGCGATTGGAAGACCAAGGATGAGAAGCTGATTCCTTATCACGTCTATCTGGAGAATTTGATCGAGGAATTCGAGAGATCACGTTCTCTTACATGCCCGGGTCAAGAATCATTTGCGGACGCTCTGGCTACCCTCGCTTCAATGCTGGAAATTCCAAAAGGAGTGGCTGAATGGGAACTCACTGTCGAACTCCAGGAGGAACCTACATTCTGCCTACAAATCGAATAAGCCGAGCCTGCCCCAGATAGTCAACCATGGTACACAGACATCAAAAAATACCTCGAACATCAGAAGTACCCAGAAGGAGCAACTTTGGCTGATCGACGCACAATACAAAGATTAGCAGCTCAGTTCGTGATCACTGGGGGTATCCTCTACAAGCGATCCTTCAACCAAGTCCTTCTCCACTGTGTGGATGAGACAGGCAGCCCAGATCATGTCAGAAATCCACGAAGGACTATGTGGCCCGCATATGAACGGACACATGATGGCAAAGAAGATTCTACGACTCGGCTACTACTGGCTTACAATGGAAACAGATTGCTGCAAGCACGTCAAGAGATGCTTCAAGTGTCAGGAGCACGCAAACCAGATCCATGCACCTGCCTCCGAACTCTACAACTTGACGGCACCATGGCCTTTCTCTGTATGGGGACTCGACATCATAGGTAAGATCAGCCCTAAAGCTTCAAACGGACATGAATACATCCTGGTGGCAGTAGATTACTTCACTAAATGGATAGAAGCAGTATCCTATACGACCATCGCAGCATCTCATGTGGTCAGATTCATAAAGAACAACATCATTAGCCGATATGGGGTCCCTCACGCCATTATCACTGACAATGGAACTCCGTTCGTCAACAAAAAGATGAACGATTTCCTCGACAAGTTTAAAGTTCAACGTCATCGGTCGAGCCCCTACCGCCCTCAAATGAATGGTGGGGTGGAAGCCGCAAACAAGACTATCATCCGCATACTCGAAAAGATGGTGAAGACATATCGTGACTGGTCAGAAATGCTTCCTTATGCACTCTGGGCTTATCGCACGTCTGTACGGTCTGCTACAGGCGCAACTCCATATGAGCTCGTTTATGGAATGGAAGCAGTACTACCAGTCGAAATCGAAATCCCCTTACTGCGGATACTGCTGGAAAGTGAAGTCGAGGAAGGCGAGTGGCAACAAGCAAGGTACGATCAACTGCATCTGGCAGATGAGAAGCGCATGCGGGCGCTAAACCACTCCCAATGTTATCAAAGAAGGATCGCTCGAGCTTACAACAAGAGAGTCCGGAAGAGAAGTTTCAAAGTCGGTGACATGGTCATGAAACGTATCCTGCCGCCTCATTTGCTAGATCCCAGAGAAAAATTCAAACCATTGTGGGACGGACCACTGATCATTCGGGAAGTACTCCCAGGAGGTGCTCTTCGGCTCACCAATCTAAAAGGCGAGGATTTTCCCGAGCCCATCAACGCCGACAATGTGAAAATCTATCACGGGTAACCCTACCGAACCTTGTCAATAATTACAATCGAAAAGCTGCATCTCTCACCTCCTTACCAAAAAAAAAACTGTATATATCCACCAATTACCCTTTCCAGAAACACCCATCATACCCCAAAAAAAAAAGAGAGAAGAAAAAAAAGAAAAGAGAAAGAAAGAAACAAAACAAAAAGAAAAAAAAAAAAAGAGGAAAGACAAAAAGAAGACCCAGAAAGAAAATAAAGAAAGCCATCCCGCATCCCCAGTAATCTATCTTGTATCCCCAAATAATTTCAAGCAGCTTACGATTGTGTTTAAAGACAAGGACAGGCGGGTAGCCAATCGGCCGGCTATGAAGGAAGTTCTCCCGACGCCCCTAGCACTTCGATAAAAAAAAAAAGAATAAAGGCATGCCTAAGCGAAAGGGGCGAGTTGAAAACCTGAAAAAGCGGCTCGAGTAAAAACAGCGGGCATGTAGCGGACTTGGTGAAAACCTGAAAGGGCGCCAAGGGTAAAAATAGCACAAGCTGCCAAGGGGCAGGCAAGATCAAAAACCCAGGACATAGTGAAAATCCGAGAGGACACTACGGGCAAAAATGACGGGAAAAGCCAGACGTAGTGAAAACCTGAAAGGGCACTACGGGTAAAAATAGCAAAAAATAAAAATAAAATAAAATAAAATAAAATAAAATAAAATAAAAAGTGCAGGTACAGAAGAAGCCGAGACAGCAAACATCGCAACCAGGTACAAGGAAAGGCAATTTCGGATCAGTACTCTATCAAACTCTACTCAAATCTAAAGGATGCGATACTAGTCACCTTCTCAGGGAACTAAGACCCCAAAAGAACATAGTCTAGAATACTGTACACAACATGGGCTGAGCCCAAAATTCTGATCCCAATCATCCAAAGCACAAATCCAAAAGCAAACACTGGTCAATTTGGCACAAATAAAATTTTATTTTCTGTGAAAATCTTTTCACAAGTACTTTGTTTTCTTTCTTCATAAAAACAAAAACAAAATAAAATTTTCTCATGCATACGGGACAGCAGATGATCAACATCAGGAACTACAAGTAAGCCCCAACCTCTCATGTAGCGATAATCTCTGCCTGAGCCCCTCTACCTTCATGCGCAGATAGAAGATCTCATCCTTCTCCAGACGGTGTGCCGCGAACATGCTATCATCATACCGCCGACGAGCCATATCCTCACAAGTATGGCAAAGGACAGTGATCTTGGAGATCAGGTGACCATATGTGGTCAGCAAGAAGGATGGATCGACGAAAGGGCGCTCCCAAAGGCCTCAAAAGAATCGATAACACAAGAGGAAGACGAAGCAGTGCCACCCACTCAAATTTGATCCATAACCATCCCACCATCCATACCCATCCTCCCATCCATCAAGCCATCCACACCATCCATAGCCATCCTCCCATCCATCAAGCCATCCACACCATCCATAGCCATCCTCCCATCCATCAAGCCATCCACACCATCCATAGCCATCCTCCCATCCATCAAAGCATCCACACCATCCATAGCCATCCTCCCATCCATCAAGCCATCCACACCACCTATAGCCATCCTCCCATCAATCAAGCCATCCCCACCATCCATAACCATCCCTCCACCAATCAAACCATCCAATCCCATCAGCCCATTAGTAAGAACAGGATCCAAGCTATAAATGGTGTTCATTCCTTCAAGAGGGCCCATCACTTCTCCATCTACCCCCATCAATCCACCCATAAATCCCTCATCATTTATGGAGCTACCCACCTTTTCACCATCAATAGACCCACCTAACCCATCATCATGATTGACCATGATGAATCAGAAAAGGAGAAAGGAACAAGGGATGGATGAGACAAAGAAGAAAGGACAAAATAGAGACAAAAGAGACGATCAGAGAGCGGACGGACGAGAATATCGGAGGAAGGGATAAAGGGAATGAACAGAGAACAGGGCTTGCTGGAAGAAAAGATGGACGAGGGCGGTAATCCGATTACCGCTAGCGGTACTCGGAGTACCGTTTCAGAACAGATGTGTCATCACTGAATCACTACGGCACCTGACAGGAGGAGCAGAATGGGCAAATGTCAACGGGCGGTAATCCGACTACCGGCGGCGGCAGTCCGATTACCGCCCGGGCCCATTTTCAGGCAAAACTCGGACAGGGCCCACTTCAGAAGGCTGGGACTACAGAACGTACCTCCATATATGAGAATGAGATTGCACAAATGATCAAAAGATGGTCCAAGAAGGCAACAGCCCAGGCCCATCTTCCAAGGCCCATTTCCAAAAAAAAAACATTTCGCAGGCCCACTTCAAAAAACCCATCTCAAGGCCCAAGCCCATTTCAAAAGTCCAGGCCCATCTTCCAAGGCCCATTTCCAAAAATTCTAAAAAAATTTCCAAAATCCCAAAAAATTCCAAAAATTCCCAAAATTCCCAAAAAATTCCAAAAAATCCCAAAAATCCCAAAAATCCCCAAAATCCCCAAAATTCCAAAAAATTCCAAAAATTCCAAAAAATTCCAAAATTCCCAAAAAAAAATTCCAAAAAAACCCCCAAAATTCCAAAAAATCCCCAAAATCCCCAAAATTCCAAAAAATCCCAAAGAATTTTCAAAAATTCCAAAAATCCCAAAAAAAAAAAACATATCCAAAGTCTTCAAAAATCTTTAAAAAATACCAAGTAACTCTAATAAACCCCCTGTAAGTATAAGCCCAAAAGGTTTGCCTCTTCTAAAAATATTAGCCCCGTTAATTTATTAGTGAAGGCCATCTGACTTTTTACAAATAAAAAATTAGCCCCACTGATTTATTAGTGGAGGCCATCTGACTTTCAAATAAAAACTATTAGCCCCACCAACTCATTAGTGGAGGCGATGTGGCTGTTTACTTATCTTGCAAAAATAATAACCGAACGACGACGCCCACCCGCGAGATCGAACGGATATTTTTCAAAAAAAAAAAAAAAATAGTTTCAAATAAAATCCTCAAAGAGCCTAGCTCTAAAGAGGATAGTTTTCAAAAACGCACGTGTCACGCAGTACACTGAGGAATCTCCCATATTCTCCAGTTGCGGACAATGTAAATAGTTAAATAAAACTCGATCTCTTCCGGTTTCCCCGAAGGACGATCGAGTCCGTACATGATACATGTATGATTGGCCAGACCTCTATAACTGGGCAGTCGTACAAATGCTAGTAAGATGAGTGGATCTATCTCTAGAAAGAATAATCAAACTCGAAGTGAAGACGATCCATTGTAACCAAAGTGTCAGACTCAGCAGATTGCATGGCAAACAGATTACCTGCACATACCTAGCCCGGAATGCTCGCAAAATTTGATCGAGTCCAAGTCGGCGTAGTGAGTTCCCCGTAAGGCCGTACCAACGCGCAGGGCAGCTAACCACTTTGATGATCAAATGGAACGAACATTCCTAGGGTGATTACATAGCAAAGGAACAACAGACCTAACAGTACGGGAATCCTTGTAAAGCCGCGACAAATGCGCAGAGGCCCTTACTTCTCAGACTTACCCTCCAATGCTGTAAACAATCCGATGTGAAAGGGTTGTGATTGGTGATCCGTAAAGCCGCGACGAATGCGCAGGAGGTAATCACAACGTTTTCCTCAACCCTCGTGGTATGTGCAAGTCATCCTTTTCCAGATAGTCAACTGACAATGATACAATGGTAAGCAATAGATTTGAATCACTACCCTTCATTCTGACCAGAAGGGTGGGGTGTCCACTTGCTTTGACCTTCGGTTGCTCGCAACCTCGATCAAAGAGGGGCATCTGTAGACACCCCACCCAGGCTAATATCTTGATTTTGTTAAGACAATCCGAGAACCATGATTATATCCTAAAACCTAACCCTAATCTTAACCTGAGCTATCATGAATCATCATTCAATCCAGACCATGTCCAGAACCGATCCATTTCTTGAGTCACTTTTGGGTAACAATCGAGCCAATTTCAAGCCATTCTGAGCCAAATATCCAAAACGAACTTTGTTTCACTCTAAGGACCCAAAAAAGGACTCACCAGATGAATTTCGAGGGAAACCGTACTGAGGTGGTAATCCGATTACCGCCGGCGGTAGTCAAATTACCGCTTCATCCCAGAAAATACGCACGGAGCCAGTCACACGAGTTCCGGACTCAACCAGGTCCGGGCGGTAGTCGGACTACCGCCGGCGGTTGTCGGATTACCGCCGCGTGCGGTCTGAGCAGGGACAGCTGTCCCAGCATCCAAAGTCAACTTTCCTATACATTTACCCTCCCCATCCTCACTATTTACCGTTTTACCAGCCCCTTTAGCCAATGGGAGCATGCCATGTGGCATCTCCCTCCTCTCCACCAATCACCATATGCCACATCAGCATTTGCCCTCCTCTTATCCTCTATTTACCAAACAACCATTGGAAAGGGCTATAAATAGCCCTCTCCCCTTTCATTTTCAACATACATGAGGAGAGCCACCAAGGGAGGGAGAAAGTGAGAGAGAAAGAGTGAGGGAGAGAAAGAGAGAGTGAGGAAGAGAGTGAGGAAAAGGGAAGGAGCCCCCAAACCCCCAAGATTCTGATTTTTCCAGCCACCCCCTAGCCCTCCTCTCAACACTTCCACTTCCACCTATAAGCCTAACCCAGTGTGATCATGGTTCAGTCTATGTCTTAGTCTATTCAAGAGTCAAGCCAAAGATCCATCATCCTACAAGCATTCATCATGACATCTACTCTCTTCTCAACCCCCCTGCTTCTCTAGATATCTAGTGGACGTATGCTCTGTGACTTGCCGTACATCGGATCCTGTCACATCAGAAATTCCTAGTGATCTAGTCCACTTTTCTTATCTCTTTGCATAAGCATCATCACATCCACCCTCTAGACACATTGTCGAACGTATGCTCTGTAGCCTGCCGAAATCTCGGATCTTGCTACATCAGAAATCCACGTGTGACTAGTCCCATCATGACCGTAGCATCATCATCATCCCTTGAGATTATTTTACCACACTAAGTCGAGACCGTACATTTGTGCGGGCAGAGAGGGTGCCTAACACCTTCCCTCTTTGTAACCGAGGTCCCTTACCCGAATCCCAGATCGCAGACCAGGAGTCAGTCTAAGGTAGGAGAATCTTTGGATTTCTCCAACCTTACGTATTTCGTGGTTCTAGCCGACCGCGGGATTCTGAGATTATTCGGCTAGTGGCGACTCCAGCATTCACAAGACAGCTTAATCACCCCCAGCATCACCACAACACCAACATTTTACAGCAACAACGTGAACAACGTGGACACCGATTTTTCAGTGTCTATAACCGTATACATACGAAATATAAAAATGTGTTTGTCATGATTAACTACTGTGTGTATATGCTAGATATATGTGTAACAACTCCTCGGCGAAAGGATTCGTCCTAATACATGTTTTGGCCAATATACGTTATGTATGTTAAATAAGTTTAGTCTAAGTGTTTGTGAAAATGATTGTATGAGTAAGTACTTAGGAGATAGTGCTTTAAGTGGGTGTTGAGATAGGATTCTCAACTACCTTAGAGATGTGTATGATTTCCTCTATGCAAGTTGTTTAGTTTAATCGCTTACTCAAGAAATGTATGTGTTTGAAGTTCCTGTTTAAGTTGTGTTTTATAACATGCTTATTAACATGTTTGCATTACTTGATTAATTCTGCTCTGATTACTCTATATGCTTTCTGGTTAAGGATTGAATGTGATTGGGGCTATGTTATAGTCCAGGCAATTGGTAACAGGCTTTGAGTTCGTGGTTGAGATTCATTCGCCGCGTGGGACGTGTTTGACGAACCCGAGTCGTACTAGAGTTGTCAGGAGTGGTTAGGCCATACGGAGTGGTTATACACTTCATGTCGATCAACTTCGGGTGCGCTCGTGCTAATCGAGCTCGTTAAGTAACCTGATTTGCCCAATGTATGTTCACCATGTTTGGACGTTACTGCTTGAACCTAAAGTACCAAACTCACTAGTGAAAACCCCGCTAACCTTGGTACCTTGATCTGCTAAGACTCATGAGCCGGACATGGTGGTATGGGACACCGTGGTCGAGCTGTCGGCCTACGTTGGGGTGATGAGCCTCCCCGTAGTGACCAGTGAGCAACCCAGACTCGTGAGCCGAATACGGTGGTATGGGACACTTTATTCGAGCTGTCGGCCTACACTGATTTGGTGACGAGCCCTTTGTAGTGACCTCGAGCATACTCTGAGTCTGCGTGGAGGCGATAACCCTTCCGCAGCATCTAGAATATAAACTAGGCCTATACTGATTTAGTGACGAGCCCTTTGTAGCGACCTAGAACCGTAACATCGTATGAGATTTTCTAGGACTGACGACCCTAGAATGGATCATTGTTTCGGAAATGACTTAAGGGAGGTACCTTAGTTTTCCAATCCTGTTGTACGAAAAGGACTAATAAAAACTTGATAATCACGCTCATAACATTGCACTGCATATACCCCGGGTTGAAGAGCACAGAGGAAAGAAAGCATCCCGTGACCGTAAGATGGTGTCGCACGAGGGAGTGTAGGCGAGGGCATGCATTATTGTTCATATCATCCTTGCACTAATAAGAGTAATTAGGGATGTTTGATTTTACTGCTTTATCATTACTGTTTGACTGAACTGATAATATGTTAACCTTTGCTCTATGATTCCACTGAGTTGATCACTCACTCCCACGTTACGGGACGGTGTTTTAAACACCAACCAAACTCTGTCTTGATTTCAGATGACGACGTGACCACAGAGGTGGAGCCTGATTACTATGACGATCAGGACGAGTTCTCTTATATGCAATTCTCCGGCGGCTTCGCTTAGGCTATCCGGATCTACGGGGCTACAGGGACTATCATTATAGTTGTACTATTTGACATTTTAATCTTGAGACTATTACATATATATAGTGACTCAGTGATGTATTCATACTCTGGAAACTGATCGTGCTCTTTTAACTTATATACGTTTACTTATGTCTTTCAGTCTTCTGCTTGCATTTTACAACTTAATCTGGAGTATGAATTACTGTTTTGGTATAATCCCACTCATGATTACTGCACTAACACAGACAACATTTTAATCATAAGCATATATGTTGCATAAGTGATGTTTTGAAACTTGGGAGTTGAGTTGCTACTCGACCCCCGATTTTTAAAGCGTTATAAGTTGGTATCAGAGCATGATTTGGATTAAATCGGACCTGGGTTATGGTCACACGCCGTACGCTGACACAAATTCAACTTTAGTGGGTCCGAAGAAATGTAGAAATAGTCATAGGAGTCCCGGTTTCACCAATTGGAGAAGTTTACTAAAAACGATCCCCGAGATTGAGTCTGTACTTTCCCAGGATCGCTTAAAGTGACCTCGGATCACCCTAGACCATCAAACGACAGGTATAGACCACAAATTACCCTATCCCAACCTTCAAAAATCCCTATGTACAACTATAAATCAGCAACATACTCAAAAGGCCCTGAAACGAATCAAATCGGAGTCGGGGGCCGAACCAAACAAATCTGGTGGGACCCAAGGTGGGCCCCACATGTTTTTGGACTAAGGGAGCAGGATGTAAGACCCGCATCCTAGTTCATACTGTTCCGATGAATCCTGCGATCCTTTCCGTCGAAGTCCGGCAATCTGCGACTAATAATCGATGTTGCGCACGATCATAAGTCGTATCCTTTATATTCGAGTCAGTTTAATCTGAGACCTGTATCATTGCGACCACACCGTCTCCGCGGTTCCAATGCCGTGACTCTCGCACCGAGGCGATACCCTGACAGGAAGATGCGGGCCGACGTTCAGTTCGAAGAAAACACCACGCATTACAAATCCCAAGAGAATCTCTACGACCCATCCCATCAATCAATCAATCACATCAATCAATCCATCACTTCAATGTCAAGTACACATCACCTTTCTCCATAAGCAAAGCAACCTCCAAAGTCAACTCTTTCTCACCCTCTCTCTTACACCACCTTACATGTCAAGTACCACATCCATCACTCTCTCTCCTTATCTCTCTCTCTCTCTCTCTCTCTCTCTCTCTCTCTCTCTCTCATTTCCCAACACAACTCCAAGCAACCAAGAGAGAGCCCACACGTCCAAGCTTCGTAAGGGAGAAAAGTGATTTTTGGTGGCCCACTTTCCCTTCCCAAAACCCTCCATCCTAGCCCTTGATTTTAATCTCCACCGTCAAAGAGGAGCACAAGAAGGTTGATGTTCCAACGGACCGAAGAAGATCGACGGTGGGTGCTTTGATAGGGTAGTTTTCATGCTTCCTTAGATGGGCCAAGTGAGGCCTACCGATCAATGGTATGGATCTCACTTGGGATCCTATGATGTGGCCAATGGCCCACTTTGATTTCTTTTTTTTATGTATGATGGAATGCAAGGGAGGGCCCATAGTGTCGGGCTCCCTCCATCACACGTGTGTCCCACTTTCTCTCTTCCTCTCTCTCTTTCTCTTTTTGTGAAGTTATGAGTGTGTGGCCCACTTGAATGGACCCCACAATAGGGCATGTATCGGATCCAAACCATCTAAGGTGGGGCCCATCTTATATGTATTGTATTCACACCACCCATCATGTGGTGGCCCACCTAAACGGGGCCCACTTTAAGCATGTTTGTTGAGCCCAAGAACGTCCAGCGTCTGGACGTTGCTGGAAAAATATATATATATATATATATATATATATATATATATATATATATATATATATATATATATATAAATGAGCTTGGCTTTCCAAGCATTGGAGAAGGGCCACTCATATGGGCTCCACCTTGATGATTGTATTCAATCTATTTACCAACTCATTTTAGGCGTTGAGCCGAAAAATGAGGTTGATCGGAGCATATGGTGGGCCATACCTTAGCAAATAATGGTTTCACCGTTAAATGCACTTGATATTGTTTCTATTTGTCAAAATACCCTGCATATCGGACTCGTTCTGCTTGTCTTGAGCCGTAGAGGCCATTGGACGGTGTGGATCCATCAGCCGCGGGCCCCACACCTGAAAAACCTCAGGAATTCAGGTTTTCAAAAAAAAAAACAAACAATACAGCAGCAACAGCATTTCTGCTGCTGCCGCTGACACAGAAAGGACGCATAGGCGTCCTCCATTTTTGGGCAGGGGCCACGGCCCCACATGTGGTCCCCACCATGATGTATATGTTGTATCCACACCGTCCATGAGGTGGACCACCCCCTAATGTGGGTCCCCTCCGAAAATCAGGCCGATCCATGGCTCAGGTAGCCCACACCACAAGAAACAGCGGTGATTGAACTCCACCATTGGAACCTCCCCTGGGCCCACTGAAAATTTGGATCAACCTGAAATTTATTTTTCCTCTTCATTTCCAGGTCCGTTCGACCTTATAAACGGATTGGATGGAGTATAAACATTAAGGTGGGCCCCACATGGGACCCACAATGATGCATGTGTTGTTACCACCGTCCTTTGGACGGTGGTACCCACTGTAATGTTTGTTTCAACCCACCGTCCAGAGGACGGTGGGCGTGTGGGGAGTGCACGTGTGTGTGCATACGTGTGCATGTGTGCGTGTGTGCGTGCGTGTGTGCATGGTGTGTGTGTGTGAGTGTATGTGGGTGCGTGTATGTATATGTGGGTGTGTGTGTGGTGTATATATATATATATATATATATATATATATATATATATATATATATATATATATAAGATTATATCATAGATAATATTGTATATATATATATAAATTATATATTATATTATTTATATTATAGGGGGATGGTGGGCCTTCATGTGGGCCCCACCATGATACTTGTGTTGCATCCCAACAGTCCACCATTTGGCAAGCTTGTATTAAGGCTTGGGGCCAAAAATAAGATAGATCTAGTTATCATGTGGACCACACTATATAGTGATGATTGAACGTCCACCATTAGACCCTTGGGCCACCAAGTTCTTGGTGACCCTATGAACAGATTGTATGAGAAATAAATGTTATGGTGGGCCCTAGGAATTTTAATGGTGGAATTCTTTATCACCACTTACATTGGTGCGACCCATTGATGTGGCCCATTTGATATGTATACGACCCACTTGGTATATATAAGGCCCATGTTGTGAGGCCCATCTTGTGTATTTGTGGCCATTGTTGAGGCCCACCTTGGTATACATGTAAGGCCCATGTGATTAGGCCCATCTGGATGTATTTGTGGCCCGTTGATTGAGGCCCACCTTGATGTATACATGGCCCATGTGTTTAGGCTCATTCAATGTATTTGTGGCACATGTTACGAGGCCCATTGTGATGTTTCAAAGGCCCATGGGATATGGCCCATTGCAATGTACCTAAGGCCCATTAATGTGGCCCACTTGATTTATATAAGGCCCATATGATGCGGCCCACTTGATGTATCCAAGGCCCATAGGTCGAGGACCAACGGGAGGTCCTTAGGGTCCATTGCAATGTATGATTTTCCCATGGTTTGTGTAATGATGTCTTATAGCGGGCTATGCCTTGGGAGCAATGTTGGTTTGACGTCCACATTGTAGAATAATGTTGGTTTAATGTCCGCATTATAACTCTCCCTAGGGCCCATTAGTAGGCCCACATTTGTTGATAGTTCACCACTTTATAACATGCTTAGTATAGCTCCATGATTCATACCCATACGCATCATATGTATGCTTGATATGAGTAGTGACTGAGCATAGCATACGCCATTGGGCAGACCACTTAGGGGACTCCTTATGAGGCGGAGTGCCCCACATTATCGCATTGTACGCGCATGGATTGCTGCATGATTTGACGGTGTGATTCATGCATCTCGCATATGTGTGACTTGATCACTGCACGCCCTAGCGACATCAGGGCCGTGGCTCCACAGGCACATCGTGGATGGCCGTATCGGATACCGGAAATATTTTGTTCTAGCACTGTGGGCACTTAGGATGTCCTTGGGTGAAAGTCTTGTTCACTCCCCAAGTATAGGGTTTGTGATGTAGTAATAAACTCGGTAAGACCGAGGTCAAATCCACAGGGACTGGTTGTCACAATTCAAATTCACGATTCTCCTTAACTAATTCAACAAATAAAGGATCAAATGGCTAACACAAATCTATGGAAAATAACTATTGAGAATAAGGAAGAAAATTCAATCAGAGAGAGAGCACTAGGACCTTCGAATCCACCCCTAACTATCCTAACCCTTGTTTTGTCTGTTGATTCACCTTGATCTAGATTGATACCACTTAAATAGAGAAAGCACAATCTGTGTCCTTAATCGGGCATACAGACTGTCTAATTCCTTTAAGCAATGCCATGAACAACATATCCCATATCCTTGGTCGGGCATATGGAATGTACATTCATTAAAGCACCCTGTTTCTTCCTCTATAGGAAACTTGTTCTTGATCAGACCCAAGCACCTGTAATAAGCATCCAAACAACATCCGTCTATATACTTTGATCAAGTTCATAGATGGAGAAGTATGGAATTTAAACCCATAAAGCCCACTTAGAGAAAAAAAACAAATTAATTAATATTCAAAGTAAATCAACCAATACAAGAGCTGATCAAATTAGGGGCTTCATCTCAGCCCTAGCTGAGAGATTAGTGACCCATAAATCCGTAAAAAAATATTCAATAAAATTCATAAAATCAAAACACCAAACCAATCGATCTCTCTCTCTTCCTCCTTCTCTTTCTTCTCTTTCTTCTCTCCCTGGCTCTGGATCTCAAATTCTCTGGATCTGAATGCTTTTCCCACGTCCAAAACTCTCCTTTTATAGCTGCTGGATGGCTGGAATCGGTGGCAGAGTCGTAGAAGGACTCGGAGTACAATTTTCGCAGCCGTGATCGGTGGGCCCCACAGAGGTATTTTCTGGAAAATCCACCCCGTCCATTGGATTCAGGACAAAATTTCAGTCAAGAATGGGTAGTTTTGAATGTCCATTAGCGCGGCCCAGAGAAGAAAATACAAAAAGATCAGTTTTGAACGTCGCCGAGTAGCCCTTTTTTAGCCTCTATACCGCACACATGTGTATGCATGGGAGTGAACTATCAACATGGTTTTGTAGCATTCATGGCTCTCTACAAGATGGACGGATCAGATCGACCGTACAGGTGACGGGTGAGGCCCACAGTGCTTCGCAAAAACGGCCAGCGGCCGGTCCTCGTTGACGCAAACAGGGACGCGAGCGGCTCCGCTGCGTAAATGGTGGGGTCCACTGTGTTGATTTTTTGAGAAATCCACTCCGTCCACCGAATTTCTATCGAAATTTCGGTTGAAACCCTATGGTTTTTCTTCATTTTTGTGTGGCCCACTTGATCTCTCACTCCGCCGTCCAAATTGCTTTTAACGGTGGAATTCACTTGATTACTTGCCTTGGCCGAAAAACGACACCTAGGTGAGGGTCACGCCCCCCCTCTGAAGTGATTGGACGGTTCCGATTGATGATTTGGATGTTGGGTGGGGTCCGCTAGAGAAACCCGCTCAAAACAGAGAAAACGCTGTTGCGTTTTCCGTGTTTTGAGAAGAAGAGTCGGTCAGCGTTTGCTGACCGACTTCCTGGCTTTTGGTGCACGCCCGGTGCACTAGTTCACCGTGCACATTCACTGTATGATCTGGTCCCACAGAGATGTTTTTGTGAGATCTGCTCCATCCAACATATTTCCCATCCAATTTAACCCATAGGGACCGAAGATGAGGCACATCCAAACAACAGGTGGGCCTAGAATCATGACTCTGAGGGCTGATCTGTTCGTTGGGGCAGTTCCCGAGATATCCAGAGGTTAAAATTTAATATGTACGGTTAATTTATGGCCCTCATCCCATGTATGAAGTTTCGAACTGATCGGATGGCGGGAAACATGTGATCTTGCATTTTGTACCAATTTCAGGCCCCTTTGGCTTGCTTTCCTCAGATCCCAGGCGTGTAAAATCTTCATTATTGGTTCTCTGGAGTCCATCCCATACTCAGGTGGCTTTGGATCATCAAATCCATGCTTTTAATCCTCTTTTCAGTCCAACGCTCATTATTACATCCTGCAACAAAAATACAATTAAAATCTGATGTTTAGGCATTATCATGTACGTAAAATAGGTAATGATCGGGGTCTGATATGCAATATTTGAACCCTGATCAAGTCCCAGAACCTTTTGGTACCAGGAGGTGCTCCAACGTCTAGACCGAGTGGATACACGAGCGCCCGAGTGCCGAATACCAGTAGGCAGCGTCTCCCACTATGTCGTGGTCAGTTTGAAGGAGGTGTGGCCTTTTCCGCCTGAGTGAGGGGGCTATAAGCTAGGCTGAGTTTGACCAGCTAGCAAATGTGTCCGCTATCGACGAGCCGGGTAGGTATTGGCAGACTACTGGTCAGGCGGATAGTGTGGTCTCTTCCACTTGCTTGACTATGCAGCTAGGGAGGAGGCAGTCAGTGTGAGGTGTATTAGACCCCAGTGATATCCAGAGAGGAACTGTACTGATATGTGTACTTATGAGTACTGGCACGCTTGCTTTACATCTTGCATATGACATTTGGCTACATAGGCCTCGCATCGCATGGTCTTAGTATGACCGACAGCATTCATGCTTGCATTACATAGCTTTAGTATAGCTGATAGCATTTATGGACTTACCGCATATTTTCGCATTAATCTGATATTGTACACTTAGCACTCACCTTACACACACTTTCACCACCCTCTAAGCTTTTGTAAGCTTATGCATGATAGATGCGTGCAGGTGGCGTTAGGTTGCAGCAGCGTTGAGCTCGGAACGTGCAGTAGTCTTCTGGAGCTTTTGGAGTTTTCTTTGATATCATTATATTGTATTTCCCTTCCCGCATTGTACTTAAAAGTTTTTGATATAGTGGATATGTGGTGTTGTTATTTTGTGACTTGGTTATGCTTGTAGTTATGCTCCATTACAAAAAAAATCATGCTAAAAATCCTCCTTGTAGGATCCCAGGATCGAAATCTGGCGTATGGGCGCTGGGAGCCGAGAATGGGGTACTACGGAGGCTGTCGGCGCCGGATTCGGCGATCGGAAATTTTGTGAGCCCGGTTTCCGAGTTTGGGGCGTGACACAGGAGGACCTCGCCCAAGGGGCAAGCCCTCGCCAGATCCTCCAGCGACCGGTGAGGGCCTCGCCACGAAACGGGCCCGGCCGGGCGGGCCGATCGGGCCGATCATGTTTTAGGGATTGTATGGCCCACCTATCCACGGGGTTTTGTTTTAAACCTCTCCTAGGTCGTCCCTCCTTCACAAACCACCCCTCCAAGCATTCCCTTTTCTTCAAAAATCCTTATTTCTCTCCCAAAGCTCCCCTCCAATCACCCATTTCGTCATTTCCCTTCAAAGCAAACTCACCTCCACCATTTTCAGTTACACCCACCTTTCAACCTTTCCATTCTCTCTCATTCGAGCTCTTAAACCCCCCATTTGAGTTTCAAATTCGTGTAAACCCACTAACCCATCCCATCTTTCCATTTTCCCTCTTTCTCTCCCCTTAGAGGCTCAAATCCATGGAGACCTAAAGACCCCAGCCCTTTCCACCCTTTTCTTCCCTTTTCCAAGGATCCATTTGAGCTTATTACGGCCATTTTCTCAATTTTCACCATTCTTTCTCGCATGGGAAAGAGAAAGGGTAATGTGGATGAAGTCGGGCCTAGTCGCCCCACTCGTTCAAGGAGATCGAGTGGCGCCACTGCAAGCACGGGTGTTAAACGCGAGATACGGACGAAGTGGGATCTCGATCCCCAGGCTCCTCTCTTAAGGGCTCTACTGGTGGAGTTGTCCCATGGAAGATATGCGGATCGTAGGGTCCTTTTTGAAGCTCAGGTGGATGGGCGGCTCTTTGGGGTATCTGTTATTGGAGCACCTACGTGAAACCAGTTGGGGCCTTGTGTTTGAGGAAAAATATCGTGCGAATGTGGGTACTGTCCGAGCTTTCTACGTCCACATTCAAGAGCCTACATTGGAGCCCTTGCGGTTCAAGATTCCCGCGGGAAGAGGTCGAGAGGCCACAATTGATGCTGGCCTGATAGCTTGACTCATGGGAATACCTCTTGGCCAAGTTCATGCGAGCGAGAAGAATCTAAAGAGTGCACGTGAAAGGGATCGCCGCACACGGTTTTTTGTGGTCGACTGGTTCAATGACAGCCAAACAATAGCCTCCTGGCATCAAACATGACAGATGATTTTCGCCTACTCCACCTATCTTCACGTTTTGTGTGTGTATCAGGGGGGCAATCATAGTGAGTGCACACGCCTGATGGTAGATTTTCTATACCAAGTGGGGCAAGGAGAGAAGTTGTGCGTGCCTACATATATTTTGCGACAGATAGTTCTTACCGTACGCTCCAATAGAAGTATTGATTCGTTCCCCTTCAGCCGGCTTATCTGCAAGATTACACGCGAGTTCGACTACAGTCTTGGCGTAAAACTCCCAGTGCCACAATGTTTCATCGACGAAACTACTCTCAATCAGATGAAAATTGGGCCATGGCAGCGGTAAGCCTGACTTAAGGAGAATGAGGATGAGACGGCTAGTGAGGAGTATGAAAGCGAGGAAGAAAGTAAGGAAGAGATAGAGGAGGAACAGGAAGAAGAAGAGGAGGCCCAGGACACGGAGGAGAGCTCCCCTCCTACGGCACCGGAGCAGGACCCTGATCGAGCTGCTAAGGATGCCCATTTAGCTCGACTTGAAGAGGGTCAGGCTATCCTACGACAGGATCTTATGGATCTTCGAGGCCTCGTGAAGCATAAGTTCAAGAAGGTGACTCGCACCTTGAAGACTATCTTGTTTTGTCTGTAGGATAAGGGCGCCCCTTCTTCTTTGCCAGACTTAGATGCCTAGTCATCCATGTCGTTATCTTGCAACTTGTTTTGGTTACTGCTTTAGGATATGTTTGTGTTCATGTTGATGGGCCTAGTAGCGTAGTAGTTGGTAGAATATTTTCAGTGTTTGAAGCTTTGGTTGTATTAGCTCACATGCATCTTCTGTCATGATTCATGTAACTTTGTATTTCATGTATTATGACAAATTTTGGTGAATGAAATGCATGCAATCCCTTTTACTATGAAGTGTGTAGAATGCTAAAAGGATTGTGTATTGTTCTGCTACATCTTACACAAATTGCACCTTATGTTATATAGGGCATGCCACGAAAGGTCAAGCGGAGCACGGCACACCTCGCACTTACTGGTTCGATGGATCAGGCACTCCCCAGAGTGATGGTTGTACCGACCCTGGTTTGGGCCTGGTTCGTGAGACTATACCTGAGTCTTAGCCTTCGATTGGTCCTGTAGTTGGACCACCACCGTACACACCACCGGTTCGTAAGCAGAACCATGCATCTTCTTAGACGCAACATATGCCTCAGTCAGCCCCACCTGCGAATAGGTTAGAGCAGTTGATGAAGATGATGCACCAGTAGCTCTTAGCTACTATTGCAGGGGCCCTAGCTCAGGGTGGAAGTGCGATTCTACCTTCACCATCCGTACGCCCTACTGAGACTGTAGGGCCTTCTGCTCAAGATGAGGGTGTGCCTCCCCCTGCACCTACTACATACCCTACGGGAAATCTAGGTACGAGTGGTCTCCTCGAGTGATTCCAGCGCTTGAGGCCTCCTACTTTTACGGGTTCTCATAGACCCGAGGAGGCTGAATATTGGCTCGACCGTATCTCCAAGATGCTGAGGATTCTATATTGTAGAAAGGAGGAGCAGGTCGAGTTGGCCACCTTTATGTTTGAAAAGGAGGCTAGCTTGTGATGGGATAGTGTTCTGTGGACAGTTGCAGTTGGCTATATATGGACATGGCAGCTTTTGAATTCTTTTCATGAGAAGTACTATCCCCAGAAGTACCGACACGAGAAGGAGAATGAGTTCTTGAGGCCTCAGACAGGGAGGCATGACAGTGACAGTGTATGAGCATCGATTTACAGAGTTGGGCAGATACATCCCTACTATACTTGCTGACACACAGATGCGGATGTGGCGTTTCTCCGATGGCCTGCAACCTGACATTCAGATGAAGATGTGTTGTGCTAGTATACCCTCCTATGCTGAGCTAGTACACATGTCTATGCGGGCAGAACAGGATGGGGATCGCTTGACACGTTCTCGTGGGGTTATGGTTACTAGACCATGACCAGATCTGCCGAGCAGGCCTTTCTTCTGTAAGAGGCCCCGTACCGACTCTCCTCCTAGGATTGCGGCTCCATTAGTTCCGATGATGCGCCCGGGTGTGACATGCACTTACTGTGGGAGACCAGGTCATGCTGCGGAGAGCTATTTTGCATGTATGAGAGACAGTGGATTTTCATCGCCGCAGAGGATCAACCGCCAGGTTCCCTAGGCCATTTCAGCACCACCCCTACGGACAGCACCTGCACATCTATCCTTCAGGCCCACTGCACCACGATTTAGGCCACCTCAGCAACCTATGGTGCCTCAGCCCAACCGACCTCAGTAGGCACGCGTTCATGCACTTACATCGAAAGAGCCAAAGACAGCACCTTCAGCACCTATGGCCTTCGAGGTTACTGAACATGTCTAAGGTACTCCTGTCTTCTTATTAGTGACACTGGGTCCACTACCTTCATCATTTCATATTCCATGCGGCAGTTAAGCGTTTAGCTTTACATACTACTCCCACGAGGGAGTGAGACTCACTACTGCTACAGGGACTTTTTCGGATGTCACACAGACGTGTGAGGGTTGCTCAGTAGATTTGGGTAGCAGGACAGTATTCGTTGACCTCATTGTCGCCCCACTATGGCACTACGTCATTATCCTCCGTATGGACTGGCTCACCGAGATGAAGGCAAAGATTGATTGCGATAATCGGGTCGTGACAGCCAACGGACCTGACGGCACGGTCTTTACTTTTCTAGTGCAGGTTAGTTGGCCATGTCGTGTTGGATGTTATGCTAATTTACTAGAGCGTGTTGATGGGCCGACGTTAGGAAACATGCCAGTAGTTCGGGAATTTGAGGATGTGTTCAGGACGATCCCTGGATTACCTCCTCGGCGTGAGATCGATTTTACTATTGATCTTGTGCCTGGTGCGACCCCCATTTCATTACCTATGTATCGGATGCCTCCATGTGAGATGGAGGAACTGAGGAAACAGATTGATGAGCTGGTAGAGAAGGACTTCATACGACCCAGTGTGTCTCCTTGGGGAGCACCTGTGTTATTTGTCAAAAAGAAGGATGTGTCGCTACGATTATGTATTGATTACCGCAGGTTGAACCAATTGATCGTAAAGAACAAGTATCCTTTGCTCAGGATAGACGATCTGTTTGATCAATTGAAAGGAGCGCGATACTTCTCGAAGATTGATCTACACTCAGGGTATCATCAATTGCGGGTCAGGAATGAGGACGTGCAAAAGACGGCCTTCAGGACCAGTTTTGGGCATTAAGAGTTCATCGTGATGTCGTTCGATCTTACGAACGCACCGGCCGTGTTCATGGATTTGATCAACCGAGTATTTCGGTCATTTCTATACCGATTTGTCATCGTATTTATCGATAACATCCTGATATACTCTGTGAGTCGAGAAGAGCACGAGGAACACCTACAAGCAGTCTTAGATACTCTGAGGAAGAACAAGTTGTTCGCACAGTACAAGAAGTGCGACTTTTGGAAAGAGGAAGTCAAGTTCTTGGGACATGTGGTGTCTAAGGAAGGGATAGCGGTGGACCTTGCTAAGGTAGCCGCAGTTCAGGACTGGAATCAGCCTGGTTCGATTACTGAGGTGAGGAGTTTTCTGGGACTCGCTAGTTACTATCGACGATTCATTCGGGACTTCTCCATAATAGTCAGACCTTTGTCTCAGTTGACTAGAAAGGATCTGAATTTGCCTAGAATGAGAAGGCTAAAGCAGCTTTTCAGGAGCTGAAGGACAGAATGACGTCCGCCCTTGTGCTAGTATTATCAGAGTAAGGGGTCAAGTATACGATTTACACAGACGCATCTCGAGTTGGTTTGGGTTGTGTCCTTATGCAGAAGGACAGGGTGATCGCATATGCCACGAGACAATTAAGGAAACACGAGGAGAATTATCCTACGCATGACCTCGAGTTAGCAGTGGTCATCTTCGCATTGAAACTCTGGAGACATTACCTACGGAGAGGAGTTTGAGCTTTTCTGCGACGACAAGAGCCTTCACTATATATTCACTCAGTGGGACTTGAATATGAGGCAGTGCCGATGGATGAAAACCTTGAAGGATTTTAAATTCGAAGTCTCCTACCATTCAGGCAAGGCTAACCTTGTGGCTGACGCATTGAGCCGCAAGAAGGCTATAGCATTTGCGGCTCCACTGATGATTGAGGAATGGCACATGGTGGAGTTCGTGTGGGACTTCGAGCAGAAACTCACCCTGCAGGATCCATTCGAGAGTGTCGCGCACATTTGGGTGCAGTTACTCATTGATGACAGGATTATCGAGGCCCAGAAGGGCGATGCGCGATTATTTGATCTTCGAGAGCAAGCCAGCGATGATGAAAACTCTGAGTGCAGAGTTGGCACAGATGGGGGCCTACGATACCATGGCCGCCTATGCGTCCCAGACATTCATGACTTGAGACAGGAGATTCTCGAGGTTGCCCACAGATCGAAGCTTGCGATGCATCCTGGTAACACGAAGATGTATCAGGACATAAAGAGGTCGTATTGGTGGGACAATATGAAGGCTCATATTGCAAAATATGTCTCCCGTTGTCTCACCTGCCAGCAGGTCAAGGTAGAGCATCGCCGACCTCCTGAACTGCTTCAGCCTTGGCTGAATGGAAATGAGATTTCATCTCTATAGATTTCATCTCAGGGCTACCAAAGCGAAGAAGGGACATGATTCCATTTAGGTGATTGTGGACCGATTAACGAAATTGGCCCATTTCCTCCCTATCAGAGTTTCGAATTCAGCAAACGACTTGGCCAAATTGTACATCCAAGAAATAGTGCGTCTACATGGAGTTCCTCTGGAGATCGTGTCGGACCGAGACACGCGATTCACATCTATCTTCTGGACTCGTATCCAAGAAGCGATGGGGGTGAAGCTGAAGTTCAGTACCACGTTCCATCCACAGACCGATGGGCAGACAGCGAGTGAATCAGATTTCGGAGGATATGTTGCGGGCTTATGTTTTAGACTTCAAGGACAGTTGGGATGACTGTCTCCCGTATGCAAAGTTCGCTTACAATAACAGTTTTCAGGCGAGTATTGGCATGACTCCTTACGAGACCTTGTACGGGTGCCCTTGTCGAGTACCGCGTTGCTAGGCAGAGGTTGGCGAACGTAGTTTGATTGGCCCAAAGTTAGTACAGGCAACCTCAGAGAAGATCGACATTATCAGGCGTCGACTTCTGACAGCGCAGAGCAGACAGAAGAGATACGCCGATACGAGACGACGACCGCTAGAGTTTGAAGTTGGAGATCATGTATTTCTTCGAGTTTCTCCCATGAAGGGAGTTCTTCGTTTTGGCAAGAAAGGGAAGCTCTCGCTGCGGTTCATTGGCCCATTTCAAATACTTAATCGAGTGGGTGTGGTGGCATATTGTCTCGCTTTTCCCATACAACTTGCTAGTGTACACAACGTATTTCATGTATCTATGCTGAAGAAATACGTTCCTGATCTTTCCCACATTATTAGATGGGAACAGGTGCAGTTGAGCGAGGATGCTACGTATATACTGCATCCCACGCGTATTCTAGATAGGAAGGAGCAGGTGCTACTAGAAAGGTTATTCCACTTGTGAAAGTGTTATGAACGCACCAAACCAAAGAAGAAGCTACTTGGGAGAAGAAGCCGAGGTCAAAAAGAACTAACCTCATATTTTTGAGGAGTACGGAAAGGTACTAATTTCGAGGACAAAATTTTTCTTTAAGGGGGGTAGATTGTAACGTCTTGAAAAATTCCGTACAAAGACCCGAGTACCACCTCAGGCAGAAATCACTCAGGACTGAATCCTTTAGGAATTAGACAAAATTAACTAAGTGATAAACTAGATTAGCTATGAAATCCGCTTGATCCACTTTAAATACGATCTGTAAGACCCAAAACCTGTAGAATCATTGATGCTAGGTTACCCAAAATTTTATGATCAATCTCATTACCCAGTTACTCTCGGGAGCACATTGAAACTCCGTATCAATTCTGGACCGCACGTCAAAAGTCCGATTACTACGAAATTATATAATTAAGACCGCCTTGCTGGACTTGATAACCACATCGGAAATCAAGTCCAAACAGTATCCCGAATCTATTCGCTTGAGCCCGGAGTGAAGTGTGTGAGAAACATGGATATCTTATAAATAAAAATCTAATTTAAGTCATCTGAGACTTGTCGCTTGCTGGCCGATTATAAGGATTCAGACCATTAGAATCTGACCCAAATACACCCTCGGATCAGGGAAAATTTCATACACAGGTCAATGTACTTGTGGCCATGATCGGTAATCGCGGACCATCGAACTGAAATTGGTCTGCCACGGTCAATCTGTAAACCCGATCAGACCGAAAACTCAACTTGACCTAGATCCATCTTAAGAGAGCTTAAGTCCGACCTCTGGCTCAAGGGGGGGCTCCGGAAGTGCTCCGTTAAGCTGAAACAAACTCCCTTTGGCTATAACCTAAGTATACCTTGGCCCTGGGGCCATTTCCATCAGTTTTAGGCCAATATAAGGACCTTAAACCCTCTCTCATTCACTCCATATGAATTTGGTATAAACCCTAGGAGAGAGAAGAGAGTAAAGAGAAAGAAAGTGTGAGAGAAGTGGGAGAAGATTCCTGATACTTTATCCTGTTATTCTACATGCATATTCATCGTTACCTAATTGCTATTCTGGCGATTCTGACTTCGTTCTTAGGTAAGAAAACCTAACCCTAATCTGTTATAGGGTTTCAATTATTATAAGTGGCGAGATAGCTGACTTAACTCGTGCTATAGGTTGTCATTCCATCATTTATGAAGACTTAGAGTCTCTGTCGAATTTGTTACGCTTTTACGGCGTAAGGTGCGGACTGTAGACGTATAGGTTATGGTTTTCAAGGCTTTCAATGTCGGATAATGATAGATTCTTGATGTAGATGCTATTTCAGATGCATAAAGTGATGTCCGTTTCATTTTTCAGTTATACGTTAACTAGGTTGAATATATTGTATTCCTCGTATTTGTAGAAAATACCGTATACATATGAAATATGAAAATGTGTTTGCCATGATTAACTATTGTGTGTATATGCTAGATATATGTGTAACAACTCCTCGGCGAAAGGATTCGTCCTAATACATGTTTTGGCCAATAAACGTTATGTATGTTAAATAAGTTTAGTCTAAGTGTTTGTGAAAATGATTGTATGAGTAAGTACTTAGGAGATAGTGCTTTAAGTGGGTGTTGAGATAGGATTCTCAACTACCTTAGAGATGTGTATGATTTCCTCTATGCAAGTTGTTTAGTTTAATCGCTTACTCATGAAATGTATGTGTTTGAATTTCCTGTTTAAGTTATGTTTTATAACATGCTTATTAACATGTTTGCACTACTTGATTAATTCTGCTCTGATTACTCTATATGCTTTCTGGTTAAGGATTGAATGTGATTAGGGCTATTTATAGTCCAGGCAATCGGTAACAGGCTTTGAGTTCGTGGTTGAGATTCATTCGCCGCGTGGGACGTGTTTGACGAACCCGAGTCGTACTAGAGTTGTCAGCAGTGGTTAGGCCATACGGAGTGGTTATGCACTTTATGTCGATCAACTTCGGGTGCGCTCGTTCTAATCGAGCTCGTTAAGTAACCCAATTGGCCCGATGTATGTTCACCATATTTGGATGTTACTGCTTGAACCTAAGGTACCAGACTCATCAGTGAAAACCCCGTTAACCTTGGTACCTCGATCCGCTAAGACTCATGAGCCGGATATGGTGGTATGGGACACCATGGTCGAGCTGTCGGCCTACGTTGGGGCGATGAGTCTCCCCGTAGTGACCAGTGAGCAACCCAGACTCGTGAGCCAAATACGGTGGTATGGGACACTTTATTCGAGCTGTCGGCCTACACTGATTTGGTGACAAGCCCTTTGTAGTGACATCTAGCATAGTCTGAGTCTACGTGGAGGCGATAACCCTTCCGTAGCATCTAGAGTATAAACTAGGCCTGTACTGATTTAGTGACGAGCCCTTTGTAGCGACCTAGAACCGAACATCGTATGAGATTTCCTAGGACTGACGACCCTAGAATGGATCATTGTTTGGGAAATGACTTAAGGGAGGTACCTTAGTTTCCCAATCCTGCTGTATGAAAAGGACTAATAAAAACTTGGTAATCACGCTCATAATATCGCACTGCATGTGCCCCGAGTTGAAGAGCACAGAGGGAAGAAAGCATGTCGTGACCGTAAGATGGTGTCGCACGAGGGAGTAGGCGAGGGCATGCATTATTGTTCATATCATCCTTGCACTAATAAGTGTAATTAGGGATGTTTGATTTTACTACTTTATCATTACTACTTGACTGAAATGATAACATGTTAACCTTTGCTCTATGATTCCATTGAGTTGATCACTCACTCCCATGTTACGGGATGGTATTTTAAACACCAACCAGACTCTGTCTTGATTTCAGATGACGACGTGACCCCAGAGGCGGAGCCTGATTACTATGACGATCAGGACGAGTTCTCTTATATGCAGTTTTCCGGCGGCTTCACTTAGGCTATCCGGATCGATGGGGCTACAGGGACTATCATTGTAGTTGTATTGTTTGACATTTTGATTTTGAGACTATTACATTTATATGGTGACTCAGTGATGTATGCATACTCTGGAGACTGATCGTGCTCTTTTGACTTATATACGTTTACTTATGTCTTTCAGTCTTCCGCTTGCATTTTACAACTTGATCTGGAGTATGAATTACTGTTTTGGTATAATCCCACTCATGATTACTACACTAACACAAACAATATTTTAATCATAAGCATATATGTTGCATAAGTGATGTTTTGGAACTCAGGAGTTGAGTTGCTACTCGACCCCCAATTTTTAGGGCATTACAGAAATGATATGGGAATTGCATTCAATAAAGATATTATTAAGTCCTAAAGTAGAACAAATACTTATCACATCCAACATCAACCGAGCTTCCGCCACAGAGTTTGTTACCTGACCATAAGCATGGTGGAAGGCAAATAGAACTCTTCCCTGGTGATCCAAATTTGTGTCTGAACTTAGAATTTATTATTTTTAGTTAGTTCTATTATTGTCATTTTTTAATGCATTATAGGGTTTTTAGCATCATTATTGACGTTAGTATATATATTTTTTGATATTTTAGGATCCATACAATTTGTAGCAAATTTTTTATTTTTAGAAAAATTAAGTGGTCTACTTAAGGTTTTGGGCATATGTCGCCTATTTGAGGTTGTCATATGTTATTTGCAAGGACATTCAATACATTAAAAGTATCTTCTTCTAGTTCTCTTTTTAAAAAAATCCCTCCTTTGGATTCAAGGATACTTGTTAAGGAAGAGGTAGTGTTTAGTTCCCTTATCTTTGTGCCCTACTTCACTATATGGTATCTTAATGAGGTTTAACCTTGGGTTAATGGCATTCAATAGTGGAACGGTTGGCAATGACCCTGCACATGATACTTCGAAGGAATAATTATTGAGCGATGAATTCAGAGGCAACCAATGAAACCACCAATAAGAGATACAAGAGATTCAAACAATAATTGGTGATATATATTGTTTGATCCTAATTGTACATATACCTTTTCAATTAAACCAATTAATTAAGGCCTAAATTTGATTGAAAATAATCATTCAACACTATCGATCACGTCATATTATTCCCATTCAAAATGAACAATTAAAATAGCCACCATGTTCCTTAATTGATTATTGATTCAAAATTGATTGTTGGCAATGTGTAACCTTGAATAAATTGGATCTCCCAATCTGCACGTCCATTTGCACTCAAATTCAAAACGGACATTCCTTACTAAGGTTTACACCATCTAATTAGTCAAAGTGAAAAAATGGACTATGCATAGAGATGATAAAAAATAAAAAATAACTAGTATTTAATAACATGAGTTCTTTAACAATATCTTTATTAGTGTTTTAGAAATAGAGAGGAAAGATCATTTGAAACGTTTGGGATAATATTATCAATTAAAAACCACTTGATGGATGATTTGATCTACAAAATAATATTCGTAAAAGTTTCCCTAAGAGATCAATGGATCCCTTGGTAAATCATATGGACCTCAACCATATAACGATACCCGAAACAACAACAACCATATATAAGCCATTGCAATTGACTTCGTGAGATGAGTCAGAGCACATTACATTAGGAAAGTGAACTCTCAATACATCCTCAAGTCTGAGGATTAATCAAAGCTAAAAGAAATACAAGTCGATTGTAGTCTAGGCAAGATCATCTCTTTATCTAGAGACTTGAATTGATCCTTTGATGTAAGTGTCGAATAGGTGCAATAATAGGAGCCTAATTTCATAGTGAATTTATACTCGTATGTAGAGTCAGGTGTTACCACACTAACTCATCGTCAAACTCAGTGGTAGAGACTTTTTATCATGATTCATCATCGGCTCCCTTAGACGTGATGATCCCTTAGGAATGATAACAACCAAAGGTTTATCCTGCAACCTGCTAAGTGATCCAATAATATTACAGTATTAAGATCCATGGAATGCATCTCCCATGACCAGTAACTGTTCTGCCCAAATTTAAGTTTCTAGGAACAATTGGAGGAATTCCTCTCTTTTAACCCATATACATGTAAGATTTAAGATATACCTACATTCAAGTCATGACGTAATGATATATCCACACATGACCTTAGAAATCATGATCTATAATTAAGATCATCAAACTAATGCTTAAGAGTAATGCATTGTCTTAATAAGGAACATAACACTGACAAACTCCTACTCATACTTATTTGGCCATCCGTAGATTCTGAGTTCATTGGGCGTGGTGACTCCAAGTCAACTTACACCTCTACCAATTCGCTATTATCCCACCACAAACTGCAAGCAAGAGAGTGGGATGCCCCCACGCACTCATCCACCACGCGCGCGATATGAAAATTGATTGTGGAGATTAGCTTGGTCTAAATGCTATCTGAATCAACATGACATGAATGTTAAGGCCTATTAGATGAATGAATAAACTCCTAATGCATAGAGGATTTAGGCCAAGTCAATCTACAACTATAATTTGTAAATAGGTTGTGATCTTACTAATTAAACAATTGTGTTCTCAACTCATTGCATTGGAATGATTATTGTTAGAACAAGTAGATCACTATCTACATCATCAGGATTTAAAAAAGGTCGAAGATTATTACTCCTTCTAATGAAGATCTACATTTTCACCTCAAGTAGATAGATTTGATAGTTCAGATGGTTTAAAGTTTCTGGATCATTGTTGTTTTATCATATTTTTAACAAAGAACATTATGGGGTGGATCATGATCTCAAACAACTAGGGATCAAACTGAGAATGTGAATGTCATGCCCCAACTCAAAAATCGGGTTCACGAAATTCCCGATCGCTGAATCCGACGCCGACAGCCTCCGTAGTACCCCATTCTTGACTCCCGGCACCCATATACCAGGTTCCAATCCTGGGATCCTACAAGAAGGATTTTAATCATGAATCTGTTTCATAATAAGCATAACCCACAAACCATAACCAGAAACATCACCACATATCCAATATGATCAAAAACATTGAGTACAATACATAAAGGGAAATGCAATGGATAACAAAAGGGTTCTGGAAGCTCAGCTGCACGCTCCTGCTCCTGCTCAGCTACGACTGCGTCCTGACGTCACCTACACGCATCTATCATGCATAAGCTTATAGAAAGCTTAGAGGGTGGTGTAAGTGTGTGCGCAATATAAGCGTGCTCAGAATGCAATATCAGAGTAATGCGAAAACATGCTGGTAAATCCATGAATACCATCAGCCATCTAAGGCTATGCGATGCAAAGCATGAATGCTGACGGCCATATTAAGGCTATGCAATGCAAGGCCTACCTAGCCAAATGTCATATTCAAGATGCAATGCAAGCACACCAGTCCTTAGCTGGAATCCACATATTAGTACAATTCATCTCTGGACAATCACCAAGGTCTAGTACGCTCTAAATGGCACTGCCCCACCCTCGTGCGCGCAGTCCAAGTGAGCGTAAGAGACCTCACTATCTGCCTGGCCAATAGTCTGCCAATACTTATCCGACATGTCTCTAGCGGACCTATTCCTCGAGCTGGTCAAACTCAACCTAGCTATGCCCCCTTCTCTCCAGGTAGGTAAGGTCACACCACCTTCCAACCGACCACGACATAGTAGGAGGTGCGGCCTTCTAGTATTCAGCACTTAGCGCTCATACATTTACTCGGTCTCAACATTGGAGAAACCTCCTTGTACTATAAGGGTTTAGGGACTTTCACCCAGGGACTCTATAGCGCCCCATGTTTAAAAGAAGTATTTCTGGTGTCCAATCCTGCCATCCACAATATGCCTGTGGAGGCCTCAGCCCTGATATCACTAGGGCGAATAGAAATCATGTCACACAAATGTAAGATACATGAGTGAACAATCCAGTCATGCATCAGTCCTGCACGTGCTGCGCGCTCATGAGGGGCAACTCCATCTATCAGGGAGTCCCATAAACAACTTGCCCAATGGCATAATGCTATGATTAATCACTCCTCGTAATAAGCATGCAGATGATGGTATGGGCATGTATCATGATGCTATGTTATCTCATACTCATAGTTGGCATCGATAATCGGCCTATAGACAAGGCGGGGTCCACAGAAGGATAGCGGATCTAAACCATAGCATAAAGATCGTTCCTCAATAGTGGATATACCAAATCTGATACCACAGATTCTTTCATCTATGGCAAGGGGTTGTGATGCATCCTCCTCATAACAAGGATAGGCCTAGATGGCCTACTCATGGGCCTAAGATCAAAGAGTGGGCTTTCAGGTTTAGGTACTTCTACTAGCATCAATGGGGGCCCAATAGTTCGGGATAGCCCCAAAAGGTGAGATGGGTCGTACTTATACTAATGGGGCCCCATCAATTTGGGTTAGCCCATAACAAGGGGAGATGAGTATCGGCCCAAGGATGGGCCTAGGAGGATTACAAGGTGGATATTTAACCACCATTGATTTTACAATGTGGACATTTAACCATCATTGCTCCCAAGGCATGACCCATTAGAATTTATCTTATGATGGGGGCCCATAGGCCTTACACTAGCTAGGAGAATAGTTGGGCATCATAAACATTACTATATACATCATGGTGGGTTTACACATCATAATGGCCTCACCACATAGGCCTCTCATATATCACATTGGGCCTCACCATATGAGCCTCTCATACATTACGTTGGGCCTCATCATATGGGCCTCTCATACATCATAATGGGCCTCACCAAATGGGCCACATATACATCACAATGGGCCTCATACACACTCCATTGGGCCTCACGCAAAAGCCTCATATACATCACAATGGGCCTCACCAAGTGGGCCACATATACATCACAATGGGCGTCACTCAAGGGCCTCACACAAAGGCCTCATATTCATCATAATGGGCTTCACCAAATGGGCCACATATACATCACAATGAGCCTCACTCAAGGGCCTCATACACATCCCATTGGGCCTCACATAAAGGCCTCATATTCATCATAATGGGCCTCACCAAATGGGCTACATATACATTACAATGGGCCTCATACACATCCCATTGGGCCTCACACAAAGTCCTCATATTAATCATAATGACCCCCACCAAATGGGCCACATATACATCACAATGGACCTCACCAAATGGGCCACATATACATCACAATGGGCCTCACCAAATGGGCCACAATTCATCATATTGGGCCTCACACAAGGGCTCATGGGTTAGGCACAAGAGATGGGTAGTGCGTGTATCACATACAACATAGTGGGCCTAATGGGGCAGCCCATATAGTCCAGAAAATGAGTAGAAAATATGCACAATATACACATCAAGGTGGGGTTCACAGGTCTACCCAAAGGTCCAGAAAAATAGATGGACAGAGTGCTTGCAACACATACATCAAGGCGGGCCTTTTGCAACACGAAATGGCCCCACCACCAATGGCTAATGTGGATATACAACTTATACAACATGCTGGACCCACCGTCCCAGGCTGGACGGTGCGGGTAAAATACATAAATCATGGTGGGGTCCATGGATGGATGACTTGGATCAAACACGTGCATCACGTGGGGTCCACGCCCCATGTGGACGGTGTGAATACAATACATGCATCACAGTGGAGTCCCACCGTCTAGCAAGCTGGATGGTGTGAATATAACATGTACCTCAAGGTGGGCCCCACCCCCACACGTGCAACACGTATGGGGTGGGTCCCACGTCCAGCAAATGGACGGACAGCATGGGTAAAACAGATACATCACGATGCGTCCCATCGTCCAGCAGATTGGACGGTGTGGATGCAAATACATACATCATGGTGGGGTCCACGTCCCAGCTGGATGGTAGAGATCCCATACGTGCAGGGTGGGTCCCACCATCCCTGGGACGGACGACATGAATAAAACGCATGCATCAAGGTAGGGCCCACACTGGACGGTGATCCAGGTGGGTCGTTGGCCCTGCTGGGCTGGCCGGATGGACGGCTGGGATACATACCTATCAGGTGGGTCCACACGTGCATGGTCCACCATCCGATCAAGCTGATATTTGTGTTTTCCCTCCAGTCCGGGCCAGTCCAAACGGACAGCAAGGGTGGGCCCCGGACATGGCAGCGAGGTGGGCCCCGCTTTGGACAGTGGTATGGTCCACTAATCGGACATCGTGAATAAAACACTTGCATCATGGTGGGCAGCAAAGGGGTGATAGAGGGGCCCCGCCACTATGGGTCCCTCAATGCATGCATCTACATCATACATTCATCAAGATGGGTCTCATGCATTGCATGGCCCTCAAATCCGTAAATCAAGGTGGGGATGTCATCCCTACCATAAATCAAGGGTCTAGATGACCCATTAATAGCATGGATTAACTCAAAACATCATGATGGGGTCCCTGGAGAATAGCCCCATCATGGATCATGCATGCATTAAGGACGGGTCATTGGCCACATCCAAAGGGTCAAGTAGGATCTCCACCATTGATTGGTGGATCCTACATGATCTTAAGCAATAAAAGACAAAGATCTAAGAAGGAAAAGCAAGATCTAGCCCTAAACAAGCACCCACCTTGGATCTTTGACTTCTTCTTCCACCACTAGGCTCCAATGTTCCAAGGGAAGAGATTTCAATGGTCGAGATGGGTTTGGAAGGGTTAGATTGCTGGGAAAATAGGTGGAAGAGGGCTGGACTATGGAAGCTTACTTGGACGTCCCAAGCTCTCTCTTGCAATGGAGGATGAGAAAATGAGGAAGAAAGAGGGAGGGAGAGAGAGATGAGAGAGAGAGAGAGAGAAGGGTAATGATGACTTGAAATGATGATTGTAAGGGGTGTAAGGTAATCATTTCATGTGTAAGAGCATGGGGCAGAGCTTGCCATCATTACTTAGCAAGCATGGGGTGATGACATCACCCTCATGATTGCCTAGGAAATGGTGTCATATGGGATAGGTGGGTCCTGAAACATGCGGTCCATGACCACATCTCACGATCTAAGCGTCAGATTGGAGCACGAGATGAGGCGTCAGAACCGTGGCGATGGCGCGGTCGCAATGACATAGGTCTCGGGTTGAGTCAGCTTGGGTTTACAGGTTGCGACTTAAAGTTGTGCACAAATGATATCTGCAGGTCGTAGGTTGCCAAAATTCGATCGGGAGGACTGTGGGATCCTAAGGAATGGCGAGATACTAGGACACAGGCCTGACAGTAAGCCTGTGATGTAATGGGATTACCACGGCTGCGCTTGTGGAAACTTGGCAGAGCAAAGGAATGAAGGCTATGTCCTAAAGGGGGGAGGATGATTAGGACCTATTAAAATTTATGCCTTTTAAAACTAATTACCTAACTTAAAATAATTCACATTTAAACTAAGTAAGGCAATATAACTCTTAAGGCTTCCAAGCCAATAACGGGTTCAATCACATAGACTATAAATGATATGTAAATAAGCAACTAGTCTATATCAAGATATTGTATATGTGTGTGTGGGATGTGCTACCTATCAATCACTAAGCATTAATTTAATCATGCATGTATAATTTAAACATTCAAACTCACAATCACAAACACAATCATATATAGTGGTTCGGCTACTTGCCTACTCTACTCTCAGCATACACACTTAACCCATGAGTGTAAAGGATTTTACTATCGGAGATTTTAAATTAGGTTAACCTCAAACCTTATATTCCTACACACGGACTATGATTTAGGTCTTATGTAAGAACCCGGGGTTTTAGGCCCTATATAAAAACCCAAAATTTAAAATCCACAATAGAATCAAGGTCCTACAAAAGAACCTAGAATTTAGGCCCTCCACAAAGGCCAAGGTCCTACGCAAAAACCTAATTCGAGTTTGGGTTTACAAACTCTTACCCTCAATCCTATACAAGGAAAGAGAGTAAACTTAGACTCTTACAATTGACAACTTACTTGTCAGGTTGAGCCCCTTTTGTAGCGTCTTCTTAGGTAGCTTAATCGTTGCTCTCCAGTGCTTTAATCAGTTGCCCGATGCTCCCTCGATCATGATGTCGCTGCTTTTCTAAGGCCTCAGCTCCAAGATCAATCACTTTGCACATGATGCTCCTCCGAGGTGTTCAAGGTGATGGGAGGTTGGTTGAATCTCCTATAACTAGTGGAAAGTAATTTTTCCTAAGGGATTCAACTAGATGAATCTTCTAAGTGATTTGGACAATGGTATGGCAAGATTGCTTAAGTCCAATATCTAAAAAATGGAATAGTTCAAGTACATTTTCAATGTAGAGGGTGGAATCCTCGTATGAGTGTGAATCTCAAGGAAGAGTGCTTAGAACACCAAGGAATAGAGGCTAGGAATGAGGGATATGAATATGGAATCACCCTACTCCTGTTGCTCCAAAAAACCCATTAAAAAGCCCAAGAACTGAATGCCCTTTATAAAAAGTTTGAGCTCCAACGATTAAAAAAAAAAAAGGACAGAAACGGTTCTTTCAATGTCAACGAAGGTACTTCGATGTCATCGAAGGTTTCCTTGATGTCATCGATGAATCCAGGCATTTATGTTGATTTGTCATTGTATATATCTGGATGAATCTAGGCATTTATGCCAACCATGAATCCAGGCATTTATGTTGATTATGGGATTGATCAATCAACAATGACACTATTTTTCGATAACACTAGTGCCATTATGTAACACCCTGAACTTTTCAATACCCGAGTATTGAAAGTTCTCGAGTGTTACCATGAAATTGAATTTAATATGTACATGTGTACGGTACCAATATAGCTATCCTGACCTCACATCTATTCTCCAAGATGAATCTGACCGTTGAGAATAATCTTCATCCATAGATCAAGCCATCTAACCGTTGATTTTAAGACAAGAGCATCATATGTCTAAGTAAACCCACTTGTGATCATTTGTTTACAAAACTGACCATACACCCACCTAAATACATAACTAGATTACTAACCATCAAGTTTTCCTATTTTAAACATGTCATATGATCATCTATTGGGTGGTTTGATATATATATTCCTTAATTAATTTGATGAATAACTCTTTATTTATAATGATTTGGATATAAGTCATTTTGTAAGAATTACTTAGAAACATACTTATAACCATGTAGAACCATTAGACTTCACAAAACTCTTAGATCATCAATAATTATGAAAATGTCATTGACCTATTGTAAGTGTTATAGCTTGATTCCTCTTTGGTTGTCAAATTTTGTGTGTCAAAACCTCTGTATGTGTAGTGTGTTTATAAATTTGTTTGAGACACCATGTCAAGAAGATGAATTCCTCAAGCTAGTTCAAGCTACAATATAAAAGATATTAAAGAAGAGTTCAAGCTCAAGACTCAAGCTCAAGTTCACATGTAAGAACTCAAGCTCAAGTTCACGTGTATTCAAGGTCAAGACTCAAGCATAGTTTGGAACTCAAGTACAACTCAAGATGGAATTTGATTTCAAACCTTCGAACATCTAATGATCAAGCTACATCAAGTTCAAGTTCTCATGCTTGATAAGGTTCAAAGGTCTACCTTCACTGAATGAATGAAGTTCAATGTCCATACGACATGTTCCAGGTTTGATAGACCATTAGATTGACCTTAGGGTAGGTCACTTTGGCTACATAATTCATTTGAATATTAATACATGAATTTGGTTTGTTCTAAGACTAGTCCTAGACCTTGTTCGACCAGTCTAAGAAATTTCAGGACTAGTCCTAGAATTGTTGCAATTTATCGGATTTTCTGGTTCGGTTACGACCAGTCTTGGAGTCTACTCGACCGGTCGTGGGATGGTCTCGACTCGACCTTCGACCAGTCGTAGAGCTACGACTCAAACTCCAGCGACTAAATCAATTGTCGTACGACCAGTCGTAGAGGGGTCTCGACCGGTCATGGACTGCCTTTAACCAGTCGTAGACTACCTACGACCGGTCGTACAATGGTCTTAGGCGATCACGCTCAAAAATTCAAAAATCAGTTTATTCTTCGATCAGTCGTGGTGACCTTAGGACCAGTCGAAGAGGAATTTTTGCAGCTATAAATAACATATGAATTTCAGAGTTTTTCATTGAAAATTAAGTGAATTCAAGGCTCCACTCTGAGATAAGTTTGTGTTTGTTTTTAAGCTATTTTGTGCATAATTTTATTTCCTTTTGTTAGCTTATTGTTATTTAATTTTGATTTGCATTCCAATCTGATTAGAAAAAGGGGAAATTCTTAATTCCTTCTTCTCGGAATCAAAATCAAATACAGCTAGCCCTAAGTTGATTAAACTTAAAATCAATTAGAACTTAGAACCATTGTAAAGTGAGTATTGGATATTGAACTTTCATATTCGAACTTCTACTCCGATTGGTTCTTTCGGGCTGCTACTAAAGGAGAAATACAGGTATTTTACAATTCTGTAAAATTTCTATTCTTTTGGTTTTTGTTTGGGATTCACCAGAAAAATTCCAATTTGTGTGGTTATCTGAGGAGAGCCAGAAAACTCAGAAAGAGGGTTTTTGGATTGTGTAAGCCCAAGTTAAAAAGACACAGTTATGAAGGTTTTAGGTGAACCTGTGAAACCTATTTCGATAGTGAACGCTAATATCCCCTGTGTGAGGATATTAGGAGTGGAGTAGCATTCTGTGTGGCTGTTGTTTAACAGTTGGTGAACACATAAGCGAACCACTATAATTCTTTGTCTTATGGATTGAATGCTTGCTTAATCTTTTACCTTTTATCATTCAAAGCTGTGGAATGCATGTATGGTTGTGAATGTTGTAAATATTTACATTTCAAGCAAGTGTGGGGAATGTTGTAATAAGTTAGATTTAAATTTCAGCAATCTATTTCAATTCCTTGCTATTTATTTTTATTTGAGTTCTTGATACAAAGGACGTTTTAGAAATAAGGTTGTCTTACCATAAACCTTTTGTTTTTATGGTGTAAGGTTGTCCTTAGAACTGAATTCGTATTAACCTCTCAATACTTGTTAATTGAGGTTGAGTTTATTTCAGCATTGTGAATTGATTTATTTTTGTAAGGCTATCTCTTTATTGTTTATTCTGCTATTTTAATTTTAATTTGGCATAGTCCTATTCACCCCCCCTCTAGGACATATAACTTGGCCATTTCACCTATACCCTTAAATTCTAAATCACATGGTTCTCATGATCCATTTTATTTAAAATTTTATACCAGGCCTAATTATCGTAAATTAACCATACACATCGAATTTCGGCCCTTAGATCATTTTAAAAGTGACCCAATTAACAAATCAGCTCTTAACTATTGATTTCGGTGTCCATCGAGTGCAAAAAGCTCATAGGTAGTCGTAGTAGGATATTTTACTCCATATATATGACTTGGATTGGCCATCATATAAACCAAGTGTAAAATATGAAGACCCCACTTTAGTAAGCATTTACTTAGCCGCCAAGTTATCCTTTTAGGGCTTACCAACTCTATATAAACCTAGATCTTCAGATCTAACTGCTTCCTGCCATCCATCACAACTCAAAATTGGACTGCACCTTGGCTTCACATGGCTACAATATCATACAAAATTTGGATACCGATCTATGATCCTAGACCATTGAACACAGAAGCCAACTCCTTCCTTTTGATGCAAAAGGTGAAATTTTAGATCTAGGCTTTTTCCACCATCGATCAACCACCAAACTTTGATTTCTCACATCCATAAGCTTCCCACATCAAATCCAAACCCTCCGCAAGAAGTGGAATGAAGAAAGATACCTTGGGTTAATTTCTGCCATTAAATAGTTGTCTATTCATCAAGGAAAACCCATGGTCGTTGATCCCCAATTGACCACGTTTTGATGATCTGAATCGCTTATTGGATGGATCTGATGAACATTAACCAAACCTTGAAATTCAAATCATAGTAGGCCAACACTTAGGGAGCAACCACAAAAAGGAAATCAGCGCAAATCATACTCATTTATGTTGTTTACGTGAAAGAGTTTTACACGTTGTATAACTTAGTCGAGTTTCTCTTCCCTTACGTAAATTAGATATGAAACATTATAAAAAGAGCCTCTCCATGAAGAAACGAATCCCATAGACAAAAAAAAAATGAGATAGAAAAGAGAGAGAGAGAGAGAGACGAAGAAATCAGTTCAGCAATAAAGAAACGTGAGAGAAAGAGAGAGAACAACGGCCAGCCCTCTTGTTCACAACCCCAAGTGTAGGGTCGTGGTACAGTAATAATCTCGGTGAGACCAAGGTTGAATCCACAGGGACTAATCTCATGTGTATTTTGAAAGCAACTAGAAGTAGAAATAGAAGAAGATGTAAACCTAAATCTGAAAGTGTAGAGAGAGTAATTGTGAATTATTTAACTAAAAACTTGTAAATTTAAAGGTGGGAACTAGGGTGCCAAGAATCCACTAGTAGAGATCAGGGAGATCTATGCTTGATTCAAGGACACAACTAGAATCAGAGTCTTATCTTCTCAAGTTGGAAGATATCTTAATAAAACCAAATTTGAACTTCCTTCGACCTAATTCTTAATGGATGAGAGTTGTGAGAACTGGAAGTGATTCCATCTTCTCAAGTTTTTCAATGTGCTCAGTGAAAGTCAACTTACTTCCCATATGAATACTATCAATTAATTATGTTAGCCAAGCTCATCACTTCAAGATCAGTTTAAACTCAAGTACTGATTCCGAACTTATCCCCTTTTCCTTCTTTTTCCAGTTTTTAATTTTATATCGATAGTCAATTTTATTCATTCTTTTTATTTTTGCATTCTTTTCTAATTTTTTTTCATTCTTTTTCATGACCTCTCTGTCAATCTCCTGTTTTTTAATTGGTTCTTTTTTTCTTTTAAGGTGGATAAAATTCTCCAAACTTCGATTCTCATCATCTATTAATGATTCGCATACTAACAATAAGAACTCTAGCATGTCTTATAGAAAACAAATTGAATGTGTTTTGTGATTTAGATAATCATGATATTCAAACTTTCTCTGAATCAATTGAGCGCAAGCACTTAGGTGATAGATTACTTAGATGATTAGACTCTAGCAATTCAAAATTCAATCTCTATCTTATCATACCCAAAGCATTCTGAAGTACACAATTCATCGCTTCCCAAACAGATTTCAACTTGAAACATTGAAATTTTTCAAATTTTTTGCTCAAACTAAGAAAATACTGATTAGTTTACCTAATTCTCCATCCCCAACCAAAAAATTTACATTGTCCTCAATGTAAAAGAATTAAGCATGTAATGCAAAAGAGGCAATGAAAAGAAGAGCGAAGTGATGGAAAGGTAATACTTAAAGAAGGAATTCTGACACTTTTCCAATGATCTCAGTGTGAAGATGGGTTAAAACAACACAAAACTCAACAGAGTATAGCAAACTATCATAAACAGCGAAAGTAAACTACCCTAGTCCTATGAAAGCAATAAACCTACCTATACCTCCATCAAACTAGGAGATCAATCCTGGTAAACAGGATCCCTCAGAGGTATGGACATATCATCTGAATCAAATTTTTCAACAAAAGGTTTTAATCGATGTCCATTTACTTTAAATTCATTGTCATTGTTTGGATTCTTTATCTCGACAACACTATGAGGATAAACATTAGTAATAGTGAAGGGGCTGGTTCAACGAGTCAGAGCTTACCCGGAAAGAGATGTAACCGAGAATTGTACAAGAGGACTTTCTGACCTAGTGTGAATGATTTTTGAAGAATGTGTTGGTCATGAAACACTTTCATCATGTCCTTGTAAATTCTCGAGGTCTCGTACGTATTATTCCGGATTTCTTCAAGTTCATTCAACTGAAGTTTGCGTAGCAAGCCAGTGTTATCCAAATTGAAGTTCAGATTTTTTATAGTCCAATATGCTCTATGTTCCAACTCCACAGGCAAGTGGCAAGCCTTCCCATAGACGAGTCTAAAGGGCAACATTCCAATAGGAGTTTTGAATGCAGTATGGTAAGCCCATAAGGTATTGGTCAATCGGATTGACCAATTCTTATGGTTAGGGTTAACCGTCTTTTCCGAGATGTGTTTAATTTTCCTATTGAAAATCTCAGTTTGCCCACTCGTTTGTGGGTGGTATTATTAGGATCTAGAATATTAACTTTAGTTTTTAAAACTAGAAAATGTAGGTTGCACTGTTTTGTGCATACCTTATAAATACACAATCGGTCGTTTTAGGGCTTAACTTTCTTTTCTTAGTTTTAAACAATCCTACTTTAGCAAAACACCCCCACACTTTAATATATTTATAACTAGGAACATGGTTCTTCTAAAGTTTGTAAGGTGTTTGTTCAAAAGACTTAGAAGGAATCTTATTTAGGATATAACAAATAGATAGAATTGTTTCTCCCCACATATTTGAGGGTAAACCTGAACTGTTTAACATAGCATTCATCATCTCCTTTAGAGTTATATTCTTACTTTTTTATATTCCATTCTATTCTGGTGTATAAGGAGCTGTAGTTTCGTGAACTATTCCACTCTTTTCACATAATTCTCTAAATTGAGAAGATTCATACTCACCTCCTCTATCTATTCTAAGTCTTTTAATTTTTATATTTAATTGATTTTCAACTTCAATTTTATATTTAAAAAAAACATCTAAAGCTTCATCTTTGTTGCATAACAAATAGACTCTAGTAAACCTAGAGTAGTCATGTACAAAAGTTATGCAATATGTTTTACCATCTCTAGACATGTGATTTCTAAAATCACCTAGGTTACTGTGTATCAACTCTAATAGAACAAATAATCATTATATTCGTTTAAAGAGTTTTCTAATGAATTTTTATTTTAGACATGTTTCACATTTATCAAATCCTTCATTAAATATATTAGGTAATAAACCTAATCTTTTCATTTTCTTCAAAGATACTACATTCACATTACCTAATCTACTATGTCATAGATAAAAGGGTTCAACGATATAAACAGAACTGGATATCTTCTTATTATTATCATTGGATACATTTACAATGAATAGACCATCACTACAGTATCCCTTACTAACAAAAGTTCCATTCTTAATCATTATAGGCTTATTTAAATCAAATACTTACTTGACACCAACCTTATTGAGGAGCGAACCAGAGACCAAGTTTCTTCTAATGTCAGGCATATGTAGGACATCATTCAACATTAAAATCTTTTCAGAAGTGAGTTTCAGAAGTGCTTTGACTTTTCCTACAACTGGAGATGTTCTAGCATTACCCATGAACACCTGTTCATCATCTCCTTATACTTGGTAGGAGATAAACATGCTACGATCCTTGCATACGTACCTAATTACACCAATGTCTAGTACTCACTCCAAGTTGTTTATAAGAAAGACTTCTACACACAACTACTACCATGTCAGATTCATCACTTATTTCTGTAAGATTAGCATGCGACTTATCTTTGTTTTTCTTAAGCCTGCAAGTTTTAATGTGATGCCCAGGCTTTCCACAATTATAGCAATTTCTCTTTTTCTTGAATTATGTATTCTTCTTTTTGAGCCTGCATTCATTGGCATAATGTCCAAGTTTGCCACAGTTAAGACATTTGCCTTTTTTCTTCTTATTATTTTCTCAACTTAATTCTACAAGATTCGCCTTTGAATCTATCTCATTTCCATTTTCTTTTTGGTTCATTTTCTATTGGCCTCCTTTATTCGTATGTGTATGATAGTAGTCTCCAAAGAAATAACATTCTTTTTATGTTTCATTTTATTCTTATATTCTTTCCAAGAGAGTGGTAACTTTTCTATTAGTGTCCCTGACAAAAATGCTTCATCCAACTTAATTCCTCCTGACGACAGTTTATTAACTAGATTTCGAAAATATGAATTTGATTTATGATAGGTTTATCGTCTGTCATTTAATAATGAAGGAAATTAGCGATTTCATATTTCTTAGCGCCTGCATCTTCCAGAATGTACTTCTTTTCTAAAGCAGTCCATATGTCTTTAGCAGACTCGTAAGAAGCATACACGTTATATAGTTCATTGGACAAAGAGTTTAAAATATAATTTTTACAATTATTTTCATCTGCTACTTTAGTTTAATTTGCTGGATCTATAGTAAATGATTCAGACGGTATGTATGAAACTTTAAGGGTGGTCAGTGCGAACGTTAGTTTCTGTTTCCACCGTTTAAAGCATTATCCAGCAATTGGTTCAATTTTAGCTAACTCGGCAAAAGCATTTACTGTTACGGTAGGCATGGTGTATTTAATTGAAAAACTCCATTTCAAGATTGTTAGAATATTTGGTTGAATTAAATAGACTATTAAAAATCGAGAACAAGAAAACAATGAAAATAAAATTTGAGAAAGAAGACTTATTAAATTGAGTCGAGACATGATGTGAGTCATTCGTCTTGAAATCGAATTTGCTTCCCCTAGACAACATCCCAACTGCAACAAGTTTCCAGAGCAATTGACCTCCAGGATACAACGACTATAACCCGGTCCCATTGGTGCACTCACTGTACGAGGGCTCGAACCACTTGCAGTTTAACCCGAAAGTGCTAAGTTAACTCAGCGACGAACTTAGCAACAAAACTTATAAACCAGAACATATAGAGTTTTATAAGAGGAGAAAAGAATTTTTGTTGTTTTGAAACTGGAATGGAAGTCCTTTTATAGACTTCGAAGTGGTGCATCAAGCACCCTTTGAAAAGGTTAGGTCCGTTGGGTTTAAACCCAACAAGTGCTACCAACCGAACAGACGCATCTTTCTCATTTAAAATGAAAAGGCGCAAATGCGAGTACATTCTCGCAAATAAAGTCCCACGAGTACCCAAGTAACCATACACACACACCCACGCGAGTACATTCGCACTCGTACTCACACCCGCACCCGTGCCCAACCCATCACATCCCATCCCATCCCGTCCCGTCCCGTCGCGCACGCGGACTCAGACTCGACACGGCACAGTTAGGCTCGGCACGCGTGCGTGTGTGCTCAATGGCATAGATTAGAGCTATTGGCATAACGACCCCCTCCTCATTGAAATTGCGGTAATAACTGCTTTAGTCGAAGTGGGAATATGCCAAGATGTCCTAGAGTGGGGTTGAATAGGACTTTTTAAGATTTTATGATAATTTAAAACCTATCAATCCTATCCTAAATAAATATGCAAGTATCAGGATTTCTTCAAAATAACTCTAATGGCTTCCAAGCCAAATAGAGGATACAATCACAAATCTATTCAAAGGATAAACAAGATGTACAACATAGTTCATGATGGATGTGACCGTATGTGAGGTGTGGTTCTACTTAGTTCCAGATAATCATGTGCACATGCAATACGAGAACAATCAGAGAAATCATACAAACAGTAGAAGTAAATGGCAATCTCAAACACAGTCGTTTTTATAGTGGTTCGACTACGTGTCTACTCCACTTCCGGTGGACGCACTCAACCCATGAGTGTACTGGATCTCATTAACGGAGGTTTCAAATCAGGTTCACCTTAAATCAGTACAACCTACTCTAGACTGACTTTAACGTGTCTCCATGACACAAGTTTATGCCCCACACAGGAGCAAGGGTCAACACACAGCACCCAGGTTTTAAGGCCACAAAGGCCAAGGATCCATATAAGGAACCTACCAGTTTATGCCCCATGAGCAAGGGTCAACACACAGCACCTGGGTTTTAGACCACACAGGTCAAGAACATACATAAGGACCTAAATTTATGCTCTCCACAAAGCAAGGGTCAACACACAGCACCCCCATGTACACTCCCGTCGGAGGCCTCCTATGAGGACTTGTAAGGGGTGAGAAGCACCTTTAACCCAATCCTACAAAAGGACTGATCAAAAGGTTCTCTAGACTCTAATGATTTACAGATAAGTAGATGAGCCCCATTAACCACGTTGATAAAGATCTCCTCCTTTGACGATGAAGAATCTTCAACTCCCTTGAACCGCAACTCAGATGATACTCCAATGTAAGGCAACGGGTTGGGTCAAGGTTATAATGGAATCCTACTCTATTAAATGTTTTCTTGTATTAGAAACAGAGTGATTCCAATCATATATATGCATTCAAGGTATCCTAGCTCAATGATTTGTCATTAAGATGGTAGCTGCAGGATCCTTGAATGCGAAAGTTTGTTCTCCGATCCACTCTATTGAATATTAATGATGAGGGTGGATTGAAAGATGAACTCCCATGAGAGAAAAGGCTTAGGGTATAAGATCTGGATTTTAAACACTCAAAAGCTCTCTCTATTTTCTCTCTGAAAACAACTAAAGGCAAGCTCTCATTAAATAAGCAAAAAGTTCCAACGGATATGAAACAGTCATATTTTTGACAGAGTTCGATATTGTAACACCCCGTGTTTTCAGGACCTAAGTATATGACTCGTTTCCCAAAAACCCGAGTGTTAACCTTAAAAGGATGGTCAAATTCGAGTATTTTTTTTTCTTTATCTATCAGAGTAAGTAGATGAGCGTAGAATGGACAAGTAAGCATAAAGGAAAATTTTCCATTATCATTTAAATATACAAGAAGTTGCCCATAATGAGTTATACAAACCAATGTCCCCATTCTTACAATTCAAAATGAAATAACATTACATGTGAAACAAGGTATATTGCAACAATCTTGAGCTATGAAATCTTATAGCAGCCCTTAGCCAATGCAATCATGCACCTCTGTCAACCATAGCTTGCTCTTCACCAATATGAATGTGAACATCACCTGGGCCACCTGTGCTACCTGTACAGTTGTATATTTGATGGATGAGGGGCCAACTCAGTGTGAATTCTCCTCAAGATTACACACCACTGCATTAGGTAAGCATAATTATAAAACAACAAAGCAATCAAAACAATACATGATGCAGTCTTTTTAAATGCATGGATGCATAAATGCACATCGGCCTGGGATGCACATCCAGCCGAACTTGGCTTCGTCGCCCATGCAAATCATCAACCTGGGAAAATCATCCAGTCGGACAGGGGTCGATAGTCGGTGGTCTGGGAGCTAGCAAAACGATACCCCGAAAATCCTAAGGGCACGTGCTATAGCATCCAGATTAGCCACCTGTCATCGCCAACATGCTATGGATGCATGATTAACCAAACCATTATTAGTCCAATTTCAATCAGCCAATTTAAGTAAGTTCAAGGTCACTACGGGGAGCTCAGAGCCTAGCGTAGGCCGACAGCTCGGGTATAGTGTCCCATACCACCATCCCTGGCTCATGAGACTACCACCTTAGGATGTTTAATGGAACCTGTCGACTAGTGGCCAATCGTATTACAATATGTAGGGCTTACCTTTACATGGTTATACGATATAAAAACATCGAACCCATATAGGAAAAATACCAGGACAAAGACCCATAAGGTGATATCAAAGCAAGACATATAAGCAAATGTCAAATAAGCCACATAGGGCGAGTATTAAAATCATGTGATAAAAGACCATCCTTGCAAACTGTTGGACATAATAACCCTGGATGGTAAGCCCACATCACTAGTTAATTTAAACCACCATTCAATAACCACTAAGTCGAAGGTACATTACTATCACAACCAGTCGGGTTACATCCCAAGTATGGGTGTACACATATAGGTGGGGGTTTCCCACTGGTGAACCAGTTTAAGTTCCATAAGCAATTCACAAATAACCCACAAGCATGGATAAATATGCAGGATAAATATTAAGCAGGCAATATAGCAATTCAATTTCCACCAGCCAACACATGTGATTATAAGAGAGATATATCAATTTTAAATTTAAATAAAAACTATAACTTAAGCTAATGGGAAAATGGAAAGCTCAAGAGGAAGAATCATCACCTTGTTCGTCGGCTTGCCTTCTAAAGTTATTAGGAAGTACACACGCCCTTAGACTCGAATCCTATCATAAGTTATGAAATTGTACTATTAGAACTAGACTTAGCCATTATTTATGTTCGAAGTATTGACCTAAGGTTTAGACCGCTTAGGGTTTTGATGTAGAATTAGGGTTCTTCTCCTAGGGTTTAGCCTTGAACTTAGACTCTAGGATTTGAACTCTACTTGGTGTATTAGTTAAAATTAAATCTTAATAATTACAAGAATACTCTTAGCACTAGTGTTATAATTTATTTTAACTAATATGTTAATAATGATAGCTCATAAGTCCATATTTAAATACACCGATGTTAATATCTACACCTAGGTCCAAACCCAACGCACCATCTATGTTTTGATTATTGACCTAGGGTCTAGATTACCTGGGCTTTAGGGTCTTATCTTAAAGTTCAAGCGATGCTTAAATTCTAGGATTCGAATCCCAAATTATTAATAATAATATTACCATTATCATTATTATTGTACAATGGGTCCAACAATATCCATAATAGGAATATTAACCCATCCATATGTATAATGACGATTCACAAGTTCGTATTTAAACATACCGACATTATCTAATGCTCCTATAGTGACTTATAATAAGTAATAGTAATAAGATTTTTACTAACCATAATATAATGATGACTAACACCCAATAATCATATTAACAAAATTACACTAACGGGCTTTCTTTATGATGATCATAACTATCAATAATAATCTTTAGGGTTGAAGACTAAAGCACTTATGTTTCACAATTGTAATATTCCTGTGATAACTAATATGAGTATAGGTGACTTAATGATGGTTAATCATGCTTAATATTAATGCTCCTATTAATGGTAATTATGGTAACTGGGAAAACTATGATTGAAATAAACCCAATGTGGGCTCACCTTAAGATACGGTCTATTGAGCGTGACCCGAACTCAGCCGGACTCGATCCCACCGAGCTGACTCAGCCGCCAAATTTATTATCTCTCCCATCTTCTTTTCCTTCCTTCTCTTCTTCCTTTCACTTTCTTCTTCTGTTGCAACCAGCCAGCCCTGACCCGACTCGCACTGCTGGACTCAGGGAGTTTAGCCGAGTCAACTTAACGGTGTCTCCCTCTCTTCCTCTACCTGTATCTTCTTCCTCTCTCCTCCTACTTCTCTTTTATTTTTATTTCTCTTCATAGCTAGGCCATCAAGGAGGTTGGATCAGATCCAACACAACCCCACTCTTCCCGACTCAGTCCTAGTCGAACCGAGTCGACTTAGTGCGACAGGAAACCCGCAGCGAGACAGCAACCGCTCCTTCCCTCTCTCTGATTTTCTCTTCTCTCTTTCTCTCCATCTCCTTCTTCTGTCTATTTAGGGAGGTCAGACGCTCACAGACACATCAGGCCCACCTCGTGATTCGGCTAGACTCGGCACCAGTGCAGCGGTCATCTTGCACTCTTCTTAACTCGATGCAACACTAAGCCACGCACCCACCTGTTGAGTAAGATGCCCTTCTTTTATCAACTTCTCTTTCCCTATAAGCACCATGATTCCATGGGCCACGCCTTGATGGTTTTGGATTCAAAATCCGTCACCTCACCACCACCAGCAACGATGCAAGTTCGGCGAGGAAGACAACCCGGCTTCAATGGCGATTCCTTGACAGCAACCTGTTTCTTCAAAATGACACTACTGGGGGGTTTTAATCTTCTTCGCAGTGCTTGTAGGAGCTGAAAAATGAAGCTCCATCAGTATTTTCCCAATGGGTTCGAGCTTGGAAGCTCTCGGCCCAACTCTCTCGGGTGGCTGCACTAACGAGATGGGAGGACGCTGTAGCTGAATCTCCTCTCTTCTACACCTTCCCCTAATCCGTCCAGGCCGTTGGATGAAGAATAAATGGTTAGGATTGAGCTGGCTTACATCAGTCTCCAAATACGGTTGCCAAAACCAAACCGTTTGCGGTTTTCCTTTTTACTGTGGGCAGAAAACCATGGGGCGGTTTGAAACGGGCGGTTAGGAAAGTCCTAAATGAATGGCCGAGATTAAGAGTCTCCACTTCATGCGGATTGCCTACACGGCAACAGACAGTTTCCATTTTTGGAATTTTTTATGTTTTTGGGCTGTTTTGCGCCGGTTCTCGTGTGTTCATATGTGTATGAAATTCAGTTTTAACAGTTGGGTTTTGGTTGAGCCTGCCCCCTAAATCAGATAGACGGTTTGGATCATTGAGATGATGACCTATGGTGGGCCACACTTGCATCAAACGGATGCCCGTCCGTTGGCTATAAATCCGAGAGAGAGACGTCTCCCCCTTTCTAAGCCAAACACGGGTCAGAGGCTCTCTGACCGAGCGTCCCCAAGTCGGTGCACTACGAGTGCACGCCCTGGTGTGCACACACTCATCAAGTGGGGTCAACTGGGATGTTTTTGAGAAATCCACTCCATCCATGATTCTCTATGGGCCCATTTGGGTCACCTGGCCGGAGATGAGGGAATTTTGAAGCTTGGGTGGGCCATACTCCCAATTTCACTTATTTCTAGCTCTAATTGTAGATTTTGGTTAGTTTAATGGTTGGATCACCTCAAAATTAAACATCAATGGTTAAAAGGATTCTAATGATCCTAAGGTGTGTTCGGGCGTATTATAGGGGTCGATCTGTAACTCAGGTAGGCCACCTTTAATCAACATGTGCGTGTGTTCACGTTGAACCAAGGGGAGTGTGCATTAATTTCATGACTTTCATGAATGGCTGGAGAAAAATCAGGTAGGGCCCGCTTGTGATGACTTCTAGGGATCCATTCCATTCACCGTCTTTAGCACGCCGTACTAACCCATGGTCCTAAATTTGAAGTAGATCCGAACTTCAGGTGGGCTGCACGATCCCACTGAGTAGCGAGAATTCACACCGTTTGAAGTTCAATTGTAACTCACGTAAACAACAGTTTCACGCAAGTAGTGTTACCATAATTACAATTCTACCCCTTTTCTTTTTCAAAACTTCTGTCATCTATAACTCATGAGTCTAACCGTCCAAATGTGATGAAATTTGACAGGTGATCGTTATTTTTCATGCTCTTTTCATCACCCAAATTTGAGCTATGATCTCTCTAGGATGACAAGATACCACTTCAATGGACTATACTACTCCGGGGTTTCAATATCATGTTTATATATGTCTATTTGTAGTCTTATCCGATAGTTTGGACCTGTGTTCTAAGATCTTCAAAATGACCGATTCATCCTGATATTCGAGTGGCCCATTTAGCAGATCCAAACATGATGGATGGTCAGATGAGCTTCTAAAAATAAGAGGACTTGTTGGTTAAAACTTTATCCTTGTATGTAGGTGAATGTATAGTCAGTTTAGTAAATGGATGGACATAACGTGGATTTTTGGAGTGATTAGGGGAAGGGCTTATATAACGTTAAATTCGAGTGACTTTCTTATACATGAAGGTTTGTCAGATTCTGATTCTAATGGTGGGCTAAGCATATTCATATGGCGTGAATAAGATGGACGGATCAGAACCTTGATCTGATAAGTGTACGAACGGATGTGGAGATCAAGTAGCTGATTTATTATGATCTAAGAGCTGAAATTCGAGGTGTGCGATTAATTTGTGATAATTAGGCATGATATAAAATTTCACATGAAACGGACCGTGGAAATCATGTGATCTAGTGTTCAGGGGTCTAGGTTAGTGGCAATTTCATAATTACTGCCGATCTATGAGTTTTGGGAAATCTAATGGCTCCACATGGTTATAGATATGTTTCTAGGTAATTCTTAGAAAAGAACTTATATCTAAATCGTTATGGATAGGGAGTTATTCGTCACATCTTCTAAGGAAAAGTACTTATGTCAAATTACGTAATGGATGGGCTTGTCTTGAAATTCAACGGTCAGATGGCTTGATTTATGAATGAAGATCATTTCCAAGGGTTAAGTTAGTGTTGGGGCAAGGACGTAAGGTTAGGTTAGCTAGATTGGTACTATACACACGTACAAAATAGGTTAAATTTACGGTAACACTCGAAAACTTCCAATATTCAATATGGAAAAGTTCGGGGTGTTACAGATATCATCGAGCAAGGTTCGATATCATCGAGCGTATACTCTTGATTGCATCGAATGGCCGCTCGATGATATGAACTCAATCTGTCAAATGCTTTTGAACCTTTTTGCCAACTAGTCGAGGGAATCGAACACGCTTCGATGTCAACGGATTTTGAACTCCGATTTCATCAAAACAAGGTTCGATTCCTTGACATTTGAAAATGAGAGAGCAGATGCCTTTGAAAGAAAATAGGTATATGATATGATCGAGCATCCCTCGATATCATCGGAATTTGAATATCGATGATATCGATGACAGTGTCGAGTCATTGATATTTTCAAGGAAGTTTCCTATAAGCTTGTTGGACAGTTTGTGTCCTGTTTCGTGACATCGACCTGGTCTCGATATGATTGATATTTGAATATCAATTTTTTCGAGAGATCCCCGATACTTGAATGATTTTACCTGAAAACTTGTTGGACAGATTTGTGTCCCAATCCGATATCATCGAAGGTCTGTCGATATCATCAAGATTTAAATTTTGAGGATATCGAGGCTCTCTTCGATATATCGAGAATCACATGATTTGCCTTAGCAGAATATTGGACACAACTGACCAAACGTCGATTTTATCGAGACGTCTCAATGGACTCGAGATTCAAATTTCAATAATATCGAGCAATCCATCAATTCATCGATAATTTAGTAAAGAGTTCTTTGTAGTTGCTGGACATCAGAAGTCCTCCATTTGATAATAATGAGATAGTTTCGAGGACATCGATAACAGGGTTCGATTTCATTGAATAACGTGTTGATAAATCGACAAAGGCAAAAAACTTAGAGATTTTCCTGATTTTGCAAATTAGTTTTCTTACCAAAAACCCTAAGATGTTCCATCCATTTTTAAGGGTTTTATATACATAGTGTTTTGGGACATGGGATGTGAGGCTAAGGTTTACCTTTGATGAGTTCGGGCACACATCCTGCTGAGGCAGACCCTTGAACAATCTTCCTATGGGGCTCACTTGTCTTGCTGACTCAACACTCACGCTAATTGACAAACCAGGGCACTTTCAATCTCCCCCTTTGTCAATTACGTGACAAAACACCTTGGGTCCTAGAACAACATCTAGACCAACACCCTAAATTGTGTGTACATGAACTTTACACAATTTTACAAAGCTATTGAGTTCACACATACACACGACTGTACCCTTCAGTAGTAGCTACTCCCCCTGTCTTCTTGCAGCTGCTCCCCCTAACACCTGTACCACTATTACAAATAGATACACACAATTTTTCCCCATGGTGGGATTTGTTCTCCCCCTTTTCGTCAGTCATTGGCAAAGGGCAATATAACAATAGATATTGATTGAAGTTGAAGCATATGGGAAAATCAATAGAGACCCAGATATTATCGCTACAATGCATAATCAGTAAGAGACAGATGTAAGACAGATAATGACATCTTTTATAGAAAACATTTATGCATATTAGGTCAAAGGAGAGCCGTGATTTTAATCAGACAATAGCATTATAGACATAAATCACAAAACCAATTCTCAAGTGATAAGGAATATGCAGAAGAGGATAATCACAATTGATACCAGCATTTCACAGACTTCAACGCATAATTGACAACAGAGAGTTATGGCAGTAAGGATATATGAATTATAAATCAGCCAAAAATAAGATATCCAAAAAAAAAAAAAAAAATTGCCCAAGCATAGCAATCTAGCATCATCCATCCCAAAACAAGAAAATCAAATGTCTAGCCCAACCATGGGCATATAAGTATGTTCCTCATTCAGAGGATATCCATAAACCATTCTAACAAAATATCTAGCCCAACCATAACCCAAAGTATGCGAAAAAAATATGTGGGCATGCAAAAACAAAATGAGCATAGTGTCCTTGTCTAGACACAGCCATATGCTTGCTCCTTCACTGGCTAGAGTGCATGAGGGCCACCAGCCGTCAGTAATTCAAGAATCTGTTACATAGTGTTCTGGAGAGCGTCCATCCGGTCCTCTATCCCTGACAATCGTCATTCATACACCAAGCAATTCCCTGAGTACTTTTCAAGTAAGTGTGGAGGAGGACCCACAACAGTATGTGGCGGTGCTGGTGCTTCAGTCGGAGCTTCTCTACGAGAAGATTGCCGAGTAAAGGAGCTCCGTGGGCGTGCAGGGGATCGTTGAGACTGAGCCCTTCCTCTTTCTCTTAAGAACACAGATTTCTTTCTGGCAGGCCTGGATGACTCAACGATGGCAGGAGACTTTCCTTTCTCCTTACTCATTAGAATAACTCAGAAGGAAATGTCAAAGAAGAAAGGAATCTGAGGACTATGAGAACAATCCCGAAATTTCCAACTAGATAGGCCCTGACACAATGAAGTATACATTGAGGAATCAAGAGTAGGTGCAAGAGATTACCTGATTTAAGACACCTAGATGGCATAAGGTTGACAAACGATGAGAGCCACAGAAGAACTTTCCAGAGAAATCGAATAGGGACGTAAAAAGTGAATTTTTTCCCCACTTGCCAGCTATTTATCAAGCAATGAACTTCGATGTCATCGACATCTGTTTCGAAGATATCGATATACCCCATTCGATGTTATCAAAGATGTCCTCGATAACATACTAGAACATGCAATGCTTCTGATTCCGAAGGGGCGTCGATGATATCGATTGTTGGTCGATTTAATTGAGGATCCATACGATTCATCGACACACTTATCGAAGAGAAGGTGTATATCATTCATTTCAGCATTTCAATGTTCTTTCAAAAATGTATAACTTAGTATATTTTCATTTCAGTCTGTATACACATCAAAATTTGTACAAAAGTTGTACCAACAAAATTATAAACATCAGAATGTTTATACAAAAAAAAAAAAAATTGAGGTGTAGGGACCTCAGATATATCATGAAAATCATCAAAATTGCATCATTTCGACAACCATCCAGATCTAGATGCATGACCTGGACATGTTTTTCATGCTCAATTGTTACTAAGCATATGGATCAACCTTTTCATTGCCATTGATGACATAACAGTGGTCACCAGTGCGAAGACCCACCATAATTGATTTTCATGATAGATCCAGAATCTTGCACTTTTGTTTGTCAAAGGTAACTACATGTTTGTTGTCACATATTTGAGAGATTCTTAAAAGATTATGAGTCAATCCTTTTATGCAAAAAGTTTTCTCCCTTTTTAGTATTTTCATTCCTTTTATGATTCCGCATCCTACTACCTTAGCAGTGCTTCCATCACCGTAAGTGACTATCCCATCATTAAGATCTAAATAATTTGAGAGAAGGGATTTGTCACCCATGACATGTCTTGAGCATCCATTATCTAGGTACCACTTAGTATTATTGCCTGTTATATGATTTGAGTGAGTAACAAGGCAATTTTTCTTCTCTTTCACTACCCATTTTGTGACAGGATTTCTTACTATGGTAGTTTTTTCTTCATTAATCAAGTTGGGTAACAGAATCATGTTCCCTTATTTCATAATTCATTTGTTTTTTATTTAATTCAGCCACCTGTTCCAACAGCTCCTTCATTCTCTTGGTCATTCTGGGTGAAGATGGATATGTTTCTTTTTCCATATTGTTTAGTGGATTCTTAGCGTTCTGTATTGATTCTCCGGTTTGTCTGTATTTACCAGTATGATTCGGACCGGAATTAGATTGAGTCCACCTTAGAGTAATACATTCAAATTTGAAATGGCCAGAGTCTCCACACGAATGACGGATAGAAGTAGCTATTGTTTTACTTCCTGATGCAGCTGGTTTCTCAAACATTGGTGCGGCATTTTTGGATTTTGATTTGAATTTGTCATATCCTAATCCACTATTGTCTTTTCCAGGCCTTCCCATCCCTAAGAGTTTTTCTAATTTTTCACTACTCTGGGAAAATTTATAATTCAGTTCAACAGATTTTTTGGATTTCTCTAGATCAAACATGAGGGTGTGATTTTCATTCTGAAGGTGCATGTTTTTTATCTTTCAATAGTTCAATCTGTTTATTCAGTTTTTCAGACTCAGATTTGAGAAAAGTATTGATTCTTTCAAGCCTATTATTTTCAAAGTGGTATTGCTATAGATCGTTAATCAAGTGTGTATTGATTTCCAATGTTTTATCTAGATCTATTTGCAGCAATTCATTTTTGTTTTCATTTATCCCAAGTCTTTTAAGGATATTGATGCTATATATATAAAGTTGATTATAGGCATCCTGCAGTTTATCCTTTTCTTATTCTTTCTCTGTTTCCTCATCATCAGATGGAAATGATTCAGTGGCTTGAGGTTCTTGAATTTTCTCAGTTTCTATGGGAATGATGGAGGCTATAGAGACCATAAGAATTTTTAGGGATTTTTGGTCTCCATCACTCTCTGAGTCACTATATTCTGATTTTGACTCATCAGTATCATCCCTTGTAGCTGCCATTGCCTTTCCTTTAGTTTTCCTATTTGGGCATTTAGTGGACACATGTCCAAACTTTCAACAAGTGTAGCATTGTGGTTCTTTGGACTTTTTACCAGATTTACCTATGAAATATTTGTTGTCCAACTGTCTTCCTTTATATGGTCGGCCATGATTTCTATACAAGAATTTTCTGAACTGTTGAGACAACAGAGCCACTTCCTCATCTCCATTCTCCCTTTCACTTTCATCTTCTTCATTTGTTATGTTCTTTGAGGTTTTAAGGACAGTATTTTTCAGTTTAGGAGTTTGTTTGAAGTGTCGTTCAAATGTTTGTAGGGAACATACGAGTTCTTCTACTTTCATTTCATCCATGTTTCTACATTCTTCAATGGTTGTAACTTTCGGATTGAATCATTCCGGTAAGGATCTTAGAATTTTCCTATAGAATTTTGGAACCGGAACTTTTTCTCCTAATCCACCCATGGAGTTACAAATGATGTTCAGTTTCGTGAAAAACTCCATGAAAGTCTCATGCTCTTCCATTCTGAGACTTTCAAACTATGATGTTAGGAACTATAGTTTGGATCTTTTCACTATACTGGTTCCCTCATGGGTTGTTTCCAACAAGTCTCAAGCTTCTTTAGTTGTTCCACACATACTAATTTGATTGAAGATTTCTTGGGACACAACACAATAGATAACATTCATTGCTTTAGCTTCAGACGTTTGTTTTTCTTTATCGAATGTTGTCCACATTTCTTTGGATTTCGATTTGGTGATAGTTGTGCCATTTTCAAGTACTATTTGTTCGGTTAGTGGCACATATCCTTTTTCAACAATATCCCAAACATCATGATCCAAAGATCTCAGAAAGTAATGCATCCTAGACTTCCAGTACGCATAATTTGATCCATCAAATACTAGAGGTCTAGTTACAAATGAGCCCTCTCCTTTGGCCATATTACCAACTTCAATCAAGATCACTCTCTAGGCGATGAAGCCCTTAAGAGAGACCAGGCTCTAATACCAATTGAAGTTGCGGTGATGATCGTTTTAGTCGAAGTAGGAATATACCAAGATGTCCTAGAGGGGGGTGAATAAGACTTTTTAATATTTTATGATAATTTAAAACCTATCAATCCTATCCTGAATAAATATGCAAGTATCAGGATTTCTTCAAAATAACTCTAATGGCTTCCAAGCTAAATAGAGGATCCAATCACAAATCTATTCAAAGGATAAACAAGATGTACAACATAGTTCATGATGGATGTGACCGTGTGTGAGGTGTGGTTCTACTTAGTTCTAGATAATCATGTGCACATGCAATATAAGAACAATCAGAGAAATCACACAAATAGTAGAAGTAAATGGCAATCTCAAACACAGTCATTTTTATAGTGGTTCGACTATGTGTCTACTCCACTTCCGGCGGACGCACTCAACCCTTGAGTGCACCGGATCTCACTAATGGAGATTTTAAATCAGGTTCACCTTAAACCAGTACAACCTACTCTAAGCTGACTCTAACGTGTCTCCACGACACAAGTTTATGCCCCACACAGGAGCAAGGGTCAACACACAGCACCCAGGTTTTAAGCCACATAAGCCAAGGATCCACATAAGGAACCTACCACTTTATGCTCCCATGAACAAGGGTCAACACACAGCATCCGGGTTTTAGACTACACAGGTCAAGGACCTACACAAGGACCTAAGTTTATGCTCTTCACAGAGCAAGGGTCAACACACAGCACCCCCACGTACACTCCTGTCGAAGGCCTCCTATTAGGACTTTAAAGGGGTGAGAAGCACCTTTGACCCAATCCTACAAAAGGAATGATCAAAAGGTTCTCTAAACTCTAATGACTTACAGATAAGTAGACGAGCCCCATTAAGCACGTTGATGAAGATCTCCTCCTTTGACGACGAAGAATCTTCAGCTCCCTTGAACTGCAACTCAGATGATGCTCCAATGTAAGGCAACTGGATGGGTCAAGGTTATGATGGAATCCTACTCTATTAAATATTTTCCTATATTAGAAACAGAGCGATTTCAAGCATCTATGTATTCAAGGTATCCCAGCTTAATGATTTGCCATTAAGATGGTAGTTGCAGGTTCCTTGAATGTGGAAGTTCATTCTCCAATCCACTCTATTGAATATCAATGATAAGGGTGGATTAGATGATGAACTCTCATGAGAGAAAAGGCTTAGGGTATAAGATCTGTATTTTAAACACTCAAAAGCTCTATCTATTTTCTCTCTGAAAATAACCAAGGATAAGCTCTCATTAAATAGGCAAAAAGTTCCAACGGATATAAAATAGTCATATTTTTAACAGAGTTTGATATCATCCAGCATATACCTCAATTGCATCGAATAGTCGTTCGATGATACAAACTCAATCTGTCAAACGCTTTTGAACCTTTTTGTCAACTGGTCAAGGGAATCAAACACGCTTCGTGTCATCAGAATTCAAACTCCGATTTCATTGAAATGAGGTTCGATTCCTCGACATTTGAAAATGAGAGAGCAGATGCCTTTGAAACAAAACAAATATATGATATGATCGAGCATCCCTCGATATTATCGAAATTTGAATATCGATGACGGTGTCGAGTCATCGATATTTTCAAGGAATTTTGCTATAAGCTTGCTGGACAGTTTATGTCCTGTTTCGATGGCATCGACCTGGTCTCGATATGATCGATATTTGAATATCGATTTTATCGAGAGATCCCCGATACTTGAATGATTTTACCTGAAAACTTGCTGAACAATTTGTATCACAATCCGATATCATCGAAGGTTTATCGATATCATCGAGATTTGAATTTCGAGGATATCGAGGCTCTCTTCGATATATCGAGACTCACATGATTTGCCTTCGCAGAATATTGGACACAACTGACCAGATGTTGATTTTATTGAAATGTTTCGATGGACTCGAGATTCAAATTTCGATGATATCGAACAGTCCATCGATTCATTGCTAATTCAGTCCAAAGTTCTTTGTAGTTGCTGGACATCAGAAGTCCTCCATTCAATAATATCGAGATAGTTTCAAGGACATCGATAATAGGGTTCGATTTCATTGAACCACGTGTTGATAAATCGACAAAGACAGAAAACTTAGAGATTTTCCTGATTTTGCAAATTACTTTTCTTACCAAAAACCCTAAGATGTTCTATCCATTTTTAAGGATTTTATTTAACGCCCTGACCTTTTTAGGACCCGAGTATATGACTCGTCAAAAATCCTAGTGTTAACCTTGAAGGATGGTCAAATTTGAGTATTTTTTTTAACTATTAGAGTAAGCAGATGAGCATAGTATGAACAAATCGACATAAAGAAAAATTTGATGATCATTTAAATATACAAGAAGCTGCCCATAATGACTTATACAAACCAATGCCCCTATTCTCACAATTACAAAATAAAATAATATTACATGTGAAATAAAGTAAATTACAACAATCTTGGGATATGAAATCTTGTAGCAGCCTTTAGCAATTACAATCATGCATCCTTGCCAATTATAACCCGCTCCTCATTAATATAAACATGACACTACCAAAAAACGGGGCAAAGGATACAGACCACGTTGGTTTTCTACTATGGATATAAACCTTAGCTATAGTTGCTACGGTTTTAATCCGTAGCTAAAAAGTTGATACACCATTAATAATTAATAATGTTGTAAGGGGCTCTATGAGGCCTAAAAAAACTATATGTTATATCTAAGCCGTCTATATATTTGTAAATATTATGTTAGAAGATGGAAAAAAAAATCAGCTAGATCGAATGCTCAAGTGGACCACACGGTAGGAAACATGGATATTAAATTACAGTTGTTTCTTATGGTGTGGTCCACTTAGGCCTTCAATATACCTGAAATTTGGTGTCATTTATTAGAATTATTTATTGGAATGGATTAACCAAATACATCATGGTGGGCCCCACAGAGCCCCTGTCCGGACTGTCTGCGTCCATCTGGCCCAAATTTGGGCGCGCGCTCAAAACAGAGCCGCACCCAAAGAGGGTATTTAACTCTCTCTCTCTCTCTCTTTGTTCCCTAATCAGAGCATTCCCTAAGCTTTTCTTTCCCTAATTCTCTCTCTTCCTCCCGATCTCTGCTCCATCTCTCTCATTCTCCTCCCTCTCTCTCCAATGGATCAGCCATGAAGAAACACATGCTGTGAACGCCCCCTCCTCTCTCTCTCTCTCTCTCTCTCTCTCTCTCTCTCCATTACAGTAGCCATGAATCTCCTACCCAAAGAAACACACGCCGTAAAGCTCCTAGGTTTGATATCTTCTTCTCTTTTCCTGTCTTTTTCTGTCTACTTTCCCTAATCTTGTTACCTACTAATGACAACTTTTGATGCATTCACGATAGAACTTGTAAACCCACCCATTGAAAGAGACAATCCATAAAAGGTGAAATGGAAGCAGCAAGACTGGCTAGCTTGCTAGAATCAATGCCGATAACTTCTAAGCTAGCACCATTTCAACATTTGGGTTTTGGGCCACACCATATTTGAACCTCTTCACAAGCATGAAGTTAAAAACCTTATTCTATATCATAAGGATTTAGGGGTCTTGATTGATTCTATTATCTAATCCTTGAAGCATATCTCATTTTCTTTTTTACACCTTTTGAGCCACTCGCATTTTGCACTGTTGAATTTAGTGGCTCAATTGAATACTGCTTGGAGTGGAATCTGATCCAAATGTTTTTATTTCAAAACTGTTAGTCGACGATTATAGTGTTGGAAAATGATTCACAAGTGGACTGTAACATGGACAATTAAAATTATAAATCAGTTGACCAATGTACAACAATCACATGGTCCTGATCCTGCTTCGTAGTTATAAAATCACATGCACATGGGTGCAGGCACTTGCGATTTGTAAGGGCATGTTTGGATTGGAGAGACAAACAGTGACCTGATTAGTGGGCCCCATTGCACATTCCTTATGCTCATCATTATCTCAATCTTGTATTATCAACTGTAGATTTATTATATATTTTGTATTTAAGAATGTTAATTAGCTCAGTTGAAGTGAAATGCAACAATTTAATTCAATAAGGGAAACCACCAAAATGGAGATGGTATCATTTTCACTCATAACGGTGATCAGCTATATTTATATTTTCCTTACTTTTTATAATTTTCTTACCCTTGTAGTAATTATGTAATGCCCTAAAAATCAGGGGTCGAGCAGCAGCTCCACACTCGAGTTCCAAAACATCACTTATGCAACATAATGCTTATGATTGAATGATGTCTGTGTTAGTGCAATAATCATAAGTGGATTATACCAAAACAGTAATTCATACTCCAGATCAAGTTATAAAACGCAAGCGGAAAACTGAAATATGTACATAAATGTATATAAAGCCAAAAACGGTCACAATCGGTCTCCAGAGTATGAACACCTTACTGAGTCACCATATACATGCATTAGTTTCAAAATCAAAATGCCAAAAAAAATGGTACAACCATAATGGTAAACCCTGTAGCCCCGTCATCTGAATGGCCTAAGCGAAGCCTCCAGAGAACTGCATGTAAGAGAACTCATCCTGATCATCATAGTAATTAGGCTCAGCCTCCTGCATCTCGTCGATACCTGCATCTAAGACAGAATCTAGTGGGTGTCCAGAACACCATCCTGTAACGTGGGAGTGAGTAGCTAACTCAGTGAAATAATAAAGCATAGGTTAACATGTTATCAATTCAGTCAAGTAGTAATGATAAAGCAGTACAATCAAACACCCCCTAAATACTCTTATTAATGCAAGTATGGAATGCAGTCATGATGCATGCCCTTACCAAACCACCCTCATGCGACACCATCTTACGTCTGCGGCATGCGTTCATCCCTCAGTGCTCCACAACGTCAGGCACATGCAGTGTTATGTTATGAGCATGATTACCGAGTTGTTATTAGTCCTTTTCACACGGCAGTATTGGGAAACTAAGGTACCTCCCTTATATCATTCCCAAACAATGATCCATTCTAGGGTCGTCAGTCCTAGATAATCTCATACGATGATGCGGTTCTAGGTCGTTGTAAAGGGCTGTCAAGGCTATTACACGCACTCGTTGTACCGCTCCCCCATCACCTTATCAATACAAGCCTAGTTTATACTATGTTTACTACGGAAAGACTCATCGCCTCTTCACAGATTCAGAGTATGCTCGAGGTCACTACAAAGGGCTGTCATGGCAGTTACACGCACTCGTTGCACCGCTCCCCCATCACCTTATTAGTGTAAGCCAACAACTCGAATACAGTGTCCATACCACCATATTCGGCTCACGAGTCTGGTTGCTCACCGGTCACTACGGGGAGGCTCGTGGCCCCAGCATAGGCCGACAGCTCAACTACGTTGTCCCATACCACCATGCCCTGCTCATGAGTCTTAGCGGATAGCGGTAGGTACCAAGGTTAATGGGGTCTCACTGGTAAGTTTGGTACCTTAGGTTCAAGCAGTAGTAGCATCCAAACATAGTGAACACACAATAGGCCCATCGGTTTATTAGATAAGTTCGACTGATACGAGCGTACGCTGAAGTAACCGACAAGGTACCACTGTCGACAACCATCGTACGACTCGGATTCATCGAACGTGTCTTTTGTGGTGAAATGACCTCAGCCACAAAATCAATGCCTGTTACCGATTGCCTGAACTATATAAACAGTCCCAACCACATTCAATTACAACAAAATCTCCTAGCAGATAGTTAAAGCAGTAATGGATAAAGATTTCACATCATATAATCAAAGGTTCGACATTGTCCGCTTAGGGCTACTAGGGCTGTTGCATGAAATCGTTACACCACTCCCCCATCACCCTTCACGGCCTTGGTCTTGCATTTCATGGAATACAATTTAAACATGGATTTATACATATGCATTGCATAGATAAACAGACACTATAATATACGGTACATGGAAGAAATCATACACATAGTTAAAGTAGTTGAGAATCATATCTCAACACCCTTATACATTGCCATTTACTAACTACTTACTCATTCAGGCAATTGTACAAACACTTAGACTACACCTTCCAACATACCTGTAATATGCTAGTTAAAACATATGTCATAGCGAATCCTTTCACAAAGGAGTTGCCACATGAACCACGATCGTGCATTCACGACCCATAATCATGGAAAGCATAAATCATAGTTCCATATTCATTCGAACATTTCTACAAACACTTAGGCTACACGTTATACATACACAACATATGTTGGTATAACATGTATTAGGCTAATCCGTTCACACAGAAGTTGATACACATGTATCTAGCATACATAGACAGCAATTAATCATGGCAAGCACAAATTCATATTTCATACATATATAGTATTTTCTACAAATATGAGGAATACAGTATATTCAACATAGTTAACGTATATCTAAAAAACGAAACGGACAGCACTTTGTACATGTGCAATAGCATCCACATCAGTAATATATCATTAACTAACATTGAAAGCCTTGAAAACCATAACTTATACGTTTAAAGTCCGTACTTTACGCCGTAAAAGCGTCACGAATACGCTAGAATCTCTAAGCCTTCGTCTACGACGGTCTATCAACATATAGCACGATTTAAGTCAGCTACTTCGCTACTTGCAGCAATTGAAACCCTAAAATAGATTAGGGTTAGATTTTTCTTACCTAAGTACGTCGATAGAATCGCTGGAATAGCGATTAGAAGATGATGGCTAAGCACGTAGATTGGCAAGATAGAGTATCAGGAAGCTTCTCCCACTATTTTCACACTTTCCCTCTCTTTTCTCTCTTCTCTCTTTTAGGTTTTCTCAAATTCGTATGGGCTGAATGAGAGAGGGTTTAAGGTCCTTATATAGGCCCAAAACTCACGGAAATAGACTCAGGGCCATGGTATACTTAGGTTACGTCCAAAGGGAGACTGTTCCGGCTCAGCGGAGCATTTTCGGAGCCCTCCTTGAGTCAAAGGTCGAACTTAAGCTCCCTGACCATGGACCTACGTCAAGTTAGGTTTTCTGTCTGATCGGGTTTACAGATCGCCCGGGGAGGACCAGTTTCAGTTCAACAGTCCACGATCACCGATCAGGGCCACAAGTACACTGGCCTGCGTAGGAAATTTTCCCTGATCCAAGGGTGTATTTGGGTTAAAATCTGATGGTCTAAATCCTTATATTCGACCCGCAAGCGACAAGTCTCAGATTACTTAAATTCGAAATTTATTTCCAATTATGTTCACATTTCTCACACTTTTCACTTCGGGCTCAAGCGAATAACCCCGGGACACAATCTAGATTTGATTTCTGAGATGGTTGTCAAGCCCAGCAAGGCGGTCCTAATCGTTTAGCTTCGCGTTAATCGAACTTTCGACGTGCGGTCCAGGTCCGATGTGAAGTTTCATGATGCTCCCGAGAGCAACCAGGTAATGAGATTGATCCTAGATTATAGGGTAATGTAGCATCAACAATTCCATAAGTTTTGGGTCTTACAGATCGTGTTTAAAGTGATTCAAGCTAATTCTACTGAGCATTCAGTTTAATACTTAACTAAATTATGCCCTAATCACGAAAGAATATGATCCTAAGGCAGTTCTACGCCCTTTCTGGTGATTTTAGGTAGTATATCATTTTAATTATTTTTTAGTAGTTTTCATCATATCTACTTCATCTTTACCAAATTTCATTAGGTTTCATGGTGTAGAAAAATTCTAAAAATTCTAAAAGCGACAGCTATCCAAACTAATGCGTTCCGGATAGTTGTCATAAAAACCTATATTTAACTATATTAAAATTTTTATTATATTTTTCTATTATTTTTATATGAAACTAGACTTATTAATCTTCAATCTGGTTTTTGAATCACTTAAATCAGAGTTATAACAAGGGAGATATGATTTTTCAAAGTCGGATGAACAGTGCAGAATTTTTCTATCGAAAATGGGCGGCTAGCTCGCTGAGGCTCTGTCAAGCCCGCATTTTGGCGAGGCCTCGCTAACTCAGTGAGGCCCTCGCTGCTCGCTGTCCTGTTTGGGGTGATTTCCCTGTTCGGTATTCGAAATAGGTGTATTTTACAACCCAAGATGAGTTATTTGACGTGCAATACATGTTTTGGGGTAGGAGAAGCTGATCTATCCAAATAGCCTACTTATTTCGTGAGATTCCAAAAGGTTAATGGTTGAAAACCCCTTTTATTTATTTATTTACTATTCATGGTTTTTTAGGTTAAGTATCGATCAACATCACCTGAACTTTAAGATTTGTGTCTAATATGAAAGCACTTAGAAAATTTTGAAGGATAAGGTAGTGAAAGGTGAGATTTTTAAAGGAAATGTGAGGTTTTAAAGAAAATGGTTTGAAAAAGGATTTGAGACTTTTGAATTGAGTGTTTGAGAAGTTAATCAGGTGTTAGGATCGACCCATCGCCTAAGGACGTCTAACTCCAGGTTGGGAAAAATCCGGGGTGTTACAATTTACCCCCCTTAAAAATAATTAAGTCCCCGAAATTGCCTAAGGGAGATGAGTAAAGATTTTATTACTTCCTTTGCCTAAGCCTTATTAACTTCAAGTTTATAAGCATGGTAGGGTGTATACTGTCCATGCTAGTGTGGTACATTTTAGTCTCTACCCCCCTTAAAAAAATTTTCTTTATCTCTTACTTATATCCTGATGGTTTACTACAATGGATTTCTCTCCCTATTTGGAGTCTTGACGACCATTCCCAACTATTTAGAGTAAGATAGTTGTTTTCAATGTTTGACCAACACGGAGAGACGGTTATAGTGGGCTTGATCCCGATACATCGATCATCTACCTGACCAGGGTAGAAGGCTCATTATATCCCTTCCTAGTCCTGGTGGCTCCTGGTCTTCTACTCGGTCAAGCAGCGAGTCCATTGGTAGTCGCCTAGGATTGAGAATTGGGTTAAGTCGCAAATGCTTCGCAGTTATATATTTCAGTAACTCCGTAGTCTGATCACTCACAAAGCTTAGGGAATGTCCATCAATGAAAGGTTCAAATTTCCTAGTCATAAGGTTACTCGTTGGGTCTTGGTCTAGGAGAGTCCTCATCTTAATTCATGTCCATGGTAATAGTTAAACTCGTACTCATTGTTAGGCCCTTTCTTTAATACGAATTGGTTTAATACATGAACCCAAATTGATTTCCTTCGATGACTTCATTATTGACATTCTAAGGGAAATTCAAATCCTATTTAATGATCTATCTTTGGTATGAAATGGGAAACGATCTATCAATACATTGGTCTCCTTTTCACCGATGATGTGTATTATGGCATTGGTACCTATGGTCATAGAAAGAAGCAAAAATGATGGGTATTGTGGTTTATTCTAGGGACGAGTGTGATTTTGTGGTCAGGTGCCTAACTATACGAGGGAAGGACCTTTGCCATGGTCCCGACTTACTTTCTTTAATCATGCCTAGTTTTATACCGTAAGATAATCTATACATTATTAGTACATAAGGAATTTAGACAAAATAGGTTAACAGAAGACTATCCATCTAAGTTCATATGCACGTTATGCATGCCAGAATGGTCTGTGGTTCGAGGCCTAATTCCTAACTGTCTATTGCCCATTTGAGAAATTTATTAGGCCTAAAAAGATAAAGTCTCTATCGGCTATATATTCCTAACACTTCTCAAGGATGAAATAATAAACTTTTAGTTGCAAGTGGTCAGGCCAACACGAAAGGAAAGTTGTGTAGTGGGTCTGAGTCGAATACTTGGACCTTCTGCCTAGCTAGGACAGAAAATTTGTCGTATCAGTTCTTAATCCTAGTTGATCCCGACCTTCTGCTTAATCAGAGCATAGAGTTCATTGGTAACTACCAGGATTGAGAATTTAATTCAAACCACGAATACCTCACTTCTATATAGTCCTCTAATCTGTGTTCCCGATTGTAATAAGTCTTTGGTAAGGTAATTCTAAGGGTTGTATTGATTTGACCTAACATTAAATCCAAGGGATATATAAGTTTTCTATGAGCGTGAATAGTTTCTACATCAAACAACCTTCCTAAGAGTTATTAAAGGAGCCTGTGAGTACCAAGGGGATTTAACGAATGAATGGGGTCTCGCTCCAACATAATCAAGTCAACTAACTAAATTTATCTTTCAATTGTCTTAGCATAATCAATGTTTTACATTCCTTAGTATAACCAACCAATAGTTGTAATCCAAAGTCTATGCTTATATGCTAGGTGATTTCATACCCTTTCTAATACAAGAAATTGTTTATCACTTAGGGTCAAACGTTGTCTGATTGGAATTGAGTTGCCTGCGCTTGAATTTAACTACGCTTGAGCATTTCACATATGCTCATACCAACTAAGAGGTTCTAGGGTTCACGTTATCAATTTATTGGATTTCCCATACTGTTAGGTCTTTCGAAATCTAGGAGCACCACTCTAGGTCCAAAACTCTATGGGCCTATTTGGCCAGTGGTCTTAAGTTGTATTAAATGGGGCTGCATTGCTAATCCCACCTCGGGATTTGGAGTGGCATGTTTGCTAGGAGGGTGGGAGGGGATTAAAATTAATTTTATAGGCTTTGGAAAATGAGCCTTATGTTGGAGAGTGTGAGATGGGATTTTCAATTCCCATAGTGATGATTTTCTACGTGTAATTTGAAAGGAAATCTCGGGATTTACTTGTAATTGCATACATTCCAAACATGGTGTTGATAACCATGGGATACACCCAATCTAGGGACAATACCTTACACATGCATTTGTTGTTACTTTTACAATTCCATCCACCTTAAACTCGCCTAATGCAGTTGGCCAAACGGGCCCTAAACGTCCCAACATGTGGAGGTTATGAAAGGTATGGGACACAAAAATGTGGATTTTGTGCTCATATGGGTGTTGTTCACTCCCCAAGTATAGGGTTGTGATGTAGTAATAAACTCGGTAAGACCGAGGTCGAATCCACAGGGACTGGTCGTCACAATTCAAATTCACAATTCTCCTTAACTAATTCAACAAATAATGGAGCAATTTACTAACACAAATCTATGGAAAAAAAAACAATTGAGAATAAGGAAGAAAATTCAATCAGAGAGAGCACTAGGACTTTTGAATCCACCCCTAATTATCCTAACCATTGTTTTGTCTGTTAATTCACCTTAAATTAGATTGATCAACTTATCTAGAGAAAGCACAATCTGTGTCCTTAATCGGGCATACAGATTGTCTAATTCCTTCAAGCAATGCCATGAATAACATATCCCATGTCCAAATTGGGCATATGGAATATGCAGTTCAGTAAAGCACCCTGTTTTTTCCTCTACAGGAACCTGTTCATGATCAGATACAAGCACCTAGAATAAGCATCCAGACCACATCCATCCATAGACTCTGATCAAGTTCATAGATGGAGAAGTAGAGAATTAAAGCAATCAAGCACACTAGGGAAAGAAACAAATCAATCTTAATTAAAGTAAAATCAACATAGAACAAAGGGTATTCAAATTAGGGGTTCATCTCAGCCCTAGCTGAGAGATTAGTTACCCATAACCCATAAACTCATTAAACAAATGGAAAAATAAAAATAAAAATTCATAAAAGGAATTTCAAACCAATTTCTCTCTCTCTTCTTTCTTCTCTCTCTTCTCTTTCTTCTCTCCTTGCTGTAGATCTGGGGCTCCTCCCTGGTTCTCAATATTTTTCCATGTGTAAAAACTCCTTTTTTATAGTTGCTGGAAAGCTGGATCAGTGGCAGAGTTGTAGCAGGACATGGAATGGAAATTTTCACAACCATGATCGGTGGGCCCCACCGAAGTGTTTTCTGGAAAATCCACCCCGTCCATTGGATTCAGGACGAAATTTCAGTCAAGAATGGGTGGTTTTGAACATCCATTAACGCGGCCCAGAGAAGAAAATACGAAGAGATCAGTTTTGAACGTTGCAGGGCAGCCCTTTTGTGGCCTCTGTATCATGCACACGTGTACGCATGGGAGTGGAATATCAGCATAGGTTTGTAGTGCTCGCGGCCCTCTACAAGATGGACGGCTCGGATCATCCGGAAAGGTGACGTGTGGGGCCCACTGACGTCCGCAAAAATGGCCAGCGGCCGTTCCTCGCTGACGCGCAAACGCAGAAGCTGATTCACTGCGGAAGTGGTGGGGTCCACTGTGATGTTTACTTGGGAAATCCACTCCGTCCATTGGATGGAGGGGAAAATTTCGGTCAGGAATGTGTAGTTTCCACCTTCTGTCGACGAGACCCTCACGTTATCTCTCTCTACCGTTCAACCTGCTTTTGAACGGTTAGATTTCCATAGTCGCTCTTATTTGAAATTCGGCCACCTACACCTTGGTAACAATTACCTCAGACAGAGAATGGACGGATTGGATTGTCCGTTTGGACAATAGGTGGGGCCCACAACTCGTCCGAAATCACCGGCATGCGAACGCTGTCTGCGAACGCGTTCTCGCGGAAGAAGTCGGTCAAACCGACGCTGACGAACTCGGCCGGTCCGGTGTAGCGCCATCCCTTGAGAGTGCATGGTGCACATGCACCACACATGGGGCTCACTATGATGTTTATGAGAAATCTGCACCGTCCATCCTCTTTCCCATCTTCATTAAACCATTGGGACTAAAATTGAGGCAGTTCCAGATATCAGGTGGGTCCAGAATCGGAGATTAATGGGCTGATTTGTCCGTTGGATCACTTCCCGAGATCTTCAAGGGCTGAAATTTAATATGTACGGTTGATTTACGGCCCCCATCACATGTATGAAGTTTCGAGTTGATCGGATGGCAGGAAACATGTGATCTTGCATTCTGGACCTTTTTCGGGCCCCTTTGGCTTGCTTTCCTCAGATCCCAGGCATGTAAAATCTTCATTATTGGTTTTCTGGAGTCCATCCAGAGCTCTGGTAATTTCGGAGCGTCAAATTCACGCTTTTAATATCACTTTTCAATCCACGCTCTTGATTTCACTCTGTAGCAAAAACATGATTAAAATATTCCCTTAAGCATTATCATGTTCATAAAATAGGACAATAATCGGGGTCCATCATCCAATATTCGACCCTGATCAGGTGTGAGATGGTGAGGCCAAGAGGAGTGAGAGATGGGTTTAGAGGTGTAATGGTGGAGGGTGGAAGGGGTACGCAATTGTCAAGTACAACTCCAACTTGTCCAGTGTTTTACAAATTTGATAATAAAAGGAGTTTCATGCATTTCATTTAAAAAAATTTTTCACAACACAGGGAATAAAGTTCTACACGAATTATGACAGGAACGCATGTGGCTATACTAAGCCCGAACCACCAAGCACAAATACACTTTCTACCTACTACACTACTAAGCACAGGAATCATTTAAACACAAACATCTTAAAACAACAACGAACAAGCTACAGAGTGACGGCATGGATGACTAGGCATCCGAGTTTGGCGACGGAGTGCACCCTTTCTCTTTCCCATGAGAGAAAGAAAGGTGGAGATCGAAAATATGGCCATAACTAGCTCGAAGAAGGCCATTGCAGAGGAATAAAGTCTGGGATTGAGATGGATGGTGGAGTTGTGAAGTAATGAGTCACAAAAGGGGGTTTGTAGACTCAAAACAAGGAAAAGAAGGAGATAGGAGATGCATGTAACTATAGAGGGCAGTTGGGAGCATAAAATGATGAAAACACTAATTTTCTAAGAAGAATGAGGTGGGATATGAAGTTCCCATGATTCTAAGACACAATATGGGGATTTGAGAGTTCAAATGAGAGGGGATGAAGAGTGTAGACAGCAATGAAGGAGGGTCTTGACAGGGTGATAGGTATGGTGCATGAAAACGAAAGAGGAAGAGGTTTGAGGGGCGATTTTTGTGAAAAATCAGAAGTTTTGTGGAGAAAGGAGAGCTTAGAGTGGTGGTTTGTGAAGGAGGTATGTGTTTGGGGGGGTTTTAACCGAGCAACCGTGGATCAGTGAGCCATACTGGGCCTCAAACACGATCGGCCCGACCGGCTGAGCCCGCTCACCGGCGAGGCCCTTGCCACTCCTTGGAGTGTTCGGCGAGGTCTCGCCCATGAACCGAGGTCCTCCTGCCCCCCTAGGCCCCAAAAAGTATGGGGCCCACCCTGAGTCCCTCTGGAATTGTGTGGGTAGGCCCCCGACTCTGTTTTAAGTCGTTTCGGGTCGTTTTGTGAAGTTTCTAATATATACTTATATTTATCAACTTTCAACGGCTAGAATGGGGTGAGGTGTGATCTAAACCCATCATTTGATGGTCTAGAAGTGTTTTGGGGTCGACCCGTGCGATCACGATTGAGTATGGACCTGATCTCAGCGGCCGTTTTCAGTGAACTTCGCCAATTGGTAAAATCGGGATACCTATGACTGTTTTTACTTTTTTCTCGCACCCACCTAAGTCAAAAGGCGACAGCGTACATTGTGTGACCATAACCCAGGTCCGGTTTAATCCAAATCATGCTCTGATACCAACTTGTAACGCCTTGAAAACTGGGGGTCGAGCAGCAGCTCCACACCCGAGTTCCAAAACATTACTTATGCAACATAAATGCTTATGATTGAATGTTGTCTGTGTTAGTGCAATAATCATGAGTGGGATTATACCAAAACAGCAATTCATACTCCAGATCAAGTTATAAAACACAAGCGAAAGACTGAAATATGTACATAAATGTATATAAAGCCAAAAACGGTCACAATCGGTCTCCAGAGTATAAACACCTTACTGAGTCACCATATACATGCATTAGTTTCAAAATCAAAATGCCAAAAAAAAAATGGTACAACTATAATGGTAAACCCTGTAGCCCCGTCATCTGAATGGCCAAAGCGAAGCCTCCAGAGAACTGCATGTAGGAGAACTCATCCTGATCATCATAGTAATTAGGCTAAGCCTCCTGCATCTCGTCGATACCTGCATCTAAGACAGAGTCTGGTGGGTGTTTAGAACACCGTCCCGTAACATGGGAGTGAGTAGCTAACTCAGTAGAACAATAAAGCATAGATTAACATGTTATCAATTCAGTCAAGCAGTAATGATAAAGCAGTAAATCAAACACTCATAAATACTCTTATTAATGCAAGTATGGAATGCAGTCATGATGCATGCCATTGCCAAACCACCCTCATACGACACCATCTTACGTCCGCGGTATGCGTTCATCCTTCAGTGCTCCACAACGCCAGGCACATGCAGTGCTATGTTATAAGCGTGATTACCGAGTTATTATTAATCCTTTTCATGCAGCAGTATTGGGAAACTAAGATACCTCCCTTATATCATTCTCAAACATTGATCTATTATAGGGTCGTTAGTCCTAGATAATCTCATACGATGATGCGGTTTTAGGTCGTTGTAAAGGGCTATCAGGGCTGTTACACGCAATCGTTGCACCGCTCCCCCATCACCTTATCAATACAGGCCTAATTTATACTCTATTTACTACGGGAAGGCTCGTCGCCTCTCCGCAGATTCAGAGTATGCTCGAGGTCACTACAAAGGGCTGTCATGGCTGTTACACACACTCGTTGCACCGCTCCCCCATCACCTTATCAGTGTAGGCCGACAGCTCGAATATAGTGTCCCATACCACCATATTCGGCTCACGAGTCTGGGTTGCTCACTGGTCACTACGGGGAGGCTCGTAGCCCTAGTGTAGGCCGACAGCTCGACCACGATGTCCCATACAACCATGCCCGCTCATGAGTCTTAGCAGATCAAGGTACCAAGGTTAATGGGGTCTCACTGGTAAGTTTGGTACCTTAGGTTCAAGCAGTAGCGTCCAAACATAGTGAACACATAATAGGCCCATCGGTTTATTAGACAAGTTCGACTGGTACGAGTGTACGCTGAAGTAACCGACAAGGTACCACTGTCGACAGCCATCGTATAACTCAGATTTATCAAACGTGTCTTTTGTGGCGAAATGACCTCAGCCACAAAATCAAGGCCTGTTACCGATTGCCTGGACTATATAAACAGTCTCAACCACATTCAATTACAACAAAATCTCCTAGCAGATAGTTAAAACAATAATGGATCAAGATTTCACATCATATAATCAAAGGTTCGACATTGTCCGCTTAGGGTTGTCAGGGCTGTTGCACAGAATCGTTACACCACCCCCCATCACCTTTCATGGCCTTGGTCTTGCATTTCATGGAATACAATTTAAACATGGATTTATACATATGCATTGCATAGATACACAGACACTATAATATAGTGTACATAGAGGAAATCATACACATAGTTAAAGTAGTTGAGAATCATATCTCAACACCCTTATACATTGCCATTTACTAACTACTACTTATTCAGACAATTGTACAAACACTTAGACTACACCTTCCAACATACCTATAATATGCTAGTTAAAACACATGTCATAGCGAATCCTTTCACAAAGGAGTTGCCACATGAACCACGATCATACATTCACGACCCATAGTCATGGCAAGCATAAATCATAGTTCCATATTCATTTGAACATTTCTACAAACACTTAGGCTACACGTTATAACATACACAACGTATGTTGGGATAACATGTATTAGGCTAATCCGTTCACACAGAAGTTGATACACATGTATCTAACATACATAGACAGCAATTAATCATGGCAAGCACAAATCTGTATTTCATACGTATACGGTATTTTCTACAAATACGAGGAATATAGTATATTCAACATAGTTAACATATATTTGAAAAACGAAACGGACAGCACTTTGTACATGTGCAATAGCATCCACGTCAGTAATATATCATTAACTAACATTGAAAGCCTTGAAAACCATAACCTATACATTTAAAGTCCTCACCTTACATCGTAGAAGTGTCACGAATACGCTAGAATCTCTAAGCCTTCGTCTACGACGGTCTATCAACCTATAACATGATTTAAGTCAGCTACTTCGCTACTTGTAGCAATTGAAACCCTAAAATAGATTAGGGTTAGGTTTTTCTTACCTAAGTATATCGACAGAATCGCCGGAATAGCGATTAGAAGATGATGGCTAAGCACGTAGATCGGCAAGATAGAGTATCAGGAAGCTTCTCCCACTATTCTCACACTTTCCCTCTCTTTTCTCTCTTCTCTCTCCTAGGTTTTCTCAAATTCGTATAGGCTAAATGAGAGAGGGTTTAAGGTCCTTATATAGGCCCAAAACTCACGGAAATAGATTCAGGGCCATGGTATACTTAGGTTATGTCCAAAGGAAGATTATTCCGGCTCAACAGAGCATTTCCGGAGCCCCCTTTGAGCCAAAGGTCGGACTTAAGCTCCCTGACCATGGACCTAGGTCAAGTTAGGTTTTCAGTCCGATTGGGTTTACAGATCGCCTGTGGCAGATCAGTTTCAGTTCAACGGTCCACGATCACCGATCAGGGCCACTAGTACACTGGCATGTGTAGGAAATTTTTCTTGATCCGAGGGTGTATTTGGGTCAGAATCTGACGGTTTGAATCCTTATATTCGGCCCGCAAGCAACAAGTCTCAGATTACTTAAATTCGAAATTTATTTCCAATTATGTTCACGTTTCTCACACTCTTCACTCCGGGCTCAAGCAAATAGCCCCGGGACACTATCTGGATTTGATTTCTGAGATGGTTGTCAATCCCAGCAAGGCAGTCCTAATAGTTTAGCTTTACATTAATCGGACTTTCGACATGCGGTCCAGGTCCGATGCGGAGTTTCGTGATGTGCCCGAAGCAACCGGGTAATGAGATTGATCCTAGATTATAGGGTAACGTAGCGTCAATGATTCCACAAGTTTTGGGTCTTGTAGATCATGTTTAAAGTGATTCAAGCTAATTCTACTTAGCATTCAGTTTAATACTTAACTAAATTATGCCCTAATCACGAAAGAATATGATCATATGGCAGTTCTATACCCCTTTCTGGCACTTTTAGGTAGTATATCATTTTAATTAATTTTTTAGTAGTTTTTCATCATGTCTACTTCATCTTTACCAAATTTCATTAGGTTTCGTGCTGTAGAAAAATTCTAAAAATTCTAGAAGCGGCAGCTGTCCAAACTAATACTTTCCGGACAGTTGTCACAATGACCTATATTTAACTATATTAAAATTTTTATTATATTTTTCTATTATTTTTATATGAAACTAGACTTATTAAGCTTCAATCTGATTTTGAATCACCTAAATCGGAGTTATAGCGAGGGAGATATGATTTTTAAAAGTTAGACGAATAGTGCAGAATTGTTTTGTCGAAAACAGGCCGCTGGCCCGCTGCGGCTCTGCCAGGCCCACATTTTGGAGAGGCCTCGCCAACTCGGCAAGGCCCTCACCGCTCGCTGTCCTGTTTGGGGTGATTTAGTCATCCGGTATTCAAAATTGGTGTATTTTACAACCCAAGATGAGTTATTTGACGTGCAATACATGTTTTTGGGGTAGGAGAAGCTGATCTATCCAAATAGCCTACTTATTTCATAAGATTCCAAAAGGCTAATAGTTAAAACTCCTTTTATTTATTTATTTACTATTCATGGTACTTTTTAGGTTAAGTATTGATCAACATCACCTAAACTTTAAGATTTATGTTCAACATGAAAGCACTTAGAAAATTTTAAAGGATAAGGTAGTGAAAGGTGAGATTTTTGAAGGAAATGTGAGGTTTTGAAGAAAATGGTTTCAAATGGGATTTAAGACTTTTGAATTAATAGTTTGAGAAGTTAATCAAGTGTTAGGATCGACCCATCGCCTAAGGACGTCTAACTCCAGGTTGGGAAAAATTCGGGGTGTTACAGATTATCAGAAGCAGTGGGCCATCATTAAAAGATTACCCTTGTACTGAGTCCAGGTACATGTTTGCTTCCCTTCTGTTGGTATTTTCTTCTACTTTTACATTTGAAGACTCGCCTGAGTCTTTGTTTGGCTTGAATTCACTTCCTTTCGGTCATGAATCTCCTCACATTCCATTTTACTGAAAACAAAACACTCACCATTGTTTATGAATCAAATACAGGCTATAACAGTTTTCTTATTCCAGCGATTAGGTTTCTTTCTTATAAGAGCATAATTCGAACGTGCACTTTTGGTTTATCTATATTCTTCATCTTGCTTGCAGTTTGCATGTTCCGACACTTTTAGTTTTTCTTATTTTGTTGGGATTTTCTAAGCATTGCTTGCAGTTTGCATGTTCCCATCTGTTGCATCTGCTGCTATAAACATTGGAGTGCTATAAACATTGAATATGGAAAGACATGTATGCGTGGTTATATAGCTTCTTGGCCATACGTAAGAGACAGTTTATGAAGATTATTTTGAAATAAAACAGATTTTTTTTTATTTTTTTTTTAGTGTTTCTGCAATGAGAATACCTTCTCTATCGGTTTGATGCCATTAGAAGAAACCTAGAGTGTGGTGCCTTTACCTAGCTATCCTTCCTTTAACCTTCTTATGCTAAGAAATACGGTATGTAGCTTCATAAAACCTGATTAGTCTCTTTTCTTTTGAATCTAATTGCATCATTTTTTAATCTAAATTTCAGGTGTACTATATCCTACAACCCCAAAATTATTACAACCCCTTAGATCTGAAAACCAATCAACCTTACACCTAAAATCCGATCCAAGCTCGAATTGTTAATCTCAATGGCCCCCTAAATCAATCAGTCCATCAAACAGTCCCTAAACTGTCCATAACCTCAACAGCCTTCAAATCTGTCACCTCTAAGCCAGCCCAATGTCTCACAAATCAGGCCTATAACAGCTCCATACCAACCATTATTTTAACTTAATCTCTGTGCACAAATTTGTCCCTAAACTGTCATCCAACACTCTGCCCCAAGCAGCCAATATGGACATCAAGTGAACCTAAAATCATCCTTCATCTGTCCTAACTTCAATCTAAAAAAAAAAATCTAGAATTTGTTTATCCCCAAGGACCATATACCAGTACATATCAGTCCATGGTACTAACCAAATTCCAACAGCTAGCACCATACCCCATCATGGGGTTCTTCTCAGTGTCATAAAGGTTGCACTGATTAGTTTGTGGTGTTCACAAGACCAATTCTTGGTTCCATAGGACCCATCGAGTGTGGCCTATACAGTGGATCAAGTGGTCTGTGGGACCAACGAAACCATTTGTCCAAGTTTGAGTTCCAGCCATGGGCTTGTAATTGTTTAGAGGGATTTCATTTGCTGCTAAAAGTTCAAAATTGTAGCCGCAAGGTTGTAAATGAAATCACAGCTTTATAGAGAGATCTCATTTGCAGCTAAAAGCTGTAAATGATTTACGGTCCGAAAATTATTTACAGGCATTTTGCAGCATCCAAACATTGCCTGTAAATCATTTATATTTGTTTTGAACCTAAATCATTTACCTATATTTCATTTACAGCATCCAAAATTATGCTTCTACAGATAACTCATGTCAATTTAATCAGCTAAAGGTGGAACAGAACCAGCAGATGCATTTCTCCTCCCCTGATAATTATGAAACTCAAAAATCAGTTAATTATTCTCAGCCGCAGCCATTTCAGACTGGAAATGGTTCTTACACATAGGTGAACAGAACCAGCAGAACTAGCCCAAATTTCTCTTATTTTGTTTCATTCTCAGCTAATTTTGTTCTGCATTTCTTCTACATTTGGATTTTGAGAAATGCAGAGTACTTGTGGAGACTTTGTGATGCCTAAATCCAATGTTTATTGTATTGGAATGGGATAAAAGAGGATAAAAGATTGGCCTAAAACCACCCAAAGACCTTCAAATTCATATGTAGCCCACCTGATTATTGGACTTAATTTTTTGGGCTCACATGATCATCATGGTGGAATGAACCTGTTGTATGGGTTGAATGTGATGAACACACCATGAGAGCCTAAAAATGCTTTACCTTGACACTTCTTCTCATTTCACAGTTGTCACCTCATTTACTTGGATGTCACAAGACACCACAATCTACACGGTTCTATTTCAATCCAAGAATATGGTTATAAAACTGATGCTTTTGCAATTATATGTGAACAGATGCAGTGGATCTCTCGGAACATGTAGCAAACCTTGAGCCCATTTTTCTGGCTATATGTATATTGATTTTCGTTGCTTTATTTTCTAGTTTTGTTCCCTAGTCTCCTTACAAAGGTACACAAAGTCTCTGTGCACTTATCAAAGATCATCTCTTGTGGAGAAATCTAGACAGAAGCCTCAGGAAAGAATGAGGGGGTTGAATGATGTAGGTTATTTATTTCATTTTCTTGTCATCCTGAATTCATTACCATGAAGGTTATTATTGATTTACTGGAGTGCTTTGGCATGTAAATTGACTTCCTGCAAGCATAAAAAGGTAATAACTATGATGCTGATCCAATGTTACGGGCGTGTGGTGTTACAATCAACACACACTTCACTCAAGTAGAAGGACGTATACTAACTGCACCAAAGGTCTTTTTATTTGTTTGTTTGCAAAAATTTCTTGCATATCATTGTTTCTCTTTCTTTTTAGACTTTTGCCAATATTTCTTCTCTTCTGTTGTAATAACTATAAACATCATCTGCTGATTCTATTTATTGGTATGATTATATGCTACAGTTAAAAGTCGGTAATGGAGAAGACTTCTTTCCTCGGAATGGTGGCTAGAATTTTAACAATAAGGTTTTCTTTCTCACTTCAATCTCCTATGTGCTTGTTTAGCTGTGATTGTTGATCCTGACAAAATAGTCATCTCCTTGTTAGAAATTGCTGGAACCCACAAAGAACATTGGGCTTGCGTAAACTTCTCTGCACGTTGTGATATACGGAGTCTTTGTCGTGATTTTAGCAGATGTGGTAAGCAAAAAGGAATTGTATGTTCTTTCATACCCTGTATTCTTCTTACTATTAATTTAGTTGTTTCAGCTGTTTTGTTTGGACCCTTACAATTTGTTATATTTCAGTTCATTGATCAGCCATTTGATTATTTTGAAGAGAGTCCTTAGTGGAGGCATTCTCCACCTACTGTTAGAGTGGAGCAGATGTTTGAACTGATCAAGACAACTTCTTGGAGCACCACAATTTCTTCTTTGTGTTTCGCCAGAGAGAAAGAATTCTAATATTTATGGTTGGTTTATCTGATGTTTCGCTTGTTTTTTCTTTAATTTGGAACTAATTTGGCACTTTATAGTTCAACATATTGATGGTCTGCATGTTTTTTTCTAGTTACTCTATATGTTGTTTGGTTTGGTTTTTGTAATTTTGAATGAATTTTATACTCTATATTTAAACATATTAGACTAAGCCCCTTTTTAACTCTGCCAATGCAACTCCTTGCATTGTCGGTCCCAAGCCTGGGTAAAGGAGGGAGAATGGGCATCAAGGTGAGTTGAGTACTTTTCATTCATTTTATAAGAGGGATTTTTTAAATGCTTGATGGTTAATTTCAAGAGTTTTCCGGCTTCATCTACTATCATTTGAGGACCTCAAAGGCCCAACTAACTTGAGATTTTTATATGCAGGCTGATGTATTTTTAGCCTCACAGATCAATGTTACCACTACAAGGTTCAATATTGAAATGATAAAGTTTTTAACTATTTATTTTATCTTTGTTTTTTTCCTGTTCTTCATAAATAATTTGATGTCTTAGCCTCCTGTCATTACCAGCTAGTCTTGTCACTATTTGTACATATGTCATCTCATGAGTCTTACTTTTTGTAATTTTCTTACCCCTGTAGTGATTATTAGAAGCAGTGGGCCATCATTGAAAGATTACCCTTGTAGTGAGCCCAATCAAGGTATGGATAATACATGGTTTTAGTTCATGGTAAATGGTACCTTTTATTGTGGATCACCTCTGGACCAAAGACCTGTACCTTTTGTTGTTGTAAGTTCCTAATTAGTTTGTTTCTGTACTTGTGTCGGAACTATCTGGATGTTGAGCGAGGGTCCCTGGAAGGTGGGTACTGCTGTTATGACCATGATGAAGCTATCCATTTCCTATGGACAATAATATAGGTGGCCTAACCATTTGGACAAGCACATGTTTATGTATTATCTCAAAATTAATGAAGCAGATCCGAATGTGCGTCGGAGCTATCCGGATGTTGAGCGAGGGTCCCTGGAAGGTGGGAACCGCTGATATTTATTTTTTCCCTTCATCACTGTCTGTGTGATCTTATGAACAGATTGGATGATAAATAAACATCACTACAAGCCCAAACCCGAACCCGAACCCAAATTCCTAAACCTATAACCTATAACTTCAATCTAAACCTGTAACCTAAACCTATAACCTATAACCTAAACCTAAACATATTAGACTCCATTTGGTCGTCACAAAACTATAACCTATAACCCACCTAAAAGCTACACCTAAACCTAAACTTGTAACCTTAACCTAAACCTAAACCTATTCTCAAATCCCTAAACCTAAACCTAAACCCAAACCTATAACCTAAACCTATAACCTATAACCTAAACCTAAACCTAAACCTAATCCTATAACGTATAACCTATTCTCAAATCCCTAAACCTAAACATATAACCTTAACCTTAACCTAAACCTGAACCTGAACCCGAACCCGAATTCCTAAACCTATAACCTATAACCTCAATCTAAACCTATAACCTAAACCTATAACCTATAACCTATAACCTAAACCTAAACCTAAACCCAAACCTATAACCTATAACCTATAACCTACCTATAACCTACACCTAAACCTAAACCTATAACCTTAACCTAAACCTAAACCTATAACCTATAAACTAAACCTATAACCTATAACTAAAACCTAAAGCTATTTTCAAATCCCTAAACCTAAACCTAACCTAAACCTAAACCTAAACCTAAATCTATAACCTAAACCTATAACCTATAACCTAAACCTAAACCTAAACCAAACCCAAACCCAAACCTATAACCTATAACCTATAACCTAACCTAAACCTATAACCTTAACCTATAACCTATAACCTATAACCTATAACATAAACCTAAACCTAAACCTAAACCTAACCCTAACCTATAACCTATAACCCACCTATAACCTACACCTAAATCTAAACCTATAACCTAAACCAAAACCTATTCTCAAATCCCTAAACCTTAACCTTAACCTAAACCTAAACCCGAACCCGAACCCGAATTCCTAAACCTATAACCCGATATATATATATATATATATATATATATATATATATATATATATATATATATATATATATATATATATATATATGAGAAACATTTTGGCCTGATTTTTCTCTCCTCTTTTTCTTACTCATGTCTTTATCTCTTACTATGTAATGTTTCTACAAGTATGTTCTAATTTTGTTAGTTATATATGTAATAGCTTATTGAGGACATGCAGAAAGCAAAGAGATGGAAAAACTGAAAGGGAAGGCACAAGCCAACAAGGATCACATGCTACAGGTGGTTTGGATTTTTTACTTGGATTTATTATCTGATACTCTTAAGGATTTAAATATTTTATAATATTTTTTTTACAGTATAAAGAAATAGCACAAGTGAATGAAGTTGCATTGAAGCAAATTGAATCGGCTCATGAAAAATTCAAGGCTGAAGTACATCCCTGTATCCTGAACCTCATTTGTTTGAAAGTTGCAATCCCTGTTTTCAGTGTTTTTTTGTCTTTCTTTCTTTTGAGATGTGTACAAAGGCATGCTTGTTTGATTATGTTTACAAATGTTGTTTTATATAGGCTGACAAGCTAAAGAAGTCATTAGAGGATAAAATTCACTTTCTCAAGGGAAAGGTTTCAGAACTTGAAAGTGATCTTGTGTCAAAGTCCACAGAAGTTACATCTGCAGTTTCAGGGAAAGAAGAAGCTATATCTTCTTATGATAGGTTGAGCAAAGTGAAGTATTTTTTATTTAGAAATGTGAATGTGAGATGCATTGTATGATTTGATTATTATTTATAATAAATGCATCATTTTTTTTCCAGATTACATTTTACGTACTATTCCTATCAGCATTAAGCTTAAATGAGTTATCAATCACAGCAGGTTCTTGCAATGGAAACAGGCATGCACCATTATTATATATATATTTTTTAAAATTTTTCAAAAAATAGCTACGGATTTTAGCCATAGCTATTGTTCTGAAAACCGTAGCTATTATCCGTAGCCGTAGATACATTTCTCTACATAAATTATAACTACGGCCTTTATCTGTAGTTATTGATATCTATTGCTACAGATTCAATCTGTAGGCATAGCTACATTTCACTACAGAAATTATAGCTACGACTTTTGTCCGTAGCGATTGATATCTATTGCTACGGATATAATCCGTAGTCATTGGTTTTTTGACCTTTAGCTACCCCACTAATAACGACGGGCGTGCTATGGACTAGATCCGTAGCAAAAGGTCTTTAGCTACGGTTTTTGGTTGTACCCTTTGCCCATTTTTCTCGTAGTGTGAATGTCACCTGTGCTACCTGTACGGTTATATATTTGACGAATAAGTGGCCAACTTAGTGTGAATTCCCCTCAAGATTACACACTACCGCATTAGGTAAGTATAATTATAAATCAAAGTATACAAAACAATACATGATGCAAGTCTTATTAGATGCATGTATGCGTGAAGTATGCAATCATCGCCCCGGGGAGGGCTCGTCACCCATGCAATCATCGACCTGGAAAAATCATCCAGTCGGACAAATACGTACATCACGTACGATAGCAATAGATGTTGGTCCGTGTCATGTATGCATGATTAGCCAACCCGTTATTAGTCCAATTGTAACCAGCGAATTTAAATAAGCTCAAAGGTCACTACGAGGGCTTGTTACCAGCGTAAGCCGACAGCTCGAGCATAGGTCTCATACCACCATCCCCGACTTATGAGACTACCATCTTAGGATGTTTAATGGAAACTCGTCGACTAGTGGCCAATCATATTACAGTATATGGGGTTTACCATCACATGGTTAGACGATATAAAACATCAAGCCCATATAGGAAAAATACCATAATAAAGCTACATAGGGCGATATCAAAACAAGCCACATAGGGCAATTATCGAAATAGGCCACATAGGTCAAGTATCAAAACCATGCGATAAAAAAACCAACCTTGAAAACCATTGGACACAACCACCCTAGATGGTAGGCCCACATCAGTGGTCAATTTGAACCACCATTCAATAACCACTAAGCTGAAGGTCTATTACAATCACAACCAGTTGGGTTACATCCCAAGTATGGGCATATATTTATAGGTGGGGGTTTCCCACTGATGTGCCAGTTTAAGTTCCATAAGCAATCCACAAATAATCCACAAGCATGAATGAATATGTAGGATAAACATTAAGCATGTAATGTAGCAATTCAATTTCCAACAATTTACACATGTGACTATGAAATGGAGATATCAATTATAAATAAAAATAAAAACTATAACTTAAGCTAATGGGAAAATGGGAAGCTCAAGGGGAAGAATCATCACCTGAGATGTTGTGGCTTCTTTCTTGGTTTAGTCTTCTGAGGCTAGCTAACGGTCCAATGTCGTATAATTGATCACCTAGGATTATTTCCAACCCAAGAACTTGCGTTAATTAACGTTTCCAAGACTTTAGCTAACTACATGCGGAGATTTGAAAAGGCTCGTGAATGAGATTGTTTGGGCCTGCCCTATAGTGGTCGGGCCCACCAGGTTTCTGTCCCAGCAGGTGGTACTCCAGATTGGGCCTGGAATTTGTCCAAGGCTCAGGCCTGAATTGGACCTGGCTTGGCCTAATCGGCCCAACACTAAGGGTGGCCCGATAACTGGGGGCCGAACCTAAGGATTATGAGCCCACTCTGATGTGTGGTGCAGCCCGCCCATTTTTGAAGGTGGTGCGGCCCACAGTGGAAGATGAGGTCCATCGTGTGGCCCACCTGACTTTTAGATGAGGTGCGGTCCACCATCCTAACCACTGATTTGTGAACATACATTTGACCTAAGACCATTGGATATTTTTCATTTCTAACCACTTAATAAAAGTCCAGAATCTGGAAGCTGGATAACTAGATAACGTTAATATTTTGTGAGTTACACAGCTAATCATGCTGTCAAAATTTGGACAGTTAATCTGAATAGAGTATATGCCTGGTATGCAATTTCTCAGTAATTTCTAACTGTCTGCGTATCACCCATCGCACTCTTACAGAGTATCAAGGTATTTCTCACCAAAAATCTCTCATGGTAGTCCATCTGCTACGTTAGGACCATTTAGCATTTAATGTGCCGTCGTGCGGCCCATTGTATTCCATGGTGAGACCCACCGTATGTGTATGTGGGGCTGATCCCAGGCCTATAATGTTTTGGCTGATCCTGGCCCAAGGTTTGGGCCGGTTTCAGCCCAGATAGAGACCCATTCTAGGCCCATTCCAGGCATGATTCTAGCGTGATCTCAGGCTTGGTTTCAGCTGAGATCATGACCTATTTTCAGCTTGAATCCAGGCCCACTTGAGGGTTGTTTCTATTTGGATTCATGGTCTGTCTAAGGGCCTATTTTCAGCCTCATGTATGACCCATGTTCGGCCCAACTAATGGGGCGTTTTCAGCACCGATCTAGGACTCGGGTAAAGAATGTATGCAGCCCAAACTCAGGCCTGATGCAAGCCTAGTTTTGGTCCGAGTTCACGGCCCGTTCTGGGCTATTTTCAACCTAGACGTGCGGCTGGTTTCAGCCAGCCTTCAAGCTGGATTTTCAGTTGTATTCGTGCAACAGCTGAATGCTATTTTCGTGGCCCACTGCAATGCATGGTGAGTCCCATTTCGAACTATCTTAAAGCCCAGTTCCCGGTCTAGCAGAAGTACCGGTATTCAGCCCATCAGAGGGGCTGCTCTCAAACTTTTTCAGCCCTGGAAATGGCTCGGTCTGGTGGCTAAAACTTAGCAGAATAATGACTAGCAGTGGCCCTGATCAAGAGAGCCAATCAACTTAAGCTTAACTGGAATCAAACGGATAGATGACGGGGGTGTACTCGGGGTTACCTGGACTCTTTCTTCTTCCTCTTTCTTCTTTCTCTGCTAGAAGTCCAATAGCAGCAACCAAATGACCATGCTCAGCTTGGATGAAACCGTGAGTTAGAGCAACTCATCCCAGCCAACTCCACAGCAATCGCTCAGTCTGGTGCGGTTCAACTTCAAACGAGGAAGAAGGCCGCCATTAATGGCGTTTTCTTCAGCATTGCTTCTACCTTCATTCCGGTTCTTGTGGAAGGTTTGGCTAAGCTCCAGTGAGCTCATAAACACTTGTTTTTTAAGCTTGGGGAAGGTTAGAGTGGTGGGTTCAAGTGGAGCAGGTGGCAGCTATTCTCTCTTTCTCATTCTCTTTCTTTTCAAAAAATCTAGCTTGAAGGGCTAGGATCACTCTAGAATGGACAGTCGGGATGGAGAACGAGCAGCCCACGCGGATCGCCAAGCTGGCCTGCCAAAACAGATTCCATTTTCGGAATGTTGTGTTTATAGGGCCTGTTTTCAGCAGAGATTGTGTCCACGCATGTGCATCCCAACATGCGATATGGGTCGGGTTTTGGTTAACGTCACCTCCCTGATCGGATGGGCGGTTTGGATCGTCTGGGCGGATAATGATGATGGCCCATGGATCAGCACAAATGGGACAGTCCGTTTAAAACGGACACTGGTGGAAGAAGGAGATTTTCCCTCTTTGGGAAATCTTGGTCAAACCTGGTTTGATTGGTTCCTTTAATCCAGTGCACAACAGGTGCACCTCCCCTGATGCACACACACACTAGTGTGGGGTCCACCAGGACATTTGTGATAAATCCACTCCGTTCATTAGCCTTGGATGGTCCAAATGGATGGTCTATCCAAAGATTAAGCGTATCCAAGGTTTAGGTGGGGCCAAACTAACGGAACTATGGTCCTTTTCATGGATCCACATTGATCTGATGATCAGGTCATCCCGAAATCGATCGTCAACGGTTGAAAGGGCCCTAAAAATTGATTTAGGTGACTAGGACCCCTGTCCTATGAATTTAGAACATTAAATGTTTTTATTAAATTAATTTCAACATTCATTATTATTATTATTGTTATTTTTAGATTAAAATTTGTAGGGCCTTATTTTAAGGTAGTCATGTAAATATGTGGGCCACAAAATGATTTAATTAAATCCCCTATTAGTTAATTACACGTCTTTGAAATCCTACGGTATTGGTCTCAAATTGTCGACCCATATAAATCCAATGGTTGGATTGATCCTAATTTGACTATCAATGGCCAAAAGGGCATTAAGGGTTTGTTTGGGTGATTAGGACACCCATTGGTTTACTGTTATGTGGGCCATCCCACACGAATGCCACATTAATAATTCTCGATCTTTCACTTAAATGATCCAACGGTTGGATCGACCAATATTTGACTACAAATGGTCCTAGGATCCTAATAGGTGCTTAGTTGTGATATGGGGATTGAACATGGACTAGAATAATCCAATTGCATTTACTGAATGATGGACCTTACAAAGGTAACCCTGGTGGTTGGTTAGATCTGTGTACTAATGGAATTAAAATACTAAGAATAGATCTTTCTCATGATGTGTGATGTTTTATTTAAACCAACCCAATTTAAATTGATTTTAAACTCGCAAGTACACGAATCAGGTGTATACACAGTATGAATTACGAGATCATTCTCACGAGGACTGGTTGTCACAATTTGGATTTTATGATTCTTCTTAACTAATCCAACAAATAGTTTAGCTAGGTATTGAGTAAACTAACAAAAATCGATGATAACTGAGAACAAGAAGGAAAATTCACTCAAGGAGAACACTAGGACTTTTGAATCCACCCCTAATTATCCTAACCCTTGTTTTACTTATTGATTCACCCTAATTCAGATTGATGTAAATTTAATAAATAAAGTATAATTTGTATCCTTGGTCAGGCACATAGGATGTATAATTCCCTTGAAGCACAAGGATCACATCTTTCCATCTTTGTTTAGGCATGAATAGATGTAAATTCTTATTTCTTTCTCTATAGGAAAACCTGTTCATGGTCAGACATAAGCACACCTAAAATAAGATTCCAAAGAACATCCACATCTAGACTTTGGGTAAGCTCATAGATTGGAGAGATATGGAGTTTTCATTTAATCATAATAGAGAAAGAAATAAATCAATCAATTCAGGATGAAATCAACAAATAACAAGAATCATTCAAATTAGGGGCTTCATCTCAGCCCTAGCTAAGAAATTAAAAATTCATGGGAAGCAACATAGATTTAAATGAAAAGAAGAAAAATATAATCGAGAATAAGCACATCCCTTTGATTTAATCTGTTCTGGAGCAATCCCTTCTCGAGCAATCTCCCCTTTTCTTTCTTCCTCTCTCTCTCTTTTTACTCACGTCTCCCTTGGATCCATCTCTGTCTTTCGTTCTTTCCTTTTATAGGCTGATGGAGGTCGGCCGGAGCTTGCGTACAGGGTGCTGGAGTCGGTGGAAATTAGATGCAGCTAGCAATGCAACACTTTTCGCAGCCGGAAGATTCGCTTAAAACTCCCATCTTCTTTGCTTTCTTTCCAAAGAAATAACGTCCCCTGAGATGTTTTGGGATGGCCTACATGATGAACGGATCAAATCTGCCATCTGATCATTGCCATGATCGTGCAATGTCCGCAAAAATGGGCAGAGACCAGACGCTCAAACAAGGCATGCGCACTCTGATCGCGCTGTGACGTTGGTGGGGCCCATGATCGGATTTATCAAAGAAATCCACACCGTCCATTGGTTTCCCCTCGAAAAGCTGGTCAGACATGATCAGTTTTTGGATCAGATTCGTGGTGGCCCATGGATTATTTTATTTCATTGTCAGTCTTCCATTTGGATGATCGAAAACCAATCTCCGTTGTCATTTGCAATTCCGTCATCTTGGCTTCGAGCATACATACCTTAGGGTTCTAATGGACGGTTCAGATGAGACCGTCAGATCACTATGGTGGCCCACAACAGCGCCCCACACAGACAGTGCACAGACACTGTTGCAACAAAAACAGAAAGTCTGTTTTGAGGAAAGAGAGCTCAGGCCAGCGCACGTTGACCCGTCTCTTGATTCCAGTGCGTGGCTAGACTTTTTGTACACGGTGTACACACACCACGGCGCGGGGTCCACTGTAATGTTTATGCAGAATCTGCTCCATTCATCCATTTTACCATCTCATTTAAGGGGTTGAGACACAAATTGGAGCATATCCAGATATCAGGTGGGCTACATGAAAAGGCCAAGCTATATGTCCTAGAGGGGGGGTGAATAGGACTATGCCAAATTAAAATAAAATCAGCGGAAATAAAACAAACCAATAGCCTTACAACTTGAATCAATTCACAAAGCTAAATTTAAATCACCTTGATAAATAGATATCGAGAGATTGATGCAAATTCAGTTCTAAGGACAACCTTACACCATAATCAACAAGGGCTTATGGTAGGACAACCTTATTTCTAGAACCTCTTTTGGATCAAGGACTCAATATTAATATAAGTAAATGAAATAGCAAGGAATTGAATTTAAATGCAGAAGTAAGATCTAAATTATTACAACAATCCCCACACTTGCTTGAAATGTAAATAATTACAACATTCACATCCACTTGTACATTCCACAAGATCGAATGATAAAAGATATGAAAATTAAGCAAGCATTCAAACCACAAGTCAAAGAGTTATAGTGGTTCGCTTGTGTGTACACCAACTGTTTTCCAACAGCCACACAAAAAGCTACTCCACTCCTAATATCCTCACACAGGGGATATTAGTGTTCACTAACAAATAGGTTTTCACAGGTTCACCAAAAACCTTTACAATTGTGTTTTTCAATTGGGCTTACACAATCCAAAACCCCTCTTTTCTGAGTTTTCTGGTTTTCCTCAGACAACCAATACAATGAGATTTTTCTGGTTCAACCTCAAACAAAACCAGTACAATGAGATTTTTCTGGCTTAACCTCAACAAAACCAAAAGTAAATGAATTTTACAGAATTGTAAAATACCTGGATTTCTCCTTTTTCGTAGCAGCCGGGGTAGTAGAACAATCGGAGTAGATGATTTGAATGTCAAAGTTCAATTTCCAATACTCACATTCATAAGGTTCTAAGTTCTAATTGATTTTAGATTTAACTCGTTGGGCGTAACTAAATTTGATTTTGATTCCAAGAAGAAGGAAAAGATAATTCCTCTTTTCAAATAAGATTGGAATATAGAAACAAAATCAAATTAAATAAGCTAGCAAAAAGGAATATTAAATAAGCACAATCTAGCTTAAAATAAACACAAACTTATCTCAGAGTGATCACTTGAAAATTTCTTGAATTGAATAGCGTTGAAGTTGTGAAAACTCTGAATTTCGTGTTCAATTTATAGAAGCAAAAATCGCTCCTACGACAGGTCTTAGAAACCTACGACTGGTCGTAGCTCTAACAGATTTTTGAAAAAAATAAGCGCGATCTTTGAAAGCAGTTCTACGACTGGTCGTGAGTACCCTACGACTGGTCATGGGTCACCTACGACTGGTCGTAGCTTCCTACGACTGGTCGTAGGGCCAGTGATTTTGTTGCTGGACTTTAAGTCGTAGCTCCACGACTGGTCGTGAACGAGTCGAAGCCACACCTACGACCGGTCGAAGGACCTCCAGGACTGGTCGTGGCGTGCCAAAAATTTCGAAAAATCTTCAACTACTTAGGACTGGTCGTGGAATTTCTTGGACTAGTCGAACCAATGCTAGGACTGGTCGAACAAGAGCTAGGACTGGTCGTAGAATAGACCAACCTTGTGTAATTTAAATATTTGATTAATGTATCCAAAGTGACCTACTTAAAGGGTCAACCTAAGGTCATTCAAACCTGAACCATGTCGTATGGACATTGAACTTCAACCATTCAACGAATGTAGATAATTTGAATCATATCAGGCTTGAAATCTTGAACCATATCATGCTTGAGATCTTCATCAACATAGAACTACTTCATACGTTGTTTCTTTAGACTTGAACTTCAACCATGTAGTTTCTTGAGGCTTCAACATGTAGGCTTCAACATGTAGCTTTTTGAGGCTTCAACATGTAGCTTTTTGAGGCTTCAACATGTAGCTTCTTGAAGTGTTTAAGCAGTGTCTTGAATTCATATAAATCATCATACAAGCATAGGACACAGATAGATGTTTTGGCACACAAAATTTGACAACCAAAGGAGCATGAGACCATAACACTTACAATCTCCCCCTTTGTCAAATTTGTGACAAAACACCCAAATTATAATACTTCCAATACTTCCAATTGAAACAAAGTACTCACAACAAGTTCAACAATAGAGAAGCATGCAAGTTATATATAATAAGCATCATTCTCCCATAACTACCCCTGAGAAGCTTAACTCCAAGCTTAACTCCCCCTGAGTAATAGGAGTATATATAATCAAATAAAGCCAAATAAAGCCACTCCCAAAACTTCTCCCCCTTTTTGTCACAAAATGACAAAGGAAGAAGGTCAACAATGATAATGAATATAGCAGTTAGAATATAGATTCAAGAGAGCTTTAGTGCATAATTCAAAAAGTCAGTGAGCATGTAAAGTTCAAAAACAAATATTACAGACTTAGAAAAACATTCAGTTAGAACCAGAGGATGGAGCAGGATTAGAAGGATCAATTTTGTGTAAACCCTTAGCAATACGCCTCATATATTTGCGTAGATAAGAGAATTGCGTATCTTGGGTAACACGAATTTGAGCCACTTGCTCTTGAAGGGAATTCAATCTTTCATCAAAATCAGAGGGCTGAAAATCAGGATCATCAGCCGAGTCTGACTCAAGTTCTTCAAATAAATCATCCATATTCACGTCTTCAGTAGGATCGCCAGCTTGTCCTGCATCTCCTGCTTCAGCACCACCGCCACCAGCATCCACTTGGCCATCAGCCAATTTTAAAGTCATCTTGTTAATATTGGAATTATTGAAAGGGAGATGATGGATGGGTTTTTCTCTAGTAGGCATAGCAACGAGCATATGATTTGCCAGCATAGTCAACAAATAACCAAAGGGTATATCACTATGTCCAGGATGTTGACGAGACAGAATAATGGAATGACAAATTAAGGAAGGTAAACATATTTTTGCACCAGAGATGACAGAATGTAAAACACGAACCATAAAAGCAGTGAGTTCGGTTTTATTACCAGCACGAGGATAAAGATTAGAGATGAAAATCCTATGTAGTACTCTGTGTCTGGGTAACAAAAATCTTGAGGGAAGTGCATGACCTTTATGAGTCCAATGAACATCCAAATTACATAAATCTCTAGTAAGCATTCTACGTTCAGATTCAGAGAGACTGTCATGTAAAATACCAATTGGAATGCTCTCATCATTGACAGGTATTTCCATAATATCAGCAATCAAATGTCGATCCACTACAAACAATCCTTCTTGAGTATCAACTTTAAAAATTAAATTCTCAAGAGAGAAATCACAGATACATGCAAACATGGATTGGGCAATGGACTGGTATGCAGGTCCACCCCAATGCAAGATGTTATCCCATCCCACAGATTCCAACAGAGTAGGAATACCATATGAAGCAATGTGATTAACATTCACAGGACGCTCAACAATAATATTTCGCATACGCAAATCCCGAACATTTGGAGGATCATTTTCGGGAGACCGAAGATGACGTTGTACAATAGAAGTTGATCTAGAAGAAGAGGGACCTCTAGTAGTTTTCTTTTTACCTCTAGCATCCATTTTTAATGGAGGATTTCAATGAAACACAAGATGCAAGATAGAAGAGATGAGGTTTTAATAGATCAGATTTTTCAAAATAAAACCCCAATCTTGCAATGAACGACCCAATAGATTCAACAAGAGAGTGATTTGAAATACTAATATCAAGAATCTATAATAAAAATGCAAAGGAACCACTAACCTTGAAGAACTAGGAAGGTGGGTTCGACCGGTCGTAGCTAGAGCCGTTGGTGGGAAAAAAGAAATGAGGAAGAAGAGTCAAAATCCCCAAATTAAAGTGAAATGCCGAGTTTTACGACCGGTCGTGTACGTGTTCGACCGGTCGTAGCACGACCGGTCGTGTACACTCACGACTGGTCGAGTATGACTCAAAATTTGTAAATTTTTTTAAATAATTTCAAATTTAAGCAAATAAATCATCAAACTATGTACATTATGATACACTAAATCATGCAAATTCAATTTAAATTGCACATACCGAGATCAAACTTTAATTTATTAAACCTGCTTTTGTCGAGCGGTTTAGTGAAAATGTCAGCAAGTTGAGTCTCGGTTGGAATGTAATCCAAACATATTACCTTTTCCACTAATTCACGAATGTAATGAAATCTAATATCAATATGCTTAGTACGTGAATGCTGAACTGGATTTTTAGAGATATTTATTGCACTGGAATTATCGCAAAATAAAATCATAGAATCCTGAGTAATTCCATAATCGCTCAATATTCGTTTCATCCAAACAAGTTGAGTACATGCATTTCCAGCAGCAATGTATTCAGCCTCAGCTGTTGATAGCGATATAGAACTTTGCTTCTTACTAAACCAAGAAACAAGACAATTTCCAATGTAGAAACAACCACCACTGGTTGATTTCCTATCATCAATGTTTCCAGCCCAGTCAGCATCTGCATACCCGGCTAATTGAACATTAGTTTCATGTGGATACCAGAGACCTAGTTTAGTAGAACTTGCGACATATCGCATAATCCGCTTAACAGCAGTTAAGTGAGATTCTTTACGATTTGATTGATAACGAGCACAAATACCAACACTCAAGGCTATATCTGGTCTACTAGCAGTCAGATAAAGTAAACTACCAATCAAACTACGATACAATTTAGGATCCACATCATTACCTGCATAGTCTTTTGAGAGTCTCAAAGTTGTACTCATAGGAGTATCAAAATTTTTACCTTTCTCAAATCCAAATTTCTTGATTAAGCCCTGAGCATATTTGGTTTGAGAGATAAAAATTCCATCAGGTTGTTGTTTTACTTGCAACCCTAGGAAATAGTTTAATTCTCCTACCATGCTCATTTCGAATTTAGACTTCATCAAATCTGCAAACTCAACAGTCATGTTAGTACAGGTTGATCCATAAATAATATCGTCAACATATATTTGAACCATTAGAATATCATCGTTATACTTCTTAACAAAGAGTGTCTTATCAACACATCCCATTTGAAAATTATGACTTAGTAAAAACTTAGTCAGTTTTTCGTACCATGCTCTGGGAGCTTGTTTCAGACCATAGAGAGCCTTCTTAAGACGATACACATGATCAGTAAATTAGGATCTTCAAACCCTGTTGGTTGTTCAACATATACCTCTTCATGTAAATCACCATTCAGAAAGGCACTCTTTACATCCATTTGATAAATTTTAATCTTTCTAAAACATGCAATGGAGATAAAAAGTCTGATTGATTCAAGACGAGCTACAGGGGCAAATGTCTCATTATAGTCAATACCTTCAATTTGCGTATAACCTGTACAACTAGTCTTGCTTTATTTCGAATAATATTTCCAAGTTCATCAGATTTGTTTTTGAAAATCCATTTTGTTCCAATAATATGTTTATCTTTAGGTCTAAGAACAAGATACCAAACATCATTTCTGACAAACTGATTAAGCTCTTCTTGCATCGCAAGAATCCAGTTTTCATCCGAAAGTGCTTCTTTTACGTTAACCGTTCAATCTGGGATGTAAAGCATACGTAATTACATATGTCCTCTAATTGTCTACGAGTGCGCACACCAGTGAGAGGGTTTCCAAGTATTTGAGAAGTTGGATGATCTTTAACAGTCCTAAATTCAGAATTAGGTTCACTTGGTGAAGTTTCTTGTTTTTCAAGTATAAGCACTTCATCATTATCTGAACTAGGAACAGGTGTATTCAAAAGATCGTCAATCACAACATTTATTGACTCTTGAATCACACCGGTCCTGTTGTTCAGAACACGATATGCACGACTGTTTAAAGAATACCCTAAAAAGATCCCTTCATCACTTTTAGTGTCGAATTTTCCCAAATTTTCACGGTCACGCAAAATATAACACTTGCTGCCAAAAACTCGAAAGTATTTGACAGAAGGCTTTTTCTCAAACCACATTTCATAAGCCGTTTTATTATTAGATTTACAGATATAAACACGGCTAATAATGTAGCAGGCTGTATTCACTGCTTCAGCCCATAGATTCCTAGGGAGCTTCATGCTATTTAACATAACATTTCCCATTTCTTGAAGCACTCTATTCTTCCTCTCGACAATTCCATTTTGTTGAGGAGTTTTAGGTGCAGAAAATTCATGCGATATTCCCTGATCGCTACAGAATTTCTCAAAACCGCTATTTTCGAATTCGGATCCATGATCACTACGGATCTTGTTGACTTGAGAACTTTTTTCAGTTTGAATCCGTTTTATAATCTTTTTCACTTCATCAAGGGTTTCTGATTTGTCTCTCAAGAATGAAACCCAAGTGAATCTTGTATAATCATCTACAATAACTAAGATGTATTTTTTGCCACCTCGACTTTCCGTTGTTGGTCCTATAAGATCCATGTGGAGAAGCTCGAGTGGTCTTGTGGTGGTATTGGAGTTCACCTTTTTGTGAGAGCTCCTAGTTTGTTTACCATGCTGGCATTCACCACAAATCTTGTCTACTTTTTGCATCTTAGGTAGACCTCTAATTAGTTCACCTTTGCTCAATCTGTATAAATTTCGATAGTGTACATGTCTGAGGCGTTTATGCCATAATTCTGTGTCATCGGTATGGACCATGTAACACGTTTGTTTAGATGAGCTACTATCGCTTACTATATAGCAGTTTTCAGAAGTTCTGCGACCAGTTAATATTACAGAACTCTTTTCATTTATTATTTCACAACCTTGATTAGAAAATTTAACATTATAGTTGTTATCGCATATTTGAGATATGCTCAACAGGTGTGTGTTTTAAACCCTCAACATATAAAATATTTTTAAATAAGGGAAGGTTATAGAGTTGGACCGTACCTTTGCCAATTATCTTGCAGTTGCTACCATCACCAAATGTGACTGACCCATCAGTCATATCTTTAAGATCGGTGAATAGTGCTTTGTCGCCTGTCATATGTCTGGAGCATCCACTGTCTAGGTACCATTTCGAATGGCTTGTAGCTTTGAAAGCAGTGTGAGCAACCAAACAGACAGCTTTAGGAACCCATTTCAGTACAGTTTTAGGTTTAGGAGAATAATTGGTCTTCTTATGTTTATAGTTGTAGGAGTGACCTACAGAATTAGATTTTAATAGCTCCTTAAGTAAATCAATAATCTTTTCAGCTAGTGGGTTTCGTATCTGATTTTTAAAATAGCTGTTTTTGGGTTTAGGAAAAGTTTTTGTATTTTTAGAAAAAACTTGACTAGTACCTTTTCCTTTTGAGTTAGAAGTCTCTCCTTTCACAAAATTGGAAGGAGTATTCTTCTGTTTAGGAGATGTATTTTTATCATAACCCAACCCGGATCGATCGCCACATTTTCTTGATCCGGATAACAATTTTTCTAATTTTGGATCACCTTGGGCATATCTCCATGTGTCCTTCAAACTCAAAAGAGAAGATACTTCATTTTTAAGTTTCTCATTTTCAGATTTTAAATTTTCAATTAGGGAGGTTTTGAATTCTAGGTCACACTTAGACTTTTCAAAACTATCTGAAATTTGAGATTTTTCTAAAATAAGAGTTTCAAAACATTCTTTAAGTTTATAAAACTTTTTTTTTAAAGTTTAAGTTTGACAGCAATTTTACAACTTTCCTTATATAAGGCATTGTAAGCATCTTGAAGATCTTCATCATATTCATGATCACTATCCAAATTCTCTTCACTTGTTGAATCATCGTGATCGGAAAAAGTAAACTTGGCTAGAGTCATAAGGGCCTTAAGTTCATTGCCCGACTCGGTTTCTGAATTTTCTGACTCAGAAGAGGCTTCAGAATCAGACGATTCATCCCAAGTAGCCAACATACCCTTCCTTTTGAATCTGTCCTTTTTAGGACATTTGTTTGCTAAATGCCCATATTCTTGACAGTTGTAGCATTGACTATCTTTCAATGATTTCCAAGTTTTAGACTTAGGTTTGGAACGTTTCTTTTCATTTGCCTTTTGAAAATCAACTCTTTTCTTACTTTTGAAAATCTTATAAAACTTTTTCGCCAAAAGGGCCATATCATCTTCAGACTTTTCTGAATCTGAATTTTCTTGAGTAAAATTTTTGGATGACTTCAAAGCGATAGATTTGCCTTTAGGAGCTTTAAAACTTAATTCATAGGTTTGTAAAGAACCAACTAATTCCTCTACGTTCATATTATCCGTATCACGAAGTTCCTGGATTGCGGTTACCTTAGAATTGAACGTTCAGGAAGAGAGCGTAGTATTTTTGCACACACTTTACTTTCAGGGATCTTATCGCCAAGACCCCACATTGAGTTCACAATGTCATTCAATCTAGTGTAAAAGTCCATAAACATTTCATTTTCCTCCATATGAATTTCTTCAAATTTAGTTGTGAGGAGTTGGACTTTAGATTTCTTGACAATTGATGTACCTTCGTGTGTCATTTCTAAAATATCCCAAGCTTGCTTTGCAGTATCACAGGATATGATTCTTTTGAACTCATCCGGTGATAGTGCGCAAGTGATTGCATTTAGTGCTTTCGCATTAGCACTACTCTCATTTTTCTGAAGTGTGGTCCATTGGTAATATGGTGTAACTTTCATAGATTTTGAACCATCAACACCAGTTACTTCCATGATAGGAGGTTTCCATTCAGTTACTGTGGCTTGCCACACACTTTCATCCATTGATTTGAGGAAGATCCTCATTCTGGCTTTCCAATAGGCATAGTTGGAGCCATCAAAGGGGAGGTCTAGTAACTGAAAGGCTATCAAAATTTGACATCTTTTTATATAGCTTAGATCGTTAGCTCAGGAAATAAATCCAAATAAAAGCAACAAATATGAGCTATTAGGCTTTGATACCACTTGAAAAGGCCAAGCTATATGTCCTAGAGGGGGGGTGAATAGGACTATGCCAAATTAAAATAAAATCAGCGGAAATAAAACAAACCAATAGCCTTACAACTTGAATCAATTCACAAAGCTAAATTTAAATCACCTTGATAAATAGATATCGAGAGATTGATGCAAATTCAGTTCTAAGGACAACCTTACACCATAATCAACAAGGGCTTATGGTAGGACAACCTTATTTCTAGAACCTCTTTTGGATCAAGGACTCAATATTAATATAAGTAAATGAAATAGCAAGGAATTGAATTTAAATGCAGAAGTAAGATCTAAATTATTACAATAATCCCCACACTTGCTTGAAATGTAAATAATTACAACATTCACATCCACTTGTACATTCCACAAGATCGAATGATAAAAGATATGAAAATTAAGCAAGCATTCAAACCACAAGTCAAAGAGTTATAGTGGTTCGCTTGTGTGTACACCAACTGTTTTCCAACAGCCACACAAAAAGCTACTCCACTCCTAATATCCTCACACAGGGGATATTAGCGTTCACTAACAAATAGGTTTTCACAGGTTCACCAAAAATCTTTACAATTGTGTCTTTTTCAATGGGGCTTACACAATCCAAAAACCCCTTTTTTCTGAGTTTTCTGGTTTTCCTCAGACAACCAATACAATGAGATTTTTCTGGTTCAACCTCAAACAAAACCAGTACAATGAGATTTTTCTGGCTTAACCTCAAACAAAACCAAAAGTAAATGAATTTTACAGAATTGTAAAATACCTGGATTTCTCCTTTTTCGTAGCAGCCCGGTAGAACCAATCGGAGTAGATGATTTGAATGTCAAAGTTCAATTTCCAATACTCACATTCATAAGGTTCTAAGTTCTAATTGATTTTAGATTTAACTCGTTGGGCGTAGCTAAATTTGATTTTGATTCCAAGAAGAAGAAATAAGATAATTCCTCTTTTCAAATAAGATTGGAATATAGAAACAAAATCAAATTAAATAAGCTAGCAAAAAGGAATAATAAATAAACACAATCTAGCTTAAAACAAACACAAACTTATCTCAGAGTGATCACTTGAAAATTTCTTGAATTGAATAGCGTTGAAGTTGTGAAAACTCTGAATTTCGTGTTCAATTTATAGAAGCAAAAATCGCTCCTACGACTGGTCTTAGAAACCTACGACTGGTCGTAGCTCTAACAGATTTTTGAAAAAAATAAGCGCGATCTTTGAAAGCAGTTCTACGACTGGTCGTGAGTACCCTACGACTGGTCGTGGGTCACCTACGACTGGTCGTAGCTTCCTACGACTGGTCGTAGGACCAGTGATTTTGTTGCTGGACTTTAAGTCGTAGCTCCACGACTGGTCGTGGACGAGTCGAAGCCACACCTACGACCGGTCGAAGGACCTCCAGGACTGGTCGTGGGCGTGCCAAAAATTTTGAAAAATCTTCAACTACTTAGGACTGGTCGTGGAATTTCTTGGACTAGTCGAACCAATGCTAGGACTGGTCGAACAAGAGCTAGGATTGGTCGTAGAATAGACCAACCTTGTGTAATTTAAATATTTGATTAATGTATCCAAAGTGACCTACTTAAAGGGTCAACCTAAGGTCATTCAAACCTGAACCATGTCGTATGGACATTGAACTTCAACCATTCAACGAATGTAGATAATTTGAATCATATCAGGCTTGAAATCTTGAACCATATCATGCTTGAGATCTTCATCAACATAGAACTACTTCGTACGTTGTTTCTTTAGACTTGAACTTCAACCATGTAGTTTCTTGAGGCTTCAACATGTAGGCTTCAACATGTAGCTTTTTGAGGCTTCAACATGTAGCTTTTTGAGGCTTCAACATGTAGCTTCTTGAAGTGTTTAAGCAGTGTCTTGAATTCATATAAATCATCATACAAGCATAGGACACAGATAGATGTTTTGGCACACAAAATTTGACAACCAAAGGAGCATGAGACCATAACACTTACACTACAGATTAACGATTTATGGGCTAATCTGTCCGTTGGGCCATTTCCAGAAAGATCCAATGGCTTATTTTCGGCATGTACGGTTAATTTATGGTCCTCAGGCTATATATACAGTTTCAAGCCAATCGGATGGCTTGAACCCTATGATCTTGAATTCTGGATAACTTTCGGGTCACTTGAACTTCAGTTTCTTGATTTTCTCGGATTTCTGACGTGTAAATTCATTAATCTTGTTCCCCTAAAGTCTATCCCTTGCCTTGGTTACTTCAGAGCATCAAATCCACACTTTTAGTATCATTTCCCGTCCACGCTAGTAGATTCACCTTGTATTACAAACACGATTAAAATAGGGCATTAAATAGTATCATGTTCGTAAAAGTTAGTAATAACTGGGGTCTAATATGCAATATTTGACCCTCAACAATGTGACGGTCCATCTTGAAAGATAATAGATGGGTAGCTTGATATATGGATGGGAACTGTTTAGAATGGTCGGATTTTGACTATGAACGCTCGCTTAGCTATTAAATTGGATTACATGGTAACACTTGTGTACTGAAAAGTACGAGGTGTTACATTTTATATACCTGGTGTTTTGGGACATAGGATGTGAGGCTAAGGTTTACCTTTGACCAGTTCGGGCACACATTCTGTTGAGACAGACGCTTGAACAATCTTCCTATGGGGCTCACTTTTCTTACTGACTCAACACTCATGTTAATTGACAAACAAGGGTACGTTCACTCACAAGACAAAATTCACATGCCCCCTGAATGAGGCTCAAGCCCCAAGGTAAAAAGCATATCTTATATACAAGATGTTTTTCTTTGTTAAATCCGATGTGGGACAAAACCTACAACTCAAAATCAACAGAAATTTCAAATATGGAGGGAAACCGAAATATTTGAAATTCTGATTTTAATATTAATTTTGAAACAAAATACAATATCCACTGTATCATGGAAGACAAAACCAGGTAGCTTTAAATCACCTCCAATGGCCGAATCATGCCGTTTGAATCGTGACCAAATTATTCAAATGGTTCAAGAAGTAACAGACCATGTTAGCGGCTGTATCATTACCTTAGTCAACCGTAAGCCCTATTCGGAATGGATTGACCGACAATCTTCATTGTCACAGCTAATTTTGTCATTTGCAGATCAGGATGACCGAATTTTCCATGATGGTCAAGTTCGACCAGAACAACTGAATTTACCATTATTCGATCACAATGGCCGTGTTCTACCAAGACGACTGAATTTGTTGTCTCTCGATCAAGATGGTTGAGTTCGACTACGATAATCGATTTTGCAGTTTTTCGATTAAAATGACTGAGTTAGGTCAAGTCAACCGAGTTTATCTTTTCCAATCAAGTGGTCCAATTCGACTAAGATGGTCGAAATTGATGTTTTTACACGGCCGATCAATTACCTTTATTGCGTTAAACAATGAATTAATATCGCATTCATCTTTACCAAAGGCAAAGTGATGTGAGGGGCAATGTTGTACCGTATTCTTAACCATTCTTGGAAAACCCAATTGGAAAGGACACGTGTTATAATAATAAAAAACAGGAAGCAGTTGAAAGGAATTCAAAAGCAAACCAAGCAGCTGATTGAGCGGTCAATAGTCATTCAAGAGATCGATCAAGCAGCTGAGTGTCATTCAAGAGGTCGATCAAGCAGCCGATAGTCATTCGGGAGATTGATCAAGCAATCGAGTGTCATCTAGGAGGTCGATTAAGAGACTGATAGTAATCCGTGAGCTCGATTGAGCGGCTAAGTGGAATGCAGTTGAGTCAGCAAGGAAACTTGAGGTGGTTACTAGGATATGTGGGAAGTAAGTCTCTAGAAGGTCATGTAGTGCTGAAACAGTTATAACAATAGTCAAAACGTAGAAAGTATCCAAAAGATCAGTAGTGTTGAAACAGTTATAATAATGGCCAAAACGTGTGAAGCATCCAAATGGCCGGGTTGAAGTTATAAATAACAAAGGAATTCAACAAAGCGATTTGTCTCGTATCAACCTAATCAAACCTAATATATATTTCAATTCAATTACCTGTAATTTACATTCCTTAATATAATTACTTTACCTTTTTGCTAATCAATTACATTTCAAAGTGTAATCCTTTACTTTTACTAGCTATTTCCATTCTATAGCGTAATATGTGGCATTAATAAAGTAGATCTTAACTGTAATTTGGATGTAAACTCATACACTGAATTCAATGCTCCATCTAAAAAATTGTTTTCTTTGCGATGGATCACAATTATTATTATTATTTTCCATTCAGTTTTTCTTTTTATTCATATTGAAAAGTCCTTTTATCAAGAAGGATAATACCCTCTTAATATCACCTTATCCTACTGAAAGAGTGTATGAATAGGCGAATCATCTCATTCGAGATATACTACGCATTTGCCTTCCCTAGCACACTTGGGTCACAGTTGTTCCGTTTGATTTGAACCGTAAATTTAATTATATCACGCCTGCACTTATGAACCGCAACTCGAGCACCAACACGCCCCAAGATCGTTCCAGCAGTGTAATCTCAAATGTGCCCAACTATTTTGATGGACTGGATTGGAGTAAGCGTACGCCGCGTGCACTGAGTCACCACCACTTAATATTAAGAAACGGTGCAAACACCCTCCCATCCCGATTGGACGCCGACTGGGGACTGCCCTCGCACCGCCCGAGCTCGGCAGGGGCAGGGGCAGGAGCAGGAGCTCTGAGTGACCACCGTGATGTATGGGTCACATCCATCCATCCATTTTTTCATATCATTTTACTTAAAGTAACCAATAACGAGGCACATTCGCGGTGATGATGACACCTCCCATTGAAACCTTCATGGCCCACCGTTATATTTATTTTCCATCCAACCTGTTCATAAGGTCACGTGGACTTAGATGAATGGAAAACACTAACTTCAGATTGATCCAAAACTTCTGTGCCCCCAGGAAGTTTTCAACAGTATGCGTTTCATCATCACTGTGTGGTATGCGTTTCATCATCACTGTGTGGTCCACTTAAGTATTTCATCTAAATGATGTTTTGGATTATGCCCTAAATTGATATGGAAAAATGGATGGACGGTGTGGATAAAACCCATTCATTACGGTAGCTACTCAGAGGGGTATTACCTAATCCGCGTCCGTCCTTATTAGGGTTTCTCTCGTCCCTTGGCTAAAACCCTAACCCTATAAAAGCGGGAAGAGAGGTTCATTTCTATTTCCTCGGAAAACCGAAATCGGCAGAGCCTCTTGAAAGGGAGCGAGAGATCGAAGGGAGACAGAGAAGAAGAAGAAGATGAGGGCCAAGGTACGTTTTCTCTATCTCAGATTTCTCTTCTTCTTGTATCTCTCATTAGGTCTTCTTTCCATGCAAAAATCTTTTCTTTTCTCCGGTTAAAATCGTTTAGATCTAGCTGTGTTACACACGTTTATGATGAACGCGATTTGGATTTTCTGTCGTTGATTTTTCTATGATGAGGAATCACATATCGTTGTACTTTCATTGTATTTGCTTGAATTCGTATGGTTTATATGATCTTGGATGTTCTTCGTCCATTTCTTATGGCTGGCCTCTTTTCTGCAGTGCGGTATATGTATCTGAGGATTAGGGTTTCTGAACTGTGTTGTGATGTTAGAGTGTGATGGTGGTGATTTTTGAAGATTGTAGAATTTCTGTTAAGGATTTGAGAAATTTCTGATGATTTTTTATTGTGATTATTCTTTTAAGTAGTCTGGACTTCCTATACATACTGCTTTAATCAATTGATTTGGGTCGGCCATTCAATCCAACCCTCTTTGTGGGTTCTTTTGCATGAATCTCACAGATTGGATGGTCTTGTTTGTCTGTCGCAATGACCAGCAGAATGGATGGTCTGGAAAGTTTGTTACAAAGAAGTCCCACTGATAGTTTGGATTTCCAATGGGTTCTCATTGACATCCCATTAATATCCCTGGAAATGAATGGAAGTGAGTAAAGTGGTTCATGTTCAGATAGGGGCCATAAGATCGTCTAGCTGACTTACTTTTAGGGCCTGTTTGGGAATGTGGATGCAGAACCTCCTCGATTTGGTATCCTCCCGTTGTGTTTGGCAACCTGGATTCAGAATCCCTTGTAATCCAAAAGTACCTATGCATAGTATAATTACAGGGGATTGAAATTAATTACTAAATCAACTTTAATATATCTTATTAGTGTACATATGTAATATTTGACACAATGGTTGTAATAAGCCTATGGAAATATATACCTTACCCAAAAATGATGAAATTCCAAGTCTCAGATGGGCCACAACACAGGATCATATCCGAGTGACTAACCAATGATTTTTAACTGTTGATTTACATGGGTAATGTTTGCACAGTGCAGATTATCCTATTAAAGTAATTATAGTGATGTAGTTGATAATCTGATTGTTTTGGGATATATTCAGTGGGCCATGTGCCCAATAGATTAGTAGCCTAGGGACACACATGTTACACATGCAACTCTTGGAAGGATTTTAGATGTAACCCAAGCTTCAACTTTGGATTTCAAACCCCTTGGATTTGAAACTCTCAGTTACTATATGGTGCCAAACATACCAAGGGATTTGAAATCCCCTTAAATCCCCCCAAATCCATGGTGCCAAACGACCCCTGGTGAGCCTGGATTGATCTGGTGAAAGTCCAGTGGTCCCAACATCAGTAGTCATCTACTTAGTTGTTTGAGTTTGGTTGTACCAAGTTTTCCTTTATTACACATATTTGGTGGTAGGGCTGAAAGTTGGGCGAGTTGGGCTAGGTTGGTGCTCAACCCTAGCCCAATTCAAAGTTCCTATACCTCAACCCAACCTCGGGTCAGGAATTCTCAACCCAAGCCCAACCTAAGCAGGTTCGGTCAGGTTGATACATGCTGATATTTTCGTTATTACATTAGTCTATTATATTTACAATACACGTCTTTTTTTGTACCTATGATTTTATTAATTATATATGTAGTTCTTTATCATAAAGAACTCCGCGTTTTTTAAACAAACAAGTTAAAGTATAATACTATGCCTTTAAAAGTCGTATTGTGTAGCGTGCAATCTATTTGAGAGAGAAATCTGGCATATCTTGTTAGCTTGAATAATTGGAAATGACGTAGACCAATGAAACCCGACGACACTGGAATTTCTTGTGCCTTCAACACAGATGATCCGCACTCAATTATAATTTATAAGTTACTTATATATCGATTAGGTTTGGGTTGGGTCGGGCAACCCGAGACCTTAACCCGAGCCCAACCCAAGTTTTATCAGGTTAGTGTTTGTATAGCCCAAGCCCGAGATCGAACCCAATACATCCTGCTCGACCCCAACCCAATGTCGGGTCGGTCACAGGTCCAACTTTCAGCCCTATTTGGTGGGCTACTTTTCAAGTATCAAATGACTTGCCCATTTGAATGCTTATCGAGTGAGCTTCAAATGAGCCCTAGATCTTGCCATTCTAATACCATTCGAGTGAGTTACCTGTTACAGCCAATTTACATAGACCTTTTATGGTTCTGTAAAGAATATATACATGTAAAGACTTTGTTGTAGGGAGTTATGATTGATAAACATATATTTTTCCTGGGCTTTGTAGCATATTCTTCTCTCTTTTGGCATGGGTTGCATATGGTAGAAGAAGAGCATGAGTTGATTGTGATAATCGGCATAATGGCTAGTAGGTTGTTGGATATTAATCTACACCCTTTATTTCTATGTTTTTGTTGCATTCATGAAGAAATTTAATGGTTTTATCTTCAAGATAAACCTACATATCCAAAGTATCCAAATAGACATTCTCTTTATTTGATTTTGTCGTGTCAACAATTGCGAATCATTTACGGGATTCAGCCCTCTTTAATACATATGACTGCCATGGTCTTAAATATTACTGGGGATGTGGCATGTCCATTGCATGGGGAGAGGAAGGAAGAGAGATTGGGGAGAAATTAAGAAAGTATGTGCCTAGTGAGAATTATGAAGAGAAATTAGGTGCTAGAGCCCTGCTAAAGTGACAAAAATGGCCTTGGTTAATGATTCACATTTTTCAAATGCCCCAAATGCCCTTACCTATATTGGATATCCTTCCCATGTCCTTTCAAATTTTAAGGTTGAGGACTCTGCTAGAAACTAATTGCATGGTCAAAATTGTTCAATACTGCTTGCGTCATGTCTAGATGATGTATCGAATGTTTTAACCACTATTTTAAAACATCTTTGGATCTACCAAGAATTGGTGTGAAAATACTACCATTAAATGATGAATTTCATGAAATGGGCAGGCTTCCAATGTTAGTTTCGCACAATTTGAAAAGGAGTGGTAACTCATCCTCCTCACATGTGGCATTGATATACAGCTATCTAGATCATCCAAATTGTAGATGGAGCATGTTTCTAAATCACACTGATTGTGCAATCATAACCGGCCTATTAATCACTCCTGAAAAAGTTTGGCTAAAAGGAAAATGGCGAGTCGTCCAAATTGTAAGTGAAAATTCAGATGATTAAAATCATCCACTGTCCAAATGATCCACACTTGGGTCAGGGGTTTGGACAGTCTGGATAGCCTGTACAACTATGACATGTGCATGGTGGAAGAGTCTCCACCATTTTTAAATTGTACACGACTATCATAGGACTCCGGCCCTTCATGGAATTAATCAAGTGCTGTTCTTACCATGATCAAGAATAGCAAGGGATTATTGAATGGTGTGCCATCCTGTGGGTGGGCCTTAGACTGAAATTGGCGTAATCAATCGATCCTGTCATATTACTTTGTTGCTTCTTTCAATCAAGATGGACCTTTCATCCCTTTGTTGGAACTTTTCCAGTTTGCTTTGCATGCTTGTTGTTGCCTTGTCGGGTTAGAATGTTGCGTATATTTGATTCCACAAATGTTGTCAACCAATGTTGCATAGATTCACATGCCCTTGTTCTTTTAGATTTCACTACTACTATTTTATACTGATTTCTTCTCAATTCCTTTGCAACACAGGAGAGAAACTTAGGTTCCTGTGTTGTAACTCTGCCAATCATCTTTATCTTTGGACTCAATTTATTTGATGCTAAGGATCTACTTCTCCTTGTTTCATGACTGCATGAATTATCAGTGTTTTTTTTTTTTCCATCAATTTGACTCTTTATTTTTTATCACAAAAATCAAAATTCGTGTTGCTACTGCAGGCTATCGTTCTTTGTATGCCAACTACTTGTTGTTGCTTTACTACATGGATGCCCCTTGAGGGGTTCTTTATCATTTAATTTTCAGGGTTCATGTTTTAAGGGGTATGCAGCGGAATTATGATAAAATAGTGTTCATGGTATAGGGGGAAATGTAAGGTGTCTGATATGTTGTAGAAGTGTCAAGTAGCTATTGCTTGATTTAGTTACTTCATTAGGGTCAATTGATTGAATCAGGGACTGGTCCTGACCTGTGTTTGTGGGCAGTTTGTTACTAACCAGTACAAGCAATCTGGCCTATGATGTCATCACGGTATAGTAAGTGGACATAATGATCAAATAAGGATTTGATCTGTTGACCATGGCTGATGTCCTGGTCCAGTGGTTCAACAGGCTTGTTGCCAAATGGGTTTTCAGGGACCTGAACCATTTTGACTGGTGGTTCCAATCCTGATCAAGATCACTCGAGAGGTTCTTCCTCAATGGTTTTTTTCCCAGTGGCCTTACCGGTTTCGCTGGCCGGCCCATTCATGGTTCTAAAGCTGTAAAACCTTAATTTACACTAATGATAAATGATGAGCAGAGTGATATTGGAATATCTATCTTAGTTTTTTGTTGCCTATGTTATTTCATCAGCGTGTGCATTATCCACTAAGTTCAAAAGGAGTGGATTGGATTGGATTTCTCAGTTGTTAGGGTGAACACGTGGGACTGTGCGCCATGCTTAAATGAAGCTTTGCTGTTTGTTTGCATTGATTAATGTTGTGTATTGGTCATTCCTTGCTGAATTGTTTTCCGAATAATGGAATTTGGTGATTCAATGCAGTGGAAGAAGAAGCGTATGAGGAGGCTGAAGAGAAAGCGCCGAAAGATGAGGCAGAGATCCAAGTAGAGAGTTTTGACAGACAAATGGTGGGTCAGGTATCTCTCCAACTGGACCCTCATCATCCTGCCAATGTGTTGTTAGGGAGGGATTTTTGCTTATCCCCACTTACCTATCATTGGGTTGAGGATACTCAAGGAGATCTGCCTAGAAGCCATATGGTCTGTTTTTAGTTTCATGTTTTGCAGTTTTAGAATCAGACTTTGTACTGGTGTAGCTGGTCAATCAGTTGTTGTTTGGACCCTCGAGAGATTCTTGGAGTTAATATCACCCCTTGTGGTGGCTATCTTTCTTTTTGAAGTTTCATGTGTTTTCATTAAGGTGCAATACGATTTGGCTGTGAACGATATGCGATCCAAAATAGCCTCTTCTCATTGGGGAATGGTACGATATTGCCAAAACCAATTTTGGTTTCTGTCGCTTTCTCAGTTTGGCAAAGGCATGGCTATGATGTCAGTGCCTCAATGACCTTGTTTGGGTGGAGGTTCCTTTACAGAAAACCCAGTTTGAGCCCTTATAGGCCTTGGATGACAGTTGCATGACCCCAAATATTGCACCAATTGGATCATTCTGGGTTTTTAGGTCTGCAAAATTGATGGTAACTGATAAATAACGTTTATTGTTTTTCTCTTGCCGTCCGTGTCCATTTTGATTATTATGGCCTTCTATAATACAACCATCATGATTTTGGACCGACCTGGTGGAATGCTCATCCCATCATAGTCTCCATTTATTAAGAGGATAGAAATATAAAATAATGCTTGATCTAGCATTTTGTTGTACGTGTGTGTTGGTATGAGGTGAATTTTTGTTGCCTTCAGGTAATGTCGAAGCCCTATTTTTATGTTAAGGTGGCCTTTGGGATAAAGATAGAGGTGGGCATGGAGTTGGACTGGATTGGAACTCACTCGGATCCGAATTTTTCAATAATTGATCCGAACTCGATTCGATCCTGTCAGCTGACTCAATCCGATCCGATGCATCACTGGCCTGACCCAAACCGAGTCGGATCGGGTTGGGTACTGCTCGGATTGAGTCTTCTGTTTATTTTTTTATTTTTGAAAAATTTTTAAAAATAAAAAAATATGGATGGCATGGATGAAACAAATACATCATGGTGGGCCCACAGAGCACCGACCATCCGCCTAGCCGATTCGTTTTCATCCTACTTGGTAGGGACTCCAGGCAGCAGCGAACTGAGTAAACTATCTGGGGCCAACATGATATTTATTTTATCCACTCCGGCCATACATTTTATAATTTAATTTTAATAAATGGGACCAAAAATAAAGAATATCCAAAGCTCAAGTGGACCACACCACAGGGAACAGTATCAATTGAACATCTACCGTTTAAAAATTCTTCAGGTGGACTGACTTTTTTTATCAAGCTGATATTTGTTTTTTCCCTTCATCCTTGTTCTTGTCATCTTATGAATGGGTAGGATGACAAATAAACGTTAATGTGGACCCTAGGAAGGTTTCAACGATGGAAATAATTATTCCGGTATGGCCCACTTGAGCTTTGGATATGTTTCAATTTTTGGCCCAACGGCTAAAATGAGATAAAATAACGGATGGGCGGCGTGGATAAACCACATGAAGTCAAGGTGGGCCAAGAGAGTTTACTCGTGTAATAAAAGCATACTGAGTAACTCAGTATGCAGTCCGATTTCAGAGGAGAGAGAAGCTATCTGCCTGCCCAACCCAGGCCTGAGCCGGATCGAATCTGTCCGAATTGACTACGATTCGAACTCGATCCGAAAAACTGTCGGATCTGAATGGCCCTACTTGATTCGCATCAATTCAGGCCGTCAGTTTGATTTAAATTTGATCCAATGGATCAGGTCAGACATGCCCAGCTCTAGATAAAGACCAATAATCCATCAAATATCGTTTGAGATATGCTCATTCCAGCTGCACCCAGTTTTGCTAATTTATCTCATTCACCTCCTGTTCTTCTACATGTCCAACTGTGTGTATATATATATATATATATATATATATATATATATATATTATAATTATATATATAGATATATATATATATATATATACATACACTAAGCTAGGTAACTTAGGGGGTGTTTGGACCTAAGGATGTGGAAGGGATTGGATGGTAAAATCCCGGGATATGCCAAACGTGCCAAAACAAACCCAGTGAACTTGTCCCAGGATATAGGGCCCGTGTGCCCGGGCGGATCGGAAGGGATTGGATGGTATTGGAAGTTAAATCCCGGGATTGGCCGGGCGTGCCAATCAGACTGGGTGATCTGATCCCGGGATATAGCAATCCCATGGATCTTAAGACAATCCACTGACAACACCATCATTACCTTTAAATCCCATCCAATTCACCCTAATCCGTTCAAATTTGCTTGGGACTTGTTTGGTTCGAGGGCTTGGAAGGGATGGGAAGGTTTAATCCCATGATTGGCCAGGTGTGCCAAACAGACTCGATATAGCAATCCCATGGATCTTAAGACAATCCACTGACAACACCATCATTACCTTTAAATCCCATCCAATTCACCCTAATCCGTTCAAATTTGCTTGGGACTTGTTTGGTTCGAGGGCTTGGAAGGGATGGGAAGGTTTAATCCCGGGATTGGCCAGGTGTGCCAAACAGACTCGATATAGCAATCCCATGGATCTTAAGACAATCCACTGACAACACCATCATTACCTTTAAATACCATCCAATTCACCCTAATCCGTTCAAATTTGCTTGGGACGTGTTTGGTTCGAGGGCTTGGAAGGGATGGGAAGGTTTAATCCCGGGATTGGCCAGGTGTGCCAAACAGACTCGATATAGCAATCCCATGGATCTTAAGACAATCCACTGACAACACCGTCATTGCCTTGAAATCCATGCCATCCACCCTAATACCATTCAATCCCTTCCAATCCACCCGTCCAAACAGGCCCTAAACCAATCCACTGACATCACCATCATTACCTTAAAATTGATCCCATCCCTCCTAATTCCGTTCAATCGGGCCTGGGGCGTGTTTGGACGGACGGATTGGAAGGTAAAATCCCAGGATATGCCAAACGTGCCAAACGGACCTGGTGAACTTGTCCGGGATATAGCAAACCCATGGATCTTAAACCAATCCACTGACATCACCATCATTACCTTAACATTGATCCCATCCATCCTAATCCCGTTCAATCCAGCCAGCTGGCCAAACAGGCCCTTAATTCCTTTACAGGTCTTCTTATACCAATCTTACTGACCTGCCTGTGGCAATGGTGTCCAAGCTGTCTATCAAGGTTGCCCAGCTATGAAATTTGAATACCCCTGGCTTGTAATGAGAACGGAACGTTTCTGGTCTGAGGTGTGTAAACACAAGCAGCAGACGGGAATTGCTGGTGTCTACAACTGTTATACCAAGCTTTGTGGTTCCCACAATGTTGTATATGCATATCTACTCCCAACCATCAGTTCCTAACCCTATTCAAGCAATATATATATATATATTATATTATTATATATAGAATATATATATAATATATATATATATATATATATATATATATATAAATGTCCAACAGAAAAACTCTGGTGGGCTGCACTAATAGGAACAATGTAATCATGCAATGGTGTCTAACAAAAAGGTTTTCAATAAGCTATTCCATTAGTTTGATATTTTTTCAAAAAGATTTTCAATAAGCTATTTCATTATCTTCGTTTGGGTTTCTTAGTGAAAGTTGGGGCTAGCTGTGTAAGCAATGGGTTGGCAGCTCAATTGGACCCGTGTGATGTTCACGCAAAATCCACACCGACCACTGGGTGCATCACATTCACGTGAAATCCACGTCACGTCACCCCATGTAAGGCTCTCGGCCCCAAAACCAGCCCATTTCATGATTAGGTGAACCATACCATTAGAAATAGTGTACAGGGTAAGCTCACCCTAACCTATTTTCATTTGTGTGGCTCACCTGAATCATGGATATGCCTGGCTTTTGGGCGACTGGAACCTAACTAGAGATGGATGATCTGTGGGGCCAACCAACCTATTAGAATGACGGGATGTCCATTAATAGATTGGAAGTTATGGGTGGATCATAACTAGTCGTCCTGGTTGGACATGGCAAACTCTCCTTAAGGAAACACGAAAAAACACTTTACTGGACGCCCACCCTTGATTTTACGGGCCCACCTGGAAGTGTACACGAGATTGACTCTGACAATTAGACTTATAATCCCATGTTAGTCCCAGGACAAAAAAATTAATCAGGTTAACATGTTATTCAGGTGGGCCACACCAAAGGAAACAGTTGGGATAAAGTCATCCACCCTTGATTTGTAGAGGCCCACCGTGACGATTGTATAAAATTACTCTTACCATTAGATTTCAAATAAAAATTTACGCCCAGGGCATAAATTCAGACCTATCCATGATTCAGGTGGGCCACTCAAAGGGAAAGATTTTGGAGGGTGAGAGTTGCTCTGTATAATGTTTCCAATCATATGGTCCACCTGAATCATAAATGAGGTATCATGGGCTGATGCATCTGGTGATCGGAGGGGATTTCACATGAACATCATGATGAGGCCCACCTGAACTGTTGACCCCTTTGCTTAGACAACCCAACCTCAACGTCCTTGAGAAATCTAAAGAAATCTAACTGAACATAGTGTAAATACCGGAAGCGGATTGCGTAGTGAGTAACTAGTACGCGTAGCGTAGTGAGTAACTCAGTACGCTACGCGTACTGAGTACACTCTGTGGGGTCTACCATAATTTATATATTTTATCCACTCCTTCCATCCATTTTACTAAATAATTTTAGGGCTTCAGTTAAAAAACTGAAGTATATCCAAAGCTCAAATGGACCACACCACAGGAAACAGTGTGAATTGAAAGTCTACCGTTGAAAATTTCTCGAGGGCCATTAAAGTTTTGGATCAAGCTTATATTTGTGTTTTCCCTTCATCCATATTTTTGTGATCTTATGAACAGGTTGGATGACAAATAAACATCACTGTGGGGCCTAGAAAGGTTTCAATGGTGGAAATCATTATTCCCACTGTTTCCTGGGGTATGGTCCACTTGAGCTTTGTATATACTTAAATTTTGGTCCCAACCCCTTAAATGATCCGGAAAAAAGTACACACATTCATGGTGGGCCCAATAGAGTTTACTCAGTACGATAAGAGCTTACTGAGCTACTCAGTACACAATCCGATTTCGTAAATACGGTATTAATTTGTAAAATTCCCCTTTTGTTTCGTAGAGAAGCTTTTGATACTTTGGTTGCAAATGATGCTTGATACGCAAACTTATTGCTGTTTGCGTTGGTGGAATCTTATTTTCTATTTTGACATTTTCCATGGTTTGCAACAGTAAATTAGCATGTGTGGTTCCTTTGGACTGCTTTTCTAAAAGAAACGGTCTCTCCCTCTCTCTCTCTCTAGTAAAAACTTTGTAATCCTCATTTCAACACTTTTGTAGGAGAGATTTCACATTTTGTCATTAATCATTCCTCATTTTCCTGGAAATATTGATAACTTAAACATCCTTTTAGGATATTTGTACATTCATTTCCTTGTTCATTGTTTTATATGATAAAATGGCATTTCCAAATCCATTCATATTGGATTCCACCAATCCAAACAGGCATGGTGGAAACGACTGCTAAGGTTACAAAAAACAGAAAAGAAAAAAGAATTGGTCGAACCATCCTAATCTCTGATTCGTGGACAACGCTTGATCATTGGATATTTTTCAGTTTAAACTGTCCGATAATGGCCCACCAATCTGATAGTCAGATAATCAAATAAGCATAACTATGAGTTCATAGTACATGTTAACAAGAACCCATATTTTGCACGGCACGGCTTAATTTAAATTACTTGCATGCCATGCAATGGATGCAATTGTTAAATAATTTTTAAGATGGTCCCGGTTCACTGAAAATGACTCCAATCTAACAGCAATAAGGTTGTGTAGCGGTGGCAATTTGTTGGGTTCAGGCTATGACATGTCAGCTCAAATCGAGCCAGATCCATTTATTAAACGGACCCGCATAACCTGTTGGGAAAAACAACAACAACAACAACAACAAAAAAGAAAAATTACAAATATGTACAGTATGTATTTCCAAATTCTACTATTTAAACAATGGGAAAAACAACAATAACATAAAAAGATGGAAAATTACTTCAAAGTAACAAGTGGTACAGAACCATAATGCAAGATTTTATACCTCCTCCCATAAAAAAGATACTTATGAAGCAATAGTGGTGCAGAACAATGCAGGATTGTGCAGAACCACCAGTCTTCTCTCCTGGGGGTCCACATAAATAGCTAAAAGAAAAGGTCCCAACAAGCCCTCCCAACATAACACAGCATGAAGCGGCTGGGCAGGCTGGGTGAACATCTCAGATGGAAGGAAGGTGTACAAACACAAGCATCCTGTCATGCTTCCATCGAAATACATCTTCAGACTAGGTAGCATTTCGTATGGTAGCACAGCTTACAAAAAGGAGCACCAAGCTGATGAGGACATCAACATCAGGGGGCCCGGGCAATGGAAATACAGGCATCAATCTTCTCCAAGGCAAATACATGGGTCTCTGCTAGCAGCAATCCTGGGAAAACAACCTGGCAAGTGGATGCGATGAGCAGCAACCTTTATTTGGTGCATAGCTTCCAACTTCCAGCAGCAGCTTCATCCACACAGATAACACAATACTTGAATTGAAAACTACGTGTACATACACTCCCCTCCCACAATTTAAAAAGAAAATTACAACGTTGCTGCTGCTGCTACTACAGACACCACTTCCAAAACAACCGGACTGACCCTTACAAGCATGCATACAAGTTATACAAGGACACAGATTGCACTCATCTCAAAACATCTTATACCAAAAATCATTTAAGCTATATACTAAGAAAAATAAGGAAAGACAGAGCCCTATCCAGTAACTGAGGATGTCGTCAACGTGGGAGGCATGCTTACTGAGATAAAATTTAGTGGGGAAAAGAATGGTACTCACATTCACATAACTTGCAAATTACATACATTTCTTAAATGGCCATTTATGAGCTCGCTAGTAAGATCAATGGGCACAACGATCCTCGTCAAGGAACACACGCCCTTCTGAGCTTTACAAATTGTCTTCTTGCACGTGTTTCAATAAATACAGCCGACAAGGGAGGCCCTGGCTTCACAAGTAAATTACTGAAAAGGATCTGGATGTATATTTTGGGCATCCGAAGATACCTGGGTTTATATAGGGGAAAATCCCTAGAGAAATAAGTTTTTAAAAAGTGGTGCTATTAAGAGGCTCCCAGAAACTTGGGTGTGTTTAAGGGACACCTTGTATATCTTTGGGGAACACACTCATAGAAAAATAATGATTTGAAAAGGATGCTATTTTCGTGATCGACGAAACCTTGCGTGTATTTACGTTAAAACCCTTTTTAAAAGGGGATTTATTTTGGGGTCCCGGGAGGAACCATGAGTGTGTCTAGGAAAAAATCCCAAAATATAATCCATTTTTTGGGGAATATGAGTCGAAGCAATAACAAGAATATTTCTAGTGGAACATCTTTCACAAAGTAATTCGACTCCATTCACATATTGATCATGAACATTTGGAATCCATATTATGCAAGGGGGCATTGCTTTTGCTAATTCTAATTGAGGGGTGATATCAAATCGGTCTATTTTCGGCGTCATATACATAGTTAGCGCATTCGTCATAGTTAGCAGCTCCGTATCAAGGTCACATGACCAGCATGCAAAATTCATCTCCACAGTTGAAGATCAGTGGCCCACCCGTTGAACAGTCCTAATTGGTAGTGTATTCCATATAAAGGAATACATTCCAAACTTCCACACATCGCATTCATCTTCAAATACAACCCAAGGAAGCGCATATTTCATCTCCCACATGATGGGATATTCCTTACCATATTTCATGTATGAAATGAATCATAGATTAGATAAGTAGAGCGACTGAATTGCAAAAAATTACCATTGGCAAGGCAGTGCTTGACCATTGATTCTGGATGCTGTGCAGTAATTTACATGGCTTTGAAGCTTCCAAGATAACTGAGTTTAGTTGAAACCCCAAACCCAAGCATTGGGCTTGCAGTCCAACGGCATCAATTCCACAAAATTGCATCGATTTGGGATAAATTTATTCAGTACAAATATAAAAAGAGGGAGTTCCTCGATTGTAATTACCTTATGGCCTGCGCAGGTGGCACTTAAAAACGAGTTCCACATTTAAGATGCGATTGAAATAATCCAAATAACCTACAATCATGATCTCTAATATGGATTAACAATTAACTAAAATGAGATTGACTAATTTTTATGTGGCACCCAAACAACATGGTAAATTACATGGTTATTTCGTGATGAGATCATTAAAAATAAACAACAGCGTAATTGCAATCCGAAGGCACTCTCCTCAAATAGAGTTAACCAATCAGCACTTCTTAATTGCAAGATGCATCAGCTGATGGGTTTTGGATAATACATGGCAAGTTTAGAAATTTTAAAAATTGACTATGAGAACAAATATGTGAGGGTTTTGGTGAACAAAATATCATGAAAATTTTGGAATAAATTAGTTAATTTAGTTTAAAGACACTAACATGAAATCTCATGACATTCAGTTCAACCAAAAGAACCCTAACAGGAACTTTTTAAACCAAAATGAATTCAATAAAATTAAGCAGAGAGGTGTAAATAGGCTGGTCTAGGGCCAAATGAACCAACATGCTCAACGACAACCCATATGGGTACTGCTAGCAACAAGATTTGAAATTGGGGGTGTCACGTAACATATCGTCCCCAACAAATACCGTTATACGTCACCCAATATAAGTAAGCCTTAGGTCAATACAGGGCAGTGCACCTGTATTGCTATTGGGCATATGTGAAGCTTGTGCATGTAAGGGGTCATTTAGATGCCTCATGCCTGTAAATGGGGCCAAGTTGTAAATGATTTACAGGTAAACCATTTACACTGTGTTTGGATCGCGTTTTTTTTTTTTTTTTTTTTTTTTTTTTGCCTCTAGATCATTTTGTAAATGATTTACAGCATTTACCCTGATCTCATTTACATGAAAAAAGTTTGGATTTCATCTACAAGCTCTCCATTTACAGCCTAACGGATATAAATGGAAAGATCGGCTCTCCATTTACATGACTTAAACAATTTACTGGCTATCCAAACACAAACAATCATTTACCTGTAAATCATTTCCAGCTTAACAAGACAAGCTGTAAATGATTTACAGGCATTCAAACGACCCCTTATGGTTTTCAGATGATTACCTTTCCTGATTAGGGGCGCAACAATTCAATAAAAAGACAGCTATCCTAACAGAGTTTCTTGATTTTTCAAATTAGGGTCCTTTGCAGGCATCCTTCATATATAGGTTTATGAAATCAATGAACTAATAAAAACATCCATGTTTCTATGAGCAGTTAATTCCAATTAAGTCTTAGCTTTTGATCGACTGCATGATAATAAAGGCAGAGCTTCTGGCATGTACCTCTTGGGTCGGTGCCTGTTCATGAATAATTGAAATTTGGTTGGAGATCGTCTTCTGTCTGCTTGGGTTATCTTTGCGGATTATCTGACACAGCAATGGATAGCGCAAGAAAGAAAAAGGAAAAAAGGACGCAAGAGAGGGGGGATTCCGGGCAAGAGAGCCCGTGCAATCCCCCCTAAAACCCGAAAAAGAGAATTTTTATTAGGCTCTTTGACCTGCCATGCAAGCGCACCTGTCATGGCAAAGGTCGGATGACATAGATCCATGGCCGTATAAGCGCCTCCAAGCTTCCTACATCTCTAACATCTTCAACGAAACCCTAACATCCGTCCTCCATCTCTCCAGCACCGACAGCTTCTCTTTACACGTAACGGAACATCAAACCCAAAATAGGTCGATTTACAGCCATGCCAGAAGCATCAGATGAGCGATTACTGCGAAAACAAGACATCTGATGAAAACGACAACAGCCTCTACATATGAGGAATCAGAAGCAGAAACCCTCCTTCCAGCGAGCGGGAACCATCTTCATAGGCGAAATCTCCTTCATGCTTTGGAAATAGATCGTAAGCCTGAGAAACAAATGGGGAAAAAAACGACCTGCAAGATAACCAAAAACTATAAGGAAAAAGTAAAAGAAAAGACACAAAACCTCCGCTAAATCGTAGATCGGCGACATATCAGATTTCCGAAGAGAGAGAGGCAAGATCTCGTCAAGAATCCATCGATCTGCAGATGAAGTAGCTAGATCTGGAGAGAGGACGAGATCGGAGGGAAATGATCAAAAATAGGAGGAAAACGCCTATCAAGACGTAGATCTGCGAGAGATCTAAACGAAAATAAAGAAAGATAGGATAAAAGAAGAGAATAGACGAAGAGATCTAAGAAAGAAGGCAAAAGATGCAAAGGCTGAGGGGAAGACCGTTTTTAACGCTGAGAGTTTTTTTTTTTTTTTTTCCTCTTTTCTTAGGAAACGCATTGCGTGGTGTGCCACACACCACTGACCTTGGTGGTGTGTTGACGTCACCAAGTTCTGTGGGCCCCACCATGATGTATGTGTTATATCCAAACCATCCGTCCGTTTGAAGATATCTTTTTATAGCTTGATCAGAAAAACGAGATGGATCCAAATTTCAAATGGACCACACTTCGGAAAGAAGTGGGGATTGAACGTTTATCACTGAAACCTTCCAGGGGGTCACACAAATTTTGGATCAATCTGATATTTGTTATTTCCCTTCATTGAGGTCTGAGTGAGCTTATGAACGGTTTGGATGGAAAATACACACCATAGTCATGGTGGGCTTAGACTGTTTCAACGGTAGGAATCATTCTGCCACCGTTTTTGGGGTGTGAATGGTACACGAACCGAGCTAGCTCGGTTAGCTCGCTCGACTCCACTCGAAAAAGCTCCGTTCGACTTGGTTGAAAGCGGAGTTAGAGTTGAGTCGAGCTAATTTTTTGAGCTCGAAAATGAGTTCCCGCATGCTCCAGCTCGACTCGACTTAGAACGAATCAAGCTCGATCTCCAGCTTGATCTCCAGCTTAACTATGCTTATGATGTCTTTGGTTGTTGAAAATAAAGAGTTACACATCTTTGATATATAAACGGCTTTAGTTTGCTTTTCCTGAACCGTGGTATTGTTTCGGTCTTGTTTTGGACACCAGACCAAGGGTTAATGGCACGCATTTTGTTTCCATTGAACAAGTTTTCTTGTTTATTGGTTTGATGCTCTGTTTGATTTTTGGAAGCGGATTGGCTGGTGTACCTCATTCGAACTCAGATTGAACCAGTTTCGTGACTCGTTTCTTTGCATTGATGTTGCTCACCAACTGTTTGATAAAATAACTCAACCAAATGTGACCGGTGGCAAGGAAGGTTTGGCTGGTGACAATGAAGGTTTGGCCGGTGGCAAGCAAGGTATGTAGATTAAACAAATACCTTTTTTCTCTTTGTTTTTTTTTTTTTTTTGGTTTTCATATTACTTGAAAGGTGTTTGATAAAATACCTGTAAAAACATTGCCTTTATTTGTAAAACAGTGGTATTTTGAAGTTGCAGTTCAGGTGTTTGTGGAAATGCCTCAATGGCAACCCGGCTCGATCTTGGCACTAACGCAGCTCGAGCTACTGACCGAACTGAGCCGAGTTCGAGCTGAGGCCAGCTCGACTCGGTTCAACTCGATGTACACCCCTAGGTGTGATCCATTTGAGCTCTTCTACAAGCATGAACTAAAAATGATGATCTCCAAGTGGATATAATAGTGAGCATACAAAACTTGGCTACCTGTATACATCATTTAGGTTGGTGGTGTGCTCATCACCAAGTTTTGTGGGCCCCACCAAAATGTGTGTTATATCCAAACCAAGCCAAAAATGAGATTGATCCAAAACTCAAGTGGACCATGCTACAGGATGCAGTGGGAATTGAGCGTGTACCATTGAAAACTTCCTGAGGGTCACCGGGGATTTGGATCAATCTGCTATTTGTTTTTTCCTCTCCATTTAGGTCTATGTCATCTTATCAACTAGATGGATGACAAATAAACATCACAGTGGGCCCTAAGAATTTTCAAAGGTGGAAATCATTATACTCATTGCTTTTTATTGTTTGTGGTCCACTTATCTTTGGATCAGCCTCATTTTTGAGCTCATGCCCTAAATGATCTCAAAAATTGGATGTGCGGTGTGGATATCAAACAACATCATAATGGGCTTATAGAACTTGGTGATGTCAAAATACTATGAAAGTGGGTGGTGTGTATTGGGGGCACAAAATTAAAGAGAAATAGTGAGTGAAAGAAGTGAAGAACTTAAAGCTGAAAGGAAGAAAGAAGAGAGGAATTTCCAAAGAGAAAGAGAAAGACTCATTGCGCGCAATGGAGATGTTGTGGGGGCCATTGCGTGGCGCAACGAGTCCTTACATATGGACCACATAATGGAGATGGGTGGCACATAAATCAAGGCCACACGTGTAAAATGCCTATAAATACCCCTTCACCACCTTCATTTGATTCATTCGCAAGTGCCAAGTTTCAGAAGACTTTAGAATACCTCCAGGATTTCACCTAAAACACTTCAGGTATTCAGTAGGAGGAGAAGAAGGAAAAGTGCAGGAGGAATTCCCTGTTGCGCAGGGTGCGCGCAACAGGGAGCCAATGTTTCATGTCCCAAACTTGGGGACGAGGCTCACAAAATACCAGTCACTGAATCCGGTGCCAACAACATCTGTAATACCCCATTCTCGGCTCCCAAATCTCATACGCCAGGTTCCGATCCTGAGATCCTACAATAAGGATTTTCAGGGTGATTTTTTTTTTTTTTTTTTTTTTTTGTGGGGGGGTTTTTTTTTTGAAAGGAGCATATTGTAAGTGCTATGGTCTCATGCTCCTTTGGTTGTCAAATTTTGATGTGTCAAAACATCTATCTGTGTCTTGTGCTTTATGGTGATTTATATGTATTCAAGACACTGCATAAACACTTCATGACATTATTGAAGTTCAAGAAGCTACAATGTTGAAGTCTCAAGAAGCTACATTATTGAAGTTCAAGAAGCTACAATGTTGAAGTTCAAGTCTTAAGAAACAACTCAAGAAATGACTTCAAGACTAATAAGCAACGCATGAAGTAGTTTTTATGCTGATGAAGATCTCAAGTTTAAAGCTACAACAAGTTCAAGATCTCAAGCCTGATATGGTTCAAAAAAATCTACATTCGTTGAATGGTTGAAGTTCAATGTCCATACGACATGGTTCAGGTTTGAATGACCTTAGGTTGACCCTTTAAGTAGGTCACTTTGGATACATAAATCAAATGTTTATTTTACATAAGTTTGGTCTATTCTACGACCAGTCCTAGCTCTTGTTCGACCAGTCCTAGCATTGGTTCGACTAGTCCAAGAAATTCCACGACCAGTCCTAAGTTGTTGAAGATTTTTCAGAATTTTTTGGTACACCCCACGACCAGTCCTGGAGGTCCTTCGACCGGTCGTAGGTGTGGCTTCGACTCGTCCACGACCAGTCGTAGAGCTACGACTCAAAGTCCAGCAACCTAATCTATGGTCCTACGACCAGTCGTAGAGATCTACGACCAGTCGTAGGTGACCCACGACCAGTCGTAGGCTTCTCACGACCAGTCGTGGAACGACTTTCAAAGATCGCGCTCAATATTTCAAATATCCGTTAGAGCTACGACCAGTCGAAGGTTTCTAAGACCAGTCGTAGGAGCGATTTTTGCTTCTATAAATTGAAAACGAAATTCAGAGTTTTCACACTTCAACTCGATTCAATTCAAGAAATTTCAAGTGATCACTCTGAGATAAGTCTGTGTTTATTTTAAGCTACATTGTGCTTATTTAATATTCCTTTTTGCTAGCTTATTTAATTTGATTTTGTTTCTGTATTCCAATCTTTTTTTTGAAAAGAGGAATTATCTTATTCCTTCTTCTTGGAATCAAAATCAAATATAGCTACGCCCAACTAGTTAAAATCTAAAATCAATTAGAATTTAGAACCATATGAATGTGAGTATTGGAAATTGAACTTTGACATTCAATCATCTACTCCGATTGTTCTACCGGGCTGCTACGAAAAGGAGAAATCCAGGTATTTTACAATTCTGTAAAATTTTTTACTTTGGTTTTGTTTGAGGTTAAGCCAGAAAAATCTCATTGTATTGGTTTTGTTTGAGGTTGAACCAGAAAAAATCTCATTGTATTGGTTATCTGAGGAGAGCCAGAAAACTCAGAAAAGGGGTTTTTGAATTGTGTAAGCCCAAGTGAAAAAGACACAATTGTAAAGGTTTTTGGTGAACCTGTGAAAACCTATTTGATAGTGAACGCTAATATCCCCTGTGTGAGGATATTAGGAGTGGAGTAGCTTTCTGTGTGGCTGTTGAAAGACAGTTGGTGTACACACAGGCGAACCACTATAACTCTTTGTCTTGTGGATTGAATGCTTGCTTAATTTTCATATCTTTTATCATTCAATTGTGTGGAATGTACAAGTGGATGTGAATGTTGTAACTATTTACATTTCAAGCAAGTGTGGGGATTGTTGTAATAATTTAGATCTATACTTCTGCATTTAATTTCAATTCCTTGCTATTTCATTTACTTCTATTAAAATTGAGTCCTTGATCCAAAAGATGTTCTAGAAATAAGGTTGTCCTACCATAAGCCCTTGTTTATTATGGTGTAAGGTTGTCCTTAGAACTGAATTTGTATCAATCTCTCAATACTTATTTATCAAGGTGATTTAAATTTAGCATTGTGAATTGATTCATAATTGTAAGGCTATTGGTTTACTTTATTTCCGCTGATTTTATTTTAAATTGGCATAGTCCTATTCACCCCCCTCTAGGACATATAGCTTGGCCTTTTCAAGTGGTATCAAAGCCTAATAGCTCATTTTTGTTGCTTTTTATTTGGATTTATTTCCTGAGCTAACGATCTAAGCTATATAAAAAGATGTCAAATTTTGATAGCCTTTCAGTTACTAGGCCTCCACCCTTTGATGGCTCCAACTATGCCTATTGGAAAGCCAGAATGAGGATCTTCCTCAAATCAATGGATGAAAGTGTGTGGCAAGCCACAGTGACTGAATGGAATCCTCCTATCATGGAAGTAACTGGAGTTGATGGTTCAAAATCTATGAAAATTACACCGTATTTCCAATGGACCACACTTCAGAAAAATGAGAGTAGTGCTAATGCTAAAGCACTAAATGCAATCACTTGCGCACTATCACCGGATGAGTTCAAAAGAATCATATCCTGTGATACTGCAAAGCAAGCCTGGGATATTTTAGAAATGACACACGAAGGTACATCAATTGTCAAGAAATCTAAAGTCCAACTCCTCACAACTAAATTTGAAGAAATTCATATGGAGGAAAATGAAATGTTTATGGACTTTTACACTAGATTGAATGACATTGTAAACTCAATGTGGGGTCTTGGCGATAAGATCCCAGAAAGTAAAGTGTGTGCAAAAATACTACGCTCTCTTCCTGAACGGTTCAATTCTAAGGTAACCGCAATCCAGGAACTTCGTGATACGGATAATATGAGGGTAGAAGAATTAGTTGGTTCTTTACAAACCTATGAATTAAGTTTTAAAGCTCCTAAAGGTAAATCTATTGCTTTGAAGTCATCTAAAAGTATTACTCAAGAAAATTCAGATTCAGAAAAGTCTGAAGATGATATGGCCCTTTTGGCGAAAAAGTTTTATAAGATTTTCAAAAGTAAGAAAAGAGTCGACTTTCAAAAGGCAAATGAAAAGAAACGTTCTAAACCTAAGTCTAAAACTTGGAAGTCATTGAAAGATAGTCAATGTTACAACTGTCAAGAATATGGGCATTTAGCAAACAAATGTCCTAAAAAGGACAGATCCAAAAGGAAGGGTATGTTGGCTACTTGGGATGAATCGTCTGATTCTGAAGCCTCTTCTGAATCAGAAAATTCAGAAACCGAGTCGGGCAGTGAACTTAAGGCCCTTATGACTCTAGCCAAGTTTACTTTTTCAGATCACGATGATTCAACAAGTGAAGAAAATTTGGATAGTGATCATGAAAATGATGAAGATCTTCAAGATGCTTACAATGCCTTATATAAGGAAAGTTGTAAAATTGCTGTCAAACTTAAACTTCAAAAAGAAAAGTTTTTTAAACTTAAAGAATGTTTTGAAACCCTTGTTTTAGAAAAATCCCAAATTTCAGATTGTTTTGAAAAATCAAAGTGTGATCTGGAATTCAAAACCTCCCTGATTGAAAATTTGAAATCTGAAAATGAGAAACTTAAAAATGAAGTATCTTCTCTCTGAGTTTGAAGGACACATGGAGATATGCCCAAGGTGATCCAAAATTAGAAAAATTATTATCCGGATCAAGAAAATGTGGCGATCGATCCGGGTTGGGCTATGATAAAAACACATCTCCTAAACAGAAGAATACTCCTTCCAATTTTGTGAAAGGAGAGACTTCTAACTCAAAAGGAAAAGGTACTAGTCAAGTTTTTTCTAAAAACAAAAACTTTTCAAAAACCCAAAAGCAGCTATATAAATTTCAAAAATCAGATTCGAAACCCACTAGCTGAAAAAATTGTTGATTTACTTAAGGAGCTATTAAAATCTAACTCTGTAGGTCACTCTTACAACTGTAACAAAAGAAGACCAACTATTCTCCTAAACCCAAAACAGTTCTAAATGGGTTCCTAAGGTTGCCTGTTTGGTTGCTCACACTGCTTTCAAAGCTACAAGCCATTCGAAATGGTACCTAGATAGTGGATGCTCCAGACATATGACAGGCGACAAGCACTATTCACCGATCTTAAAGATATGACTGATGGGTCAGTCACATTTGGTGATGGTAGCAACTGCAAGATAATTGGCAAAGGTACGGTCCAACTCTATAACCTTCCCTTATTTAAAAATGTTTTATATGTTGAGGGTTTAAAACACAACCTGTTGAGCATATCTCAAATATGCGATAACAACCATAATGTTAAATTTTCTAATCAAGGTTGTGAAATTATAAACGAAAAGGGTTCTGTAATATTAACTGGTCGCAGAACTTCTGAAAACTGCTATATAGTAAGCAATGGTAGCTCATCTAAACAAACGTGCTACATGGTCCATACCGATGAGACAGAATTATGGCATAAACGCCTTGGACATGTACACTACCGAAATTTATACAGATTGAGCAAAGTGAACTAATTAGAGGTCTACCTAAGATGCAAAAAGTAGACAAGATTTGTGGTGAATGCCAGTATGGTAAACAAACTAGGAGCTCTCACAAAAATGTGAACTCCAATACCACCACAAGACCACTCGAGCTTCTCCACATGGATCTTATAGGACCAACAAGAACGGAAAGTCGAGGTGGCAAAAAGTACATCTTAGTTATTGTAGATGATTATACAAGATACACTTGGGTTTCATTCTTGATAGACAAATCAGAAACCCTTGATGAAGTGAAAAAGATTATAAAACGGATTCAAACTGAAAAATGTTCTCAAGTCAACAAGATCCGTAGTGATCATGGATCAGAATTCGAAAATAGCGGTTTGAGAAATTCTGTAGCGATCAGGGAATATCGCATGAATTCTCTGCACCTAAAACTCCTCAACAAAATGGAATTGTCGAGAGGAAGAATAAAGTGCTTCAAGAAATGGGAAATGTTATGTTAAATAGCATGAAGCTCCCTAGGAATCTCTGGGCTGAAGCAGTGAATACAGCCTGCTACATTATTAACCGTGTTTATATTTGTAAATCTAATAATAAAACGGCTTATGAAATGTGGTTTGAGAAAAAGCCTTCTGTCAAATACTTTCGAGTTTTTGGCAGCAAGTGCTATATTTTGCGTGACCGTGAAAATTTGGGAAAGTTCGACACTAAAAGTGATGAAGGGATCTTTTTAGGATATTCTTTAAACAGTCGTGCATATCGTGTTCTGAACAACAGGACCGGTGTGATTCAAGAGTCAATAAATGTTGTGATTGACGATCTTTTGAATACACCTGTCCCTAGTTCAGATAATGATGAAGTTCTTATACTTGAAAAACAAGAAACTTCATCAAGTGAACTAATTCTGAATTAAGGACTGTTAAAGATCATCCAACTTCTCAAATACTTGGAAACCCTCTCACTGGTGTGCGCACTCGTAGACAATTAGAGGACATATGTAACTACGTATGCTTTACATCCCAGATTGAACCGGTTAACGTAAAAGAAGCACTTTCGGATGAAAACTGGATTCTTGCGATGCAAGAAGAACTTAATCAGTTTGTCAGAAATGATGTCTGGTACCTTGTTCCTAGACCTAAAGATAAACATATTATTGGAACAAAATGGATTTTCAAAAACAAATCTGATGAACTTGGAAATATTATTCGAAATAAAGCAAGACTAGTTGTACAGGGGTATACACAAATTGAAGGTATTGACTATAATGAAACATTTGCCCCTGTAGCTCGTCTTGAATCAATCAGACTTTTTATCTCCATTGCTTGTTTTAGGAAGATTAAAATTTACCAAATGGATGTAAAGAGTGCCTTTCTGAATGGTGATTTACATGAAGAGGTATATGTTGAACAACCTACAGGGTTTGAAGATCCTAAATTTACTGATCATGTGTATCGTCTTAAGAAGGCTCTTTATGGTCTGAAACAAGCTCCCAGAGCATGGTACGAAAAACTGACTAAGTTTTTACTGAGTCATAATTTTCAGATGGGATGTGTTGATAAGACGCTCTTTGTTAAGAAACATAACGATGATATTCTAATGGTTCAAATATATGTTGACGATATTATTTATGGATCAACCTGTACTAACATGACTGTTGAGTTTGCAGATTTGATGAAGTCTAAATTCGAAATGAGCATGGTTGGAGAATTAAACTATTTCCTAGGGTTGCAAGTAAAACAACAACCTGATGGAATTTTTATCTCTCAAACCAAATATGCTCTGAATTTAATTAAGAAATTTGGATTTGAGAAAGGTAAAAATTTTGATACTCCTATGAGTACAACTTTGAGACTCTCAAAAGACTCTACAGGTAATGATGTGGATCCTAAATTGTATCGTAGTTTGATTGGTAGTTTGCTTTATTTGACTGCTAGTAGACCAGATATCGCTTTGAGTGTTGGTATTTGTGCTCGTTATCAATCAAATCCTAAAGAATCTCACTTAACTGCTGTTAAGCGGATTATGCGATATGTCGCAAGTTCTACTAAACTGGGTCTCTGGTATCCACATGAGACTAATGTTCAATTAGCCGGGTACGCAGATGCTGACTGGGCTGGAAACATTGATGATAGGAAATCAACCAGTGGTGGTTGTTTCTACATTGGAAATTGTCTTGTTTCTTGGTTTAGCAAGAAGCAAAGTTCTATATCGCTATCAACAGCTGAGGCTGAATACATTGCTGCTGGAAATGCATGTACTCAACTTGTTTGGATGAAACGTATATTAAGCGATTATGGAATTACTCAGGATTCTATGATTTTATTTGTGATAATTTCAGTGCAATAAATATCTCTAAAAATCCAGTTCAGCATTCACGTACTAGGCATATTGACATTAGATTTCATTACATTCGTGAATTAGTGGAAGAAAATTAATATATTTGGATTACATTCCAACCGAGACTCAACTTGCGGACATTTTCACTAAACCGCTCGACAAAAGCAGGTTTAATAAATTAAAGTTTGATCTCGGTATGTGCAATTTAAATTGAATTTGCATGATTTGGTGTATCATAATGTACATAAGTTTGATGTTTTATTTGCTTAAATTTGAAAATTATTTGAAAAAATTGCAAATTTTGAGTCGGTACTCGACCAGTCGTGAGTGTACACGACCGGTCGTGATACGACCGGTCGAACACTTACACGACCGGTCGTGAAACTCGTGATTTCACTTTATTTGGGGATTTGACTCTTCTTCTTCTTCATTTCCTTTTTACTCTCCAACGGTCCTAGCTACGACCGGTCGAACCCACCTTCATGGTACTTCAAGGTTAGTGGTTCTTTTGCAATTTTCTTGTAGATTCTTGTTATGGTGTTTCAAATCTCATTCTTGTAGAATCTATTTGGTCGTTCATTGCAAGTTTGGGGTTTTATCTCTTGAAAAATCTGTTCTATCAAAACCCCATTTCTTCTATCTTGCATCTTTTTGTTTCCTTGAGTCCTCCTTTGAAAATGGATGCTAGAGGTAAAAAGAAAACTACACGAGGTCCCTCTTCATCTAGATCAGCATCTATTGCACAACGTCATCTTCGCTCTCCCGAAAATGATCCTTCTAATGCTCGGGATTTGCGTATGCGCAATATTATTGTTGAGCGTCCTGTTAATGTTAATCACATTGCTTCATTTGGTATCCTTCCTCTGTTGGAATCTGTGGGATGGGATAACATCTTACATTGGGGTGGAGCTGCATACCAGTCCATTGCCCAATCCATGTTTGCATGTATCTGTGATTTTTCTCTTGAGAATTTAACTTTTAAATTGATACTCAAGAAGGATTATTTTCAGTGGATCGACATTTGATTGCTCACATTATGGAAATACCTGTCAATGATGAGGGCATTCCAATTCATATTTTACATGACAGACTCTCAGAATCTGAACGAAAAATGCTTACTAGAGATTTATGTAATTTGGATGTTCACTGGACTCATAAAGGTCATGCACTTCCCTTAAGGTACTTGTTACCCAGACACAGAGTACTTCATAGGATTTTCATCTCAAATCTTTATCCACGTTCTGGTAATAAAACCGAACTCACTGCTTTCATGGTTCGTGTTTTGCATTCTGTCATCTCTGGTGCAAAAATATGTCTACCTTCTTTAATTTGTCATTCCATTATTTTGTCTCGTCACCATCCAGGACATAGTGATATTCCCTTTGGTTATTTGTTGACTATGCTGGCAAATCATATGCTCGTGGCTATGCCTGCTAGAGAAAAACCCATCCATCATCTCCCTTTTAATAATTCCAATATTAACAAGATGAATTTAGAATTGGCTGATGGCCAAGTGGATGCTGGTAGCAGTGGTGCTGAAGCAGGAAATGCAGATCAAGCTGGTGATCTTCCTGAAGACGTGAATATGGATGATTTATTTGAAGAACTTGAGTCAGACTCGGCTGATGATCCTGATTTTCAGCCTTCTGATTTTGATGAGAGATTGAATTCCCTTCAAGAGCAGGTGGCTCAAATTCGTGTTACCCAAGACACGCAATTTTCTTATTTACGCAAATATATGAGGCGGGTTGCTAGGGGTTTACACAAATTGATCCATCTAATCCTGCTCCCTCTTCTGGTTCTGACTGAATTTTTGATGGTCTGTAATAATTTTTTTTTTAAGTCTGAACTTTACATGCTTACTGACTTTTTGAATTATGCACTATGCTCTCTTGAATCAACTCCTATTTTTCATTATCATTGTTGCTCTTCTTCCTTTGTCATTTTGTGTCAAAAAGGGGGAGAAGTTTTGGGAGGCTTTGGCTTTATTTGAATTTAATGATTATGATGTGCTCCTATTACTCAGGGGGAGTTAAGCTTCTCAGGGGTAGTTATGGGAGAGTGATGCTAGTTATTACTTATCATATCTATATAACTGTGCATGATTCTCTATTTTGAACCTGTTGTGCCTGTACTTCTCTTATTTCTATTGGAAGTATTATTATTTGGGTGTTTTGTCACAAATTTGACAAAGGGGGAGATTGTAAGTGCTATGGTCTCATGCTCCTTTGGTTGTCAAATTTTGATGTGTCAAAACATCTATCTGTGTCTTGTGCTTGTATGGTGATTTATATGTATTCAAGACACTGCATAAACACTTCATGACATTATTGAAGTTCAAGAAGCTACAATGTTGAAGTCTCAAGAAGCTACATTATTGAAGTTCAAGAAGCTACAATGTTGAAGTTCAAGTCTTAAGAAACAACTCAAGAAATGACTTCAAGACTAATAAGCAACGCATGAAGTAGTTTTTATGCTGATGAAGATCTCAAGTTTAAAGCTACAACAAGTTCAAGATCTCAAGCCTGATATGGTTCAAAAAATCTACATTCGTTGAATGGTTGAAGTTCAATGTCCATACGACATGGTTCAGGTTTGAATGACCTTAGGTTGACCCTTTAAGTAGGTCACTTTGGATACATAAATCAAATGTTTATTTTACATAAGTTTGGTCTATTCTACGACCAGTCCTAGCTCTTGTTCGACCAGTCCTAGCATTGGTTCGACTAGTCCAAGAAATTCCACGACCAGTCCTAAGTTGTTGAAGATTTTTCGGAATTTTTTGGTACACCCACGACCAGTCCTGGAGGTCCTTCGACCGGTCGTAGGTGTGGCTTCGACTCGTCTCGACCAGTCGTAGAGCTACGACTCAAAGTCCAGCAACCTAATCTATGGTCCTACGACCAGTCGTAGGTGACACCCACGACCAGTCGTAGGCTTCTCACGACCAGTCGTGGAACGACTTTCAAAGATCGCGCTCAATATTTCAAATATCCGTTAGAGCTACGACCAGTCGAAGGGTTTCTAAGACCAGTCGTAGGAGCGATTTTTGCTTCTATAAATTGAAAACGAAATTCAGAGTTTTCACACTTCAACTCGATTCAATTCAAGAATTTCAAGTGATCACTCTGAGATAAGTCTGTGTTTATTTTAAGCTACATTGTGCTTATTTAATATTCCTTTTTGCTAGCTTATTTAATTTGATTTTGTTTCTGTATTCCAATCTTTTTTTTAAAGAGGAATTATCTTATTCCTTCTTCTTGGAATCAAAATCAAATATAGCTACGCCCAACTAGTTAAAATCTAAAATCAATTAGAATTTAGAACCATATGAATGTGAGTATTGGAAATTGAACTTTGACATTCAATCATCTACTCCGATTGGTTCTACCGGGCTGCTACGAAAAGGAGAAATCCAGGTATTTTACAATTCTGTAAATTTATTTACTTTTGGTTTTGTTTGAGGTTAAGCCAGAAAAATCTCATTGTATTGGTTTTGTTTGAGGTTGAACCAGAAAAATCTCATTGTATTGGTTATCTGAGGAGAGCCAGAAAACTCAGAAAAGAGGGGTTTTTGAATTGTGTAAGCCCAGTGAAAAAGACACAATTGTAAAGGTTTTTGGTGAACCTGTGAAAACCTATTTGATAGTGAACGCTAATATCCCCTGTGTGAGGATATTAGGAGTGGAGTAGCTTTCTGTGTGGCTGTTGAAAGACAGTTGGTGTACACACAGGCGAACCACTATAACTCTTTGTCTTGTGGATTGAATGCTTGCTTAATTTTCATATCTTTTATCATTCAATTGTGTGGAATGTACAAGTGGATGTGAATGTTGTAACTATTTACATTTCAAGCAAGTGTGGGGATTGTTGTAATAATTTAGATCTATACTTCTGCATTTAATTTCAATTCCTTGCTATTTCATTTACTTCTATTAAAATTGAGTCCTTGATCCAAAAGATGTTCTAGAAATAAGGTTGTCCTACCATAAGCCCTTGTTTATTATGGTGTAAGGTTGTCCTTAGAACTGAATTTGTATCAATCTCTCAATACTTATTTATCAAGGTGATTTAAATTTAGCATTGTGAATTGATTCATAATTGTAAGGCTATTGGTTTACTTTATTTCCGCTGATTTTATTTTAAATTTGGCATAGTCCTATTCACCCCCCCCCCCCCCCCCCCCTCTAGGACATATAGCTTGGCCTTTTCACATATCCACAAGTATACCCAAATCACAAAACATTATCATCACATATCTACTAATATAATCTTTGGGTATAGAGCTGAAAAGGAAATACATTGATGATAAACAAACTCTAAACCGAAAAAAATCAAGCACATGCTCATGCCTCACTGATGCTAACGGGTCCTACATAACTCATGTATGAACGTGCTTGAGCTATTGACGAATCTTAAAAAGTATGTGCGTGTGGTGCTCAATGCATGTTTCAACTACAAATGTCAGAGGTAAGTGAAATGATGGAGGGTTGACGCAGGGATGAACGTGATGAGGATAAATCTCATCCACGGAGCTTCTCTGACTCCTCCAGAGACTTCTCGAATCACGAGGAAAGAAAGCAGCAAATAGAATAAATTCTAACAATTTTAAATTGAATCCACGAGGAAAGAAAGCAAAAATAGAAATAAATTCTAATAAATTTGAAATTGATTAATTGATAATAAAAATGAGTTCACAACCCTTTAAATAGCGATACCAAGCATGGGAAGAAATCAGAATCAAACTACAACTAAACTCCTAAATTCGCGACTTACTATAAATAGTAAACTTACTATTTATAGACGGTCGTGATGTCTACTAGTGCGCAAGGTTTTTGGCCAAAAATAGTAAGTGTCCTATTTGGCTTCACCAAACCGTTCTCCTAATTATTCTAAGCTCTTTTCACGTTGGGCGCAACTCCTAAAGCCCGACGGATGAAGAGTTATAATCAAACTAAAACTTACTATTTATAGTAAAAACAAAATTAAAGCAGGGAAACGACCGTCGATCCAGGGGTTTTTCACAATTCCGGGCGTCGCAACTCGACGTAGCGGGGTTGGTTGGCTAAAGTAGCTCGTTCTACCCCAAAATCATATATTTTACGTCAGATAACTCATTCCGGATTGCGAGATACGCCCAATCTAAGGTCCGACGGTCCGAATCACTTCTGTTGTCGACCGGGCCTTTTCTGATCCATCTTGGCCATGAAACTGTCCGCGACCCGCTCTACATCAATCTCCTCCACTTCAAAAGAACTTGTCATCGAGTTCTCATCCTGCTCTGGTTCATAATACTTGGTCAGGTCCGCGACATTGAAAGTCCGTGAGATCGCCATGTCATCTGGAAGATCAACAACATAAGCGTTATCATTGATCTTTCGAATGATTGGGACAGGTCCAATCTTCTTATTTTTCAACTTGTTGTACGTCCCGGTCTGAAATCTCTCTTTGCATAGATGGACCATAACGCGATCGCCCACCTCGAACACCTTTTGTCGCCGGTGTTTGTCCGCTTGTTCCTTATACTTCTCGTTCGAGGCATGTAGCTTGGTTCGCACTTCCGTATGGATGCCTATGATCTTGTCCGCCATATGTTCTGCTGCAATGCTCGTGCCTGGGTGCTTGGGCAGAGGGACCAAGTCAAGTGTGTGGCGAGGCACTCGTCCGCTGATAATTTATAACGGTGATTTCCCAGTCGAGCAGTTCACCATGTTGTTCAATGCAAACTCTGCTTGAGACGAGGCCAAATCTCACTGCTTCAGTTTTTCTCCTGAAATACAGCGAAGGAGGTTTCTCAACGTACGATTCACAACTTCGGTCTGCCCATCAGTCTGTGGGTGGTAAGCACTGCTGAATTGAAGTCGTGTATCGAATCGAGTCCATAAAGTCCGCCAAAAGTGGCTAATAAACTTCGTTTCACGATCAGAAGTAATGGTCTTGGGGACCCCGTGTAGCCGTACGACCTCCCTGAAGAATAGATTCGTCACGTGTGTTGCATCGAGAGTCTTCTTGCATAGGATAAAGTGCGTCATCTTGAAGAAACGATCTACCACCATGAACACCGAATCCATGCCGCGTTGTGTTCGTGGGAGACCAAGCATGAAGTCCATTGATAAATCCTCCCAAGGACCGCCAGACACAGGTAACGGGGTGTAGAGGCTCGTATTCTGAGATTGCCCCTTGGAGGTCTGACAAACATGACAACGTTGTACGGCTTTTCCCACATCACGTACTAATTGCGGCCAATAATACCATTCTTCCACAAAAGCTCGCGTCTTGTCTCGCCCAAGGTGTCCACCGAGGCCACCTCCATGTAGCTCCTGAATAATCTGCTCCCTCAGAGAACTTTGGGGAATGCACAATCGATTCCCTTTGAAGAGAAAATCGTCTTGTATATGAAGATCACTGGGGTGACCTTCTTGGCACTTCATTCAAGAATCTTTAAAGTCCTCATCCTCGGCATACAGCTCCTTGAGACAGTCAAAGCCGACCACCTCGTTGCTCATCGTAACAAGTAGTGATGCACGACGACTAAGTGTATCGGCCACCTTGTTCTGCTGCCCTGACTTGTGCTTCAGAACGAACGTGAATTCTTGTAAAAACGCAACCCATCTAGCATGCACACGATTCACGTTAGTCTGACTATTAATAAACTTTAATGCTTGATGATCAGTGTACAGAACAAACTCTCTTTGAATCAGATAATGCCGCCAATGTCGCAGCGCCTGAACAACTGCGTACAACTCAAGCTCATAAGTCGACCACTTCTTTCAGGCTTCGCTGAGCTTCTCGCTGTAGAAGGCTACCGGCCTGCCTTCCTGTGATAATACTCCTCCAATTCCGACGTATGAAGCGTCACACTCAACCTCAAATAATTTGTCGAAATTAGGAAGCGCCAAGACCGGTGTTGTAGACAAACGATGTTTGATCTCATGAAAGCTCTTGTCAGCTTTATCGGTCCACTGAAACGGTCCTTTTTTCATGCAATCTGTTATAGGTGCGACTATGGTGCTAAAATCTCACACGAATCGACGATGGAAAGTCGCCAACCTGTGAAAACTCCTCACCTCATGAATGTTTGTCGGGATCGGCCATTCCCTAATAGCTCGCACCTTTTCATCGTCCACACGAATGCATGTGGACGTTACAACAAACCCTAGAAACAACAGGCTGTCAGTTAAAAAACTACACTTCTTTAAGTTGAGGTACAACTTGTTAATTTGTAGAACCTGTAACACCTGCCTGAGATGTTTCCTGTGCTCCGTCTCATCCTGGATATATATCAATATGTCATCAAAATATACTACCACAAATTGGTCAGTAAACGGTTTTAACACTTGATTCATCAAACGCATAAAAGTACTTAGTGCGTTCGATAGGCCGAAGGGCATGACTAGCCACTCATACAACCCTTCCTTAGTCTTGAAAGTCGTTTTCCACTCATCACCGGGTCGAATACGAGTCTGATGGTACCCGCTCCTTAGATCTAGTTTAGAAAACACCTTGGCCCCTTCTAGTATATCGAGCATGTCATCCAATCGTGGTATTGGGAACCGATATTTGATGGTAATTTTGTTGATTGCTCAGTTGTCGATACACATGCGCTAGCTTCCATTTTTTTTTGACGTTAATAATGTAGGTACGGCACATGGGCTCATGCTCTCTCTCAAGAGACCCTTACGGATCAATTCCTCCACTTGCCCCTGAAGTATCTCACACTCCTTTGGACTCATCCGATAATGAGGGCGGTTGGGCAGGCTAGCCCTAGGGACGAGGTCTATGTGATATTGGATGTCCCTCATGAGGGGCAATCCATCAGGTAAATCGTCAGACCAGACTTCTTTGAATTCGTTCAGCAACAGTCTTAAACTTGGAGGAATATTTGAGGGTTCTCTTCCTCGCCCTTCACCACTATGGCGTATACCTCGCCGGTTTCCTTAGATTCCTCCATGAAATCCGAATGGTCAAGAGAGAACTCCCCTCCACTTTGGAAGCTTCAGGGTGGTTCTCTGGTGCCATAGGAGCAAGGATTATTTTTCGACTACCCTTGACGAATACATAGACATTGTCTCGTCCCCGATGGGTCACATCACGGTCCGACTGTCAGGGTCGACTGAGTAGCATGTGGCAAGCTTTCATGTCAACCACGTCACAAAGTATCTGATCCGTATAATTTTTACCAATTAAAAATGAGATAGTGCATTGTTCAGTTACCTTGGTCTCATTCACCTTTTTTATCCAGCCAATTGAGTACGGGGAAGGATGTTTCGTCGTTGGTAACCGCAACTTGTCCACCATCACCCTTGAGACGATGTTCTCGCTACTACCATTGTTTATGATCACATCACAGACCTTCCGTTCACAGTGCACCGAGTACGAAATATATTGTGTCGCTGTGGATGTAATTTCTTTCGTGGGGTATACAGTAATCGTCTCACAACTAGACATTCGCCACGATCCTCGCTGGTCATTTCATCGCCACCTGCTATTTCTTCAGTGGTTTGCTCATGTTCATCATAGCCATGACCTTCTTCTGCGGCCTCGTCTTCAGTGCCCCCTTCGTTTATAGTCAAGTGTGTTGCGGGACGTTGAGGACAGGTGTTTGATAAGTGGCCTGGTTGGCCATAGCGGTAACAATTGTTCGACCTTAGCCGAGCATAAGGATTTGGATCCCTACTCGAGCCCGCTGTTGTGGGTATTGCACGTTGAGGTCTGGATGAGCCGCTCCCCATATCACGGTTTGCAGTTGTAGGAAATTGAGGACGTTCTCCTACTGGATCTTTTCCTCGTGCCAACACTGGATCCTGCGTGGGACCCATCATGGGGGGTCGAGTTGAAGGATATGGATGAGCAGGAGTTCTTGCAAGTTGTGTTTCTGCCCTACCCGCCAATTGAACTGCTTCATCCACAGTCCCGACTGGGTACATCTGAACTCGGTCCTGAATTGTCGGCCGCAACCCACCTATAAATCGTGCCACTTTCTGTGACTTAGATTCTGACAGATCGTTTCGTGTAGCCAACCGCTAGAATTCTTCTGTGTAATCTGTGACGGTTCGATTTCCTTGTCGGCAATTTTGATATTGCTGGAATAGCATCTTCTCATAATCACTGGGGAGAAATCGTGATCGAAGAAGACGTCTCATCCGTGGCCATGATGAGATAGGATCCTTGTTCTGACGGGCTCGTGAGAGTCGTAATTGTTCCCACCATGCAGAAGCACCAGATTTTAATTTAAACGCTACCAATTTTACCATTTTATGATCTGGCACGTCCATATAATCAAAATATCTCTCTACTTCGACTAGCCAATCGAGGAAATCTTCTATACGTAATAAACCGTTAAAACTAGGAAGTTCAGCCTTACCTCGGTAGTCTCTTTCAGCACGATCTAGATGATCGCCTCCATGGATTGGTCGTCGGGCAAAACCCTCATTAAGGTCTTCGTCGCTAGAACTTGAATCATCTGGTGTAGCCCTACGGTTTGCCACTGGTAGTGCTCTACGAAAATCGGGGTTGCGTCGTACAGCAACCATGTGTGGTGGAGCCACCATAGGTGGTGGAGCACCGCTTAGGGCTCGGGGCGGAAGTAGCGCATCCGCAAGACGGTCGAGCGTTACCTGCAGCCCTTGCATGGTCAACTGACTCTCCCGGTGGAAGCTTTCATTCTTTCCGAAAGATAACGAATCCCTAGATCACCGTCCACAGGATTTTGATTCATACCTTCGTTGTTTGCCATCGGCCCGAGGGGAATCCTCGCTTTGATACCAATTGACACAGGGATGAACGTGATGAGGATAAATACTCCGAATCCACAGAGCTTCTCTGGACTCCTCACAGAGACTTCTCGAATCCACGAGGAAAGAAAGCAGAAAATAGAAATAAATTCTAATAAATTTGAAACTGATTAATTGATAATTAAAAACGAGTTCACAACCCTTTAAATAAGGATACCAAGCAATGGGAAAGAAATCAGAATCAAACTACAACTAAAACTCCTAGAATTCGTGACTTACTATAAATAGTAAACTTACTATTTATAGACGGTCGTGATGTCTACTAGTGCGCAAGGTTTTCGGCCAAAAATAGTAAGTGTCCTATTTGGCTTCACCAAACCGTTCTCCTGATTATTCTAAGCTCTTTTCACGTTGGGCGCAACTCCTAAAGCCCGACGGATGAAGAGTTATAATCAAACTAAAACTTACTATTTATAGTAAAAACGAAATTAAAGCAGGGAAACGACCGTCGATCCAGGGGTTTTTCGCAATTTCGGGCGTCGCATAGCGGGGTTGGTTGGCTAAAGTAGCTCGTTCTCCCCAAAGTCATATATTTTACGTCAGATAACTCATTCCGGATTGCGAGATACGCCCAATCTAAGGTCCGACAGTCCGGATCACTTCTGTCGTCGACCGGGCCTTTTCTGATCCATCGTGGCCATGAAACTGTCCGCGACCCGCTCTACATCAAGGGCTAAACTGGAGAGTCCATAAATGATGTTAACCATACCCAAGCTATGCAATGCAAAGTTTACGTGGCCGAATGTCATATGCTAGAGATGCAACATAAACATGTCGATCCTCAACGAGTCCACATATCAGAATAGTTCGTCATTGGAAACATCATCAGGGTCTAGTACACCTCAACATTGGCTGCCGCCCATGACATACACGACCAAGTGAGTGGAAAAAGACCTCACTATCCGCCTCGTCAGTGGTATGTCAATACCCACCTGGCTCACTGATAGCGGACCCATTTATAAGCTGGTTAGACTCAACGTAGCTTACAACCCCCTACCATCGGACGGATAAAGTCACACCCCTTTTCAACTGACCATGACACAGTGAGAGATGCGGCCTACTGGTATTTTACACTCGGGCGCTCATGTTGTCCACTCGGCCTCGACATTGAAGCATCCTACTGGTACCACAAGAGTTTAGGGACTTTCACTCACGAACATCCTAAGCACCCAAGTGCTAGAACAAATATTTCTGGTATCCAATCCGGCCATCCATGATATGTCTGTGGAGGCCACAACCTCGATGTCGCTAGGGTGTAAAAGTGATCATGACATACATAAACCTTCCTAAGGTTCTATGATGGTTATTTTCCATCCAACCTGTTCAGAAGGCGCCACAGACTTGGATGAAGGGAAAATACAAATATCGGCTTGATCCAAAACTGTTGTGGCCCCCAAAAAGTTTTCAATGGTGGTGTTCAATCCTTGTTGTTTATTCGGTGTGGTCCATTTGAGCTTTGGATCTATCTCATTTTTGGGGTCATTGTTCACTCCCCAAGTATAGGGTTGTGATGTAGTAATAAACTCGGTGAGACCGAGGTCGAATCCACAGGGACTGAAACCTGTACGTAATCTGAAAGTAACCAGAACTAGAACTAGAAAAAGATGAAATCTAAACCGAAAGGATATGAGGGAATAATGGTGAAATACTACTCTAAAACTTGTGGAAATCAGAGGTAGGGAACTAGGGTGCCAAGGATCCACTTGTAGAGATCAGGGAGAACTACACTTGATTCATGAAAATCAACTGAACTTCCTTTGATATAGTTTTCAAGAGGTGAAAAGTATATGAATTAGAATGGATTCCATCACCAAACCATGCCCATGAGGCAAAGTAAACAACAGAATTAAACTAATTACCAACCAATCAACATGTTATGAAGGTTAGGAAGGGTACCGTCATCCAACCATGTTCAAGGGGCAATGGTGAAGAACAGGGCTTCCTAAATTCACAATCAAAATAAGGTAGAAGAAATACTCAAAGCCATCACAGATCTATTGTAATTTTAGTCACAACGAATCATTAAAAACTGAAAGCATTCCCATAATCAAACTAGAATAAAAAGAAATCTGTTCAATCTAACATGAATCAGAGCCGTAGGATTGTTCCCATCACACCACAAGCTTCACCTCTTAGCCCTAGCTAAGAGGTTTAGCCCGTCATAGATGGACTATCTCTCAAAAAAACCATGAAAACAAATAAAAAGAAAAAGAAAATAAACAAACTACTACTCTCTGTCTCCCCACGTCTAAGCCAAGCCAAGATAGATTTTCTTCTCCTTCTCCCCTTCCTCTTTATAGTTGTGTGCATGGTGGAGGGGTCCGTATGCAACTGGAGTTGGTGTACATCTCTCTCTTTTCTTTCTTTGGAAACTGCCTCCAAAACTTACGCAGCCAGCACTTGCAGCTAGCAGAAAAGCATGCTACAACAGCCATATTTTTGATAGCCTCCCAAAAATCCAACGTCCCTAAGGGTTTTCTTGGATGAGCTACGCGTTGAAGGGTTCAGATTATCAATCCGACTGTGATTGGGATCACAGAACCAGTCCACAGCGGTCGGTTTTTCCGGATGCGCGAACAGAGTCGTGCGGACGGCGCTGATGTGGTTGGTGGGGTCCACTCCGTTGATGTTTTGATGAATCCAAGTCGTTCGATAAGTGCGGGACGCAATTTCGGTCAAGCATGACCGATTTTGGTTGTCCGTTGATGTGGCCCACCTGACTTTTAGCTATGCCGTCCATTAGGTGTTGTGGACACTATTTCCCTGTGTATACGTACATGAGTCTGGTCATTCTCCATATGTACGGTCGGTTTTGCCTCTTGGAATGAATGGACGGTCCAGATCAGCAGTATCTGTGATGATGATGGCCCATCTGACTTCAATCGCAACTCCTTGTTGCATAGCTGAAAACAACTCTTTCCATTTTTGAGTGGGAGTCGGTCAACGTATGCTGACCGACTTCCTCAGGTTCGGTGCTCAACCGACAAAAGTGTATTATGTACACGTATGTGTACATGTGGGATCTACTCTGATCTTTTTGAGAAACCTACTCCATCCGTTCGTTTTGTCATCTCATTTTAACCGTAGGGACCAAATCTGAAGCATATCTGGGACCTAGGTGGGCCTCAATTCATTGATTTATAGGCTGATTTGTCCATTTAGTCGCTTCTGCAGGGATCGAACGGCTGAAATTTAATATGTACGGTTAATTTATGGTCCTCAGGCTTTGTATAAAGTTTTGAGAGAATCAGATGGTGGGAACCCTGTGATTTTGCATTCTGGACATCTTTTAGGCCTCTTTAATATGAACGACTTGACTTCCTCAGGTCCCTGACGTGTAAACTCTTCGATATTAGTCCCCTGGAGTCCATCCCTTACCTTGGTGGTTCTGGAGCGCTAAATTCATGCTTTTAGTACCCTTTTCCGTCTAGGCTCCCAAATACACCTTGCATTAAAAATACGATTAAAGCAAGACGTTAAACGGTATTATGCTTATAAATCCAGACAATAACTATGGTCTAGTATGCAATATTTGACCCTCAACACAACCCCCAACCAGCATTTTGCTAGTCCCGAGCAAAGTATGCGAAAAATAAGTTTGAGAATTACAAGACAATTTCTATGAACTCAAGTGATTTTTGAAAAATAATCAAGATACTAGAAGTTAAGATTCATGAATGTTGGGCATTACCTTCCCCATACTCAACCGCTCCGTAGACTTCATAATCAAGATCAAAGTATTAATCCATCAATTAGAAAAAATTCTAAGATCGTGAGTGTATAGTGTAATCTCGACTTACAATCATTAAGAGATCCAATTGTCAATTTTGTAATATCATTGGTGATTAACAACAGAATTCATGACAACCAAAACTGAAACCAACACTTGCCTTACAGATTAACTTTTCATTCTACCAGCCTTTGATTTTTTTCCGCCAAAGAGGGGAATCAAATCCTCTCCTATAGGGAGCAAACCTATGGTGAAAACTTGTTGCCTAACTTTTTTTTTTTTTTTTATGTCAACCATAGGGAATCGAATCTACACCTATAGGGAGCAAACCTATGGTGAAGATTATGTGACTTACCCTTTCATGCTTAGTGATTACCAAGTTAATCTTTCAATATCGAACTGAAACCTCAATGTGTAAGCGAGATGTGACATGTGAAATCATGACTCAATCAATGTTTACAGCTTTTAATTCTGGATTAATAATTTAAACTTAATTGTGAAATCTAACAAATAGTTGAATGCAAGAGTCAGAAATTACCAACATCACGTATCTTAAAATTCTAAGTGCCCTAGATGGCCGTCAATTTCAGAAATTTTTTTTCAAATTTTCACAATTTTTGCTCAAGACAAAGAGAATACTTATTAGGTTTCCTAATCTCCCACCCCCAACCTAAAATCTACATTGTCTTCAATGTAAAAGATATGAGCATGCAATGCACATGGGACAACGAAAATAAATGAGGAGTGATGGGAAGATAGTACCTGGACGAAAGAATCAAGAGGCTTTCCAAAGATATCTACGTAAGAGCGAGTCAGAACAAGAGAGAAACCAATAGAAGTAAAACAAACATAATAAAAATAAAATCCTACCTACATCACTTTCGCAGGTACTCTCGATTGCATGTAGCGCATGCAATAAGCCTTTAAACCCCTAGGTTGCCCCTAGTGGACGAGTTGTAGTCTCGTGAGGGTTTGCAGCAATGTTACCCACAAACATTGAACTAGGAAAATGAAATGGAAAGCTGGGTTGCCTCCCAGGAGCGCTAAGTTTAACGTCTTCAGCCAGACAATAAAGGCAACTACCCTAGTCCTAAGAAAGCGAAAAACCTACCTATACCTCCACTGTGGAAGCATGGAAAATCTGCTCACTCATACATCCAGGTTCTTCCGTCGGCCAGTATCTCGGTAAATTTCTCAGAAGGTTTTTTAACAAGATCATCCAAAAGCCCGTTTTGTAGTAGGCTTGGATGTCTTGGAGCGTGAATGTCCGAGAAGTTGAGGGACCTCAGCATAAAGTTTTCTTTTAATCGTCTGAAGTGTCCAAAGTATATATGATTCTCCTGTGGTAGAAAAAATTTCGGAGTTAGTATACCATGATGAATCAGAGACTACAAGTAAGTACAATTCAAAATTTTTTTAGTAGGTGGTGTAGTCTCCACACACGCCGAAGTTTCAATCTTTGGTTCAATTCTCAGCTCCTCCTCCTTTGATGGTAAACATTCAGGATCTGGGGGAGGAGGTACTTCAGAGTAAGGGTCCTCTCGGTCCGTCACAATTACCGAGGTATTGTATTGCGAGGCATCCACTATTTCTTGTATCATAGGATCGTTTGAATCTACAAAGTGTTCCAAGTAATCATCCAAAGAGTCGAAATATTCAGTTGAAAGGAGTTCATTCATCCTATCGAGATCTGTGATGATATGTCCTATAACTCCTTTATCTTCTTCGAGAGTAGAAATGAGCATACTCTCTAGATTGTTCTCAAGGTGGGATGAAATCACCACTGGGTTTATCTTTTCTTGACCTAAATAGGCATATTCCAAATCAGAGGGTAAAAGTTTTAGGTCAAGCTTTGGTGCTTTGAGGTTAGGCGATAGAGGCACTGCATCGGTATGGGGTAACTCTTCAAATTGTGGCCTCCACCGGTTAACTTCAAGTACCGGTGCAGCATCAAGTATGGCACACATTTCCCTAGTCATGTCATCATTAAAATTATGGGAGTGAGTCAAGCGTGTCTCTAGAGGGTCAGAGGGTAAAGTCGAAGGTGTCATATCATCCGTGAAAGTGTCAATCATGTTAATATCGTGGAAATCATCCTCATCCTCTAATTGTCTGCCCGTATTGAAAAATATGTTTGACTCCAATGTCATATTCTCGAAAGACATAGTCATGACACCATTCCTGTAATTGATAATTGCGTTTGAAGTGGCAAGGAATGGGCGACCAAGAATGACGGAAATCTGAGTGCTCATGTTACTGATGGGTTCGGTATCTAGGATGATAAAATCTACGGGGTAGTAAAATCTATCGACCTGGATCGACCAACACATCCTCAATTATCCCTCTTGGTATACGAACAGAGTTATCAGCAAGTTGCAGTGTTGTTGGGGTGGGTTTTAATTCACCCAAACCTAACTGTTTGTATACTGAGTAGGGAATCAGATTAACACTCACTCCTAAGTCAAGAAGTGCGTGCTCAATTCGATAGTCCCCGATTACACATGATATGGTTGGGCTGTCAGGTTCTTTGAATTTCTGCGGCGCATCTTGCTTTAGGATGGCACTCACTTTCTCAGTCAAGAAGATTTTCTTTTGAATAATATGCCATCTTTTGGTCGTACATAAGTCTTTCAGGAATTTGGCATATGAAGGTATTTGTTTTACAGCATCCAGTAGCGGGATGTTGATCTTCACCTGTTTCAACACCTCTAGAATATCCTGAGAGTTAGAGAGAGATTTTAGTGCAACCAATCGTTGGGGGAATGGAGCAACCGGCTTCTCTTGAGGCTCCAGTTCTACCTCTGGTGGGACAGGGCTAGATCCATCTTCTTTGTCCACTTCCGGGTCCTTAGGCTTTTCAGCCCTAACCGGAATGGTTTTGTCAATGATCTTCCCACTCCTGAGAGTAGTGATGGATTTAGCTTGTTCCATCTGGTTTGAAGAGCTAGGGTCACTTATTTCATATTGTGGCTTGGGATTGGAGAGAGGTTGAGCAGGAAGCATCCCCTTTCCTACACTTATTAATTGTGACTCTATCCTTTGAATAGACGACGCAAGCGTTCCTAATACTGTATGGATATCATGGAATGCCTGTGCCGAATTCTGATTAAGTAGCTCTTGTTCTCGAATATGTTTTTGAACCAGATCCTCTTGAGGTTTCTCTTGATTTGGAGTTTGATTGAGGAAACCTTGAGGAGTAGCTGTTTGTCCATTCCTCCAACTGAAGTTTGGATGATTTCTCCAACCGGGATTGTATGTATTAGAGGTAGGTCCATTGAAAGGTCTTTGATAATTATTTACGACATTGGATTGTTCAGTCAGTACCTCTTGAAAGGCAGATATGGTTGGACACTTTTCAGTTGTGTGACTGTTACAACCACAAATACCGCAAACAACTTCCTTACTCTTATCCTTCCTTGATTCCATGGCCTTGAATTTCTTTATGAGATTAGCCACTTTAACGTTGATATCATCATCCTCTTTCAGTAGGTATACTCCGCTCCTTTCCTTTGATTGAGTAGGCCTAGAAGTGGTACTCGATTTTGGGTATGTGTCCCATGATTGTGCGTTTTCAGCAAGTCTATCCAAGTAATCCCACACATTATCGACATTTTTATTCATAAATTCTCCATTGCACATTGTCTCAACCAATTGGCGCATAGAAGATGTCAGCCCATCATAGAAAAAGTGCGTAATGCGCCACGTTTTAAAACTGTGTTGTGGGCAAGAGCTAACAAGATCCTTAAACCGCTCCCAACATTGGAAGAATGTTTCATCCTCCCTTTGGGCGAAGTTCATGATTGATTTTCTAAGAGTGTTCGTTTTATGATATGGGAAAATTTTCTTTATGAACTCTCTTTGCATATCATTCCATGTGCCAATAGATCTAGGACGTAGTGAATGTAACCACGTTTTAGCTTTTTCTTACAAAGAAAAGGAAAGAGTTTCAGCCTGACTGTGTCCTCAGACACGTTTGGAAAATACAAAGTGGTTACAATCTCATCAAACTCTTTCAAGTGTAGATACGGTTCTTCATATTCAAGTCCATGAAATTTAGGAAGGAGTTGGATCACCCCTGGCTTGATATTCATGTGTCCCATATTTTCTGGAAAAACTATGCATGAGGGCGTGCTCACCCCCGCCGGTTGTAAATAATCTCGTAAAGTACGTGGCGAGGGTGCTTGAGATTGATTTGCAGCCATAACCTCAATTCAGATTCTAGACTTAGACCTAAAAGAGATAAATGAAATAAAACCTAGAAAGAATGAGAAGATTTGGAAAGAAATTACCAGATCGGAGTTCCTAAGTTAAAAACCTGCAAAACAAACCAAAACAAGTTAGTTTCTACAAATAGTAAGTCTAAGATTTAGAAAGTTCCTAAAAGGAAAGATAGAAGTAAACTAGTTTCCAAGAAAAGTTAAAACAGAAAAATAAAAAGTTTCTAAAGATAAAACCTAATCTAAAATAAAAAACAAAAAGAAATAGAAAATTAGAAAGAGATTACCAACTGTGAATGTCAAGGTCCTACAAAACAAGTAAATAGGTTAGTTTCTAGGAATCGAAAAAGTCTAAACCTAAAAATAGAAAATCCTAATCTTAAATTAATTCTAAACCCAATTAATTTAAGAAAATCGTAGCCGTCAGTCCCCGGCAACGGCGCCAAAAACTTGTTCACTCCCCAAGTATAGGGTTGTGATGTAGTAATAAACTCGGTGAGACCGAGGTCGAATCCACAGGGACTGAAACCTGTACGTAATCTGAAAGTAACCAGAACTAGAACTAGAAAAAGATGAAATCTAAACCGAAAGGATATGAGGGAATAATGGTGAAATATTACTCTAAAACTTGTGGAAATCAGAGGTAGGAAACTAGGGTGCCAAGGATCCACTTGTAGAGATCAGGGAGAATTACACTTGATTCATGAAAATCAACTGAACTTCCTTTGATATAGTTTTCAAGAGGCGAAAGGTATATGAATTAGAATGGATTCCATCACAAACCATGCCCATGAGACAAAGTAAATAACAGAATTAAACTAATTACCAACCAATCAACATGTTATGAAGGTTAGGAAGGGTACCGTCATCCAACCATGTCCAAGGGGCAATGGTGAAGAACAGGGCTTCCCAAATTCACAATCTAAATAAGGGAGAAGAAATACTCAAAGCCATCACAGATCTATTGTAATTTTAGTCACAACGAATCATTAAAAATTGAAAGCATTCCCATAATTAAACTAGAATAAAAAGAAATCTGTTCAATCTAACATGAATCAGAGCCGTAGGATTGTTCCCATCACACCACAAGCTTCACCTATTAGCCCTAGCTAAGAGGTTTAGCCCATCATAGATGGACTATCTCTCAAAAAAACCATGAAAAGAAATAAAAAGAAAAAGAAAATAAACAAACTACTACTCTCTGTCTCCCCACGTCTAAGCCAAGCCAAGATAGATTTTCTTCTCCTTCTCCCCTTCCTCTTTATAGTTGTGTGCATGGTGGAGGGGTCCGTATGCAACTGGAGTCGGTGTACATCTCTCTCTTTTTTTTCTTTGGAAACTGCCTCCAAAACTTACGCAGCCAGCACTTACAGCTAGCAGAAAAGCATGCTACAACAACCATATTTTTGATAGCCTCCCAAAAATCCAACGTCCCTAGGGGTTTTCTTGGATGAGCTACGCGTTGAACGGTTCGGATTATCAATCCGACTGTGATTGGGATCACAGAACCGGCCCATAGCTGTCGGTTTTTCCGGATGCGCGAACAGAGTCGTGCGGATGGCGCTGATGTGGTTAGTGGGTTCCACTCCGTTGATATTTTGATGAATCCAAGTCGTTCAATAGGTGCGGACGCAATTTCGGTTAAGCATGACCGATTTTGGTTGTCCGTTGATGTGGCCCACCTGACTTTTAGCTATGCCGCCCATTAGGTGTTGTGGACACTATTTCCCTGTGTATACATACATGAGTCTGGTCATTCTCCATATGTACGGTCGGTTTTGCCTCTTGGAATGAATGGAAGGTCCAGATCAGCAGTATCTGTGATGATGGTGGCCCATCTGACTTCAACCGCAACTCCCTGTTGCGTAGCCGAAAACAACTCTTTCCGTTTTTGAGTGGGAGTCGGTCAGCGTATGCTGACCGACTTCCTCAGGTTCGGTGCTCAATCGACAAAAGTGTATTATGTACACGTATGTGTACATGTGGGATCTACTCTGATCTTTTTGAGAAACCTGCTCCGTCTGTTCGTTTTGTCATCTCATTTTAACTGTAGGGACCAAATTTGAAGCATATCCGGGACCCAGGTGGGTCCTAATTCACTGATTTATAGGCTGATTTATCCATTTTGTCGCTTCTGCAGGGATCGAACGGCTGAAATTTAATATGTACAGTTAATTTATGGTCCTCAGGCTTTGTATAAAGTTTTGAGACAATCAGATGGTGGGAACCCTGTGATTTTGCATTCTGGACATCTTTTAGGCCTCTTTAATATGAACGACTTGACTTCCTCGGGTCCTTGACGTGTAAACTCTTCGATATTAGTCCCCTGGAGTCCATCCCTTACCTTGGTGGTTCTGGAGCGCTAAATTCATGCTTTTAGTACCCTTTTCCATCTAGGCTCCCAAATACACCTTGCATTAAAAATACGATTAAAGCACGACGTTAAACGGTATCATGCTTATAAATCCAAACAATAACTATGGTCTAGTATGCAATATTTGACTCTCAACTCTCATGCCCTAATATGATATGACAAAATGGATGGATAGTATGAATTTGACACATATATCATGGTAGGGCCCACTTTACTTTGCCACTTACTACGGTACCCCATCCAAGTTCGCAAAAACAGGTGGTTGAGGGTGTTACCTTGTTAACACCCTAGTGAAAGTTGCCATGGCCGCGGGGCCCACCTTGATGTATGTGTTATATATCTAAGCCATCCATCAATTTTTAGAGCTCATTTTAAGCTATGTTTCTAAAAATTAAATAGATCCAAATCTCAAGTGGACCATACTATAGGAAATAGTGGTCAATGAATGCTTGCCATTAAAAACTTACTAAGGCCCAATCGTAATGTTTATTTTCCATCCAACCAGTTGATAACCTAATAGAGACTAGGATAAAAGGGAAAAAAATGAATATTAGCTTGATCCAAAACTTTTGTGGCCCACAATTTTTTTTTCCATGGTGGGCATTCAATCCTTGTTGTTTGGTCCACTTGAGATTTAGATCTGCTTCATTTTCGGGACCATAGCATAAAATGAGCTCTAAAAACTATTCAGCGGTGTGGATGTACAACACATACATTGGGGGTGGGCCCTATGGTCAGGGCAACACCCACTAACATGTTACTGGTAATCCCTAATCTGACGCAAATTATCAGTGAAAGCCTTTAGCAGTATCTCACTACCTTGAGAAGTTAGATTAGGCTCACCGTGATGTTTGTGAAAAATTCACCTTATCCATTCATTTTTTCAAATCATTTTAGGACACGGGACATTAAGTAAAAATGTTTACCAAACAGAAATTTTAATGTTCACGATTTTTTTTTTTCCAGAAAATTTACTAAACAGACATTCCAGCACATATTAGTACTTAAACTTCAGTACACAATGAATTAAATACTTAAATTAATTTCAAGACTTTTTTTTTTTAAATTTAGTTTACTAAACGCAGCCTCATGTTTTTCTTTTCCGATTAATGGATAAGCTCGTCCTTTCAAATCGGAAATGATCTTTACTACACGTGTGTAGGCTCAGCCCTGTAAACACTCAACCATTGTCAGCCCATTCTGCTGTTTGTGTAAAATCCACTCCAACCATTAGGCGTGTTCCTTAATGTTGTGCCTTAGAGTAAAAAAATTGCCAAAAGCAACTCAGGAGTGTTGCTGCCAATTCAATCAAGGCAACACGTATGAATGAGGGCCCATATTTAGTTTTTGTGTGTAGGTATGATGCGTGAGCGTGCCAGAGTCTACTCGATTTAAGGTTTGATTGAACTGCTAGTATTCTTCTACATTGTGACAGATAGATTGGAGACTAGACATAGGATCCAATTATCCTTTCAACCACCGGTTGCGCTCAGCGTTTATGTGATTTGTGAAAGGGTAGGGGTTAATCCTTTTGAATGGATTCCTTTTACCTTGTGATAATAGATGTGAGTTTATGAACTTAAGGGCTTTTTCTTTCACCATTACTTTTAGCTCAATATTTATCAAAAGAACAAGATTATACATATAAAAAAGGCTAAACGATGTCAGTTTTAGTAATATTGGACTATATGGCCTATTACAATTGACAACGTATTATAACCAAATAAATAAATGAAAAGGAAGAAAGATAAATACCCGATTCATCTATTAGAACAAACGATCGAGGTGGGTGGTTAGCAGAATGTGACCTAATGGGATGATAAGCTAAATCGAAACTTAGTTGATCATGATCCTACAACTTAAGGTGTGGATATTAAATCTACTTCTAAGCTATTGTAGCGAAAGCCGCTAGGTAGTAGAAATCTATGCTAGAACTAGGCTATGCTATGCTAAGATAAATGTGAAGTAGATAAATATGCTCGGTGTAAGGCCCATAGCCCTTCTTCAGGTACTTATTTTATAGCTTCTTGACGCGGTAAAAACCTCGTTGGGTTTCCTTACTAATCTTGGATCTTCAGCACTTTCTAGATAGGAGAATCTCCTGGACAAATCCGGCACCGCTAGCTTTTCGGATCTTCTTCTCGTACTTGATCCTATTACGGAGATGTTCGTGGCCTACTACATGGATCCAAAATTAAGCCTCAAGGGCTAATCCTAGATCTCAAAACAATCATGGCTAGTCATCTGGTGGCCCACCTCTTGCTCTTCCACTTCAAGGTGTTGGATAGTTTCAATGGTTTATGATGCCAGAGGGATTCAACACCTGATACTGATTTGTTATCGGACCAGATCAGATCTAGTTCTCCCATTCCTTGATTCCGGTCAATGTACAACTTGAGACATGATTTATCTAATGTGTCTGTTTATCTTGACTTCAGTCCGAACCAAAGTCAGATTCGCTTGGATATCAGTTCGATCTCTTGATATTTGGAACCTTCTCGAACGTTACAAAGTCTCTGAACGTCTCTAGGAAGATCTCGCATTTTAGAAGGACTGTGAGAGATATCTTTGTTGAGGGTGTTGTAGCCAAATACGTGATAAAATCTGTTCTCTTAGCAGGTCTCTCATAAATGTGCAGGGCATGTTGTCTTATTAATTGACATAATAAATGTGGCCACATCGCATCCATTGATTTGTTCTCCTCTTGGTGGACATAAGGGTATATATGCCTCCACATTAATAACATAATGCATAACATCAAATGAAGATCAAACGAAAATACTCTCGGACGAGAGTAGAACTTCTGCCAGTATTAACTCCATGGTGTCAACACGTGACAAACCTTTAATTCGTCGTCGCCAAAATTGGGGCCTTAGAGTGGTAAAAAAATGAGGACAGATCGCCAACCATGGATTTATGGTTGGCTCACCAGGTATATTGTTTCTTTCATATCAAACCCCCTAATCTGATGTAGAAGACGAAGATCATGCACAAAAAAAAGCCTGATCCAAAACTTAGGTGGCACAATTTTACTTTGTTCCCATAGGTTTGGCCTATTTAAGTTTCTTTTTCTTTTTTTTTTAATTATTAACATGAATGTTTTCGCTTCATGGACAAGAATTGATTTTACAGATAAAATGTGGAGGGCCCCACAAAGTTTGGGTGATTTACACGCTGTGTAAAACGTGTAGCATACGAGTCTGGTCCGGAAATGCAGCTCTCCTAATGACATGATGAATGTCTCTCCTGATAAAAAATGACACACACACATCAACATCAGTATTTATAAATGTGCATATTACATTGCACAAGCAATTTTAATTAAAAATGATGGCTAATTTTAGCTTGGGGCTGAAGAAAAAAATTGAAAATCATGCTACTCCGGATGTATATCTTCTAAGCCAACTGTATGTTGTATGTTTCACGTCCCATGAACCTACGGAGTTGCTTTAGATGTGCAAGGGTTATTGGACTTAAGATAGAGTGTACAATATATTAGAATGATTTTTGTTTTTTTTCTCTTAAACCAATGAATATGTTTTTAATTAAAAATAAAAATTAGTTTAGATTTACCTAGGAATCAATGTAGATGCTGCTTGGCTATCACATCTTTCAATGTAAATTAAAATTGCATGTAAAGTCTTTGGATATAAGTCGACCATTGCATGAATATGATCATCATCTACTGCATCAAAGATTGTACAAGTATGACCTCTGGGCAACGAGTACTTGATGGTGGTGTTAGCCCCTTCAGCTTGCCACTTTGTCAATTCAATTATTTTAAGAATTAAAATTTAAAAGGTGACGTCACGAGGAATATATATGTTTTTAGAACGCCCACCAATATAAATGAGATGTCATCCTCATAGGAATTTTGGGATTTGTAAATCCGTAATTATAGAAATTTGTAATTAAAATTAAGTATAAAAAGAAATTAAAATAAAATTAAAAATTTGAATAAGAAGAAATTTAGAAAACTTATTTGAATGGAGGTGTGATGAAAGTCACTTGGCTTGAAATTGATATGTCCACCTTTGGATGATGTCCGTGGTGCAATAAGCCAATTAATCTCCAAGATACCCTCAAATGTTGTCTCGTCATACCGGCGCAATTGATGTACGAAGACTTGAACCGTTACTGTATGTCTAACCTAAAGATTGAACCATATGAAATTGTTGCAGAGATTTAAAGTGAGAGAGAAAGCCAAAAGATTGAAAAAATTAATTAAAATTTGAAACCAAAGAAATCCCTTATATCGACTTCAAAGGTTGTCTTGAATGGGTGTTTACACACCCTTGCCAACAGTCATGGTTATTGGGTTTTTTGAAAAAAAAAAAACTTTTTATTTTTCGGTTTTGTTCAAAAATACAAAAAACTAATTGTTTTGGTCAACCGTTGCAAAGCAAAATTTCAAAAGGCAACAACAAATTTTTAGGTTTGCAAGTATACTCGTGCGTGTTCCACTCCACTCTGTGCCACGTCCACGACTCGATACACGCGTATGGTTCATATAATAGATTGGGGCTGATGGCATAGACCCCCAAACAACCTAATTCACATGTCCCTTGAAAGGGGTCCAAGCTTTATGCAAAATCTTATTCTTATAAACATAAAATTTTCTTCTTACCTATCCAACGGGGGACTAAACCCACACCACTACAAAACAAAGTGCTTTTCTTACTTTTTAAAAATTTAGAGGAAAATTTTTAAATCATCATTTATTTATTTATTTTGAAGCACAAAAAATACAACACTCCTTCCAACTGAAAGTGCCCATCAAAGTGACATACTATGGGCACTTTATTTTTACTCATTGGTTGAATAAGTATATATCACCTAAAAAAAGCAAACATGAAATATATAAATAAGATATAATTTTGTGAATGATTCATTGTTTAATACTTTAATTAGATGACATTATCACATGCTCCATGCACAAAATCGGAGTAGTCAAAAGAGGTGCGCGAGACACTTGTAAGATAATGGACGGTCACATGCATGCGTGCCTAACTAATAGTTTGTTTGACTAGTATGGCTAGTATTTTTGGGCCAGATCATCGACATGTTGGTCCCACCCAACACATGGCTCAAATGATATACGCATATACTAGAATGACAATGTCCATGCATGCAGAAGTACATGTGATTGGTGTGTGCGGAGCAATCAAATTCTTCAGTCTATTTAAAAAGCCAATACGATTATCCAATGGTCCACCATGATAATAAATGGGCCTACTTTGGCACATGGAAAATTTAAATCAATCCCACCAAAACCAACATTAAAAAAGAAAGAGGTATTGGGTGCATTGTCTAGAGATCTAAACTTGAGATGATGGTCCTATTGTGGATGGTATATGGAACAAAAATCTACTTAAAAGGAAAATTCTTAGCCCTTCAATGGGTGGTCCAAGATGATTCTAAAGAGAGCGTACTTGTACCCGGGGCTATTGCAGAATTCACAAAACTTGCCTCTGGCGGAGAAGAAACTTTCAAATTTGAGGAGAAAAAGAAAATTTAAGAATAAAACTATCACAATTTCTTCTTTTTATGTGATGGTGGAGATAACAGCAATGTGGCTTTTCAAAATGTAGTTTCTCCTGTACAGGGTAATGGTTGCCCTTGTAAGAAAGAGAGAGAAGGAGAGGAAGACACTGGGAGAGTGGAGACAATTGGGTACGGATGCAGTTATAGACGGGGCTCGCCGTAATCTATATGCTTTATCCATGCCATCCATCTATTTGAATAAATTATTTTAGGATATTAGGCAGAAAAGGAGTCAAATTCAAGGCTAAAGTGAACCACACTGCATGAAGCAGTGGAGATTTAAAGCTTACCATTGAAAATTTTTCAGGGGCCACATCAGTTTTGTACCAAGTCGATATTTATGTTTCCCTTTATACAGATCTGTGTGACCTTATGAACAGGCTGGATTGTAAATAAACATCATGATGGGCCCTATGATGTTTTCAATGGTAAGATTCCAATCCTCATCATTTAAAGTGGTGTGGTCCATTAGAGCCTTCGATATGCCGCATTTTATGGCTAATGTCGTAAAATAATCTATCAAAATAACTAAACGGCGTGGAACCGATTGCATCCTAGAAGCTAATCCATCTAGCCAGCACTCCATCATGATGCCATCCATCCATTTTGGAAAATCATTTTAGAGTATGAATAAAAAAATTGAGGCAAATCTAATGCTCAAGTGGATAACAAAGCTCAAGTGGGTTACATGGGGGAGATTGAAGGTTCACCATTAAAAAAAATTTAGGAGCCACAAAAGTTTTGGATCAAGCTGATATTTATGATTTCCATTCATCCATGTGGATATGACCTTATGAACAGGTTGGATGACAAATAAACAACATGGTGGGCCATAAGAAAGTTTCAACGGTGGGCTTCATTGTCACCTTTGGTTCCTATGGTATGGTGCACTTCAACCTTGAGCTAATTCATTTTGAGTTAATGCTCTAAAATGATCTTCCAAAATAAATGAAGTATGTGAATAAAATCTGTTATAGGAAAAATGGACTGACATATAAAAGCAAGTCAGGTCGAGATCTAGCACGCCTCGATGTGCGAAAGAAAATGAGAAATCTGACCACCTGATTAAGGAGAAAGGTTGGCACGACCTAGGTCGCCCTGAAGGTCGGCACGACATAGAATGGACTCTCCGAGGGATAATCCAAAGAGGCTATCAGCACTTATGAAGAAGTTGAAGGCTAAAGAAATTGGACATCACAAAGACCTTCCTAGTGAAAGGTCTGGTCAGCAAACGATGATGACCTTCCCTACGTCCTCAAAGCTCGGCCAACACACCTTTGACGCGCTGTTAAGTCCATTGCCCAACCTTATCCGAAGGTTGGGCAGACGCATCTCGGTTCCCAACTTGCGTGTCCGACCTTACCTTGATCTGCAGTCCGACCTTGCCTAAGGGAGTGGTCCGACCTTATATAGGGGAATGGTCCATCCTTATTCGGAAACGATCCGTCCGAAGTTCTCTCTAAAGATCGCAGAAGCTAATCCGCGATAAGCTCGGGATGATCTCGGGAGACTCCCCATATGTTATGAATCATAATCCATCTACAACACACCCCTACTAAATAGGGAGGATCCCTTTACATTGCTACCTCTCCCCAACTATAAATTGGGGCATCTCCAATGGTGAAAGGTACGCACACCATCTCTACCCTTAAACAACTTTTACCAGACCCAGATCCCTGACTTTAGTATTGGAGGGTCCCTTGCATTAGCCAGGGTCTTCCTTGTTTGTTCTTTATCCAGGTACTTAAGGGTTAAAGAAGGGTTAGCTAGATTTCTGCATCAACAGTTTGGCATCGTCTGTAGGAATCGACATCGAAGTCCATTCTCATCACATCATAAGTTCAACAATGGTGAAAGGGAAGAAGAAAGCTCAGGCCTCCTCTGTTGTGCTCAATCTCACACCACTGGAGCAACTTGGCAGCCATCGGGACACCACTTCCCAACTACAGGCTAACTCTATGCCTACAAGGCAAGTGCAACAGTCCTGTAACAGAGGAGGACGACTAGACTCCCTTGAACAACAAGTCGAAGCATTGAACAACAAAATGAACTCCATGAGGCAGTTGTTGGAGTAACTGCAGCCTCGGCCCATGCCAGAGGCTAGGTACGCAACAGAACAAGTGGTCCAGAACCCCCCTCAACACTCTAACATGCCTGCTGCCTCACACAGAAGTCAGTAGCTTGGATCAGCGAGGCCGACGCTTTCTCATGTCTCCGGCACTGCAGCCATGTGTTGAGTATCAAATATTACATATTTTCCCCTATTTATATCTTGGTTTTATGAACATGATAAGGCTTAATGGTATATTTTATACATGTTTGTGTTGCAAGGAGAATCTGAGAGCTTAGATTGAAAAGAACGCTAAAAGCATGGATTTGATGCTCAAGAATCACCAAGGCGAATGATGAATCTTGGGAGACCAAGAATGAAGAATTCACATGCCAAAGATTTAAGGAAACCAAGTACTAAGGATGAAGAAATGACTTGAACGAATGCAGAATCCGTAGCAGAAAATATGACATTTTGGTTCGACCGAAATCACAGAAAACAGTCCAGTAAAAAAATAGGATAATTCGGTCCGATCTGAGCTAACTTTGGTCCGACCGAACCTTCGGTTGGAGTCGGTCCGACCTAAATTTGACAGATTTTCGGCAAAAGATTTTTCAGCATCAACTTTGGTCCGACTAAAATTACGCAGAATTGTCCAGTGAGAAAGTACGATTTTCAATCTTAATTCGGTCCAACCGAAGCCAACTTTGGTCCGACCGAAGCGTAACGCAGGATTTATGCGGAGTGTGTAAATAAAAGGTGGTTTCCGAAAATTCCAAGGAGTTGCGTAAGAAAGGGCTTCACAACTATAAATAGGAGTCCCTAAGACGTTCCTAGGTATCTTCTAGGGTTTAAGGAGTGGAGCAAAAGGATGGAGAGCCGCCTTCAAAAGTTTTTCTTCTTCTTTCTTAGTTACTTTTATGCTTTCCTTAAGAGATTTTGGTTTAATCATATCTATGGTTAACTAAACCTCTTAGCTAGGGGTAAGAGGTAAAGCTTGTAGCATGATTGGGATGTTTACTTTGCTTTGGTTATTGTTTTGATTGATCTTCATTGATTTTTAGTTGATTTTAAGGAATATTTTCAGTTTTCTATGGTTTGTTGTGACTCAAATTACAATAGACACTGCGATAGCTTTGAATATCTTCTTTTCCTATTTGAGATTGTGGGATTGGTAAATCCTGTTGTTCACCATCGTCTCTTAGGCATAGTAGGGTGATGGAATCCCTTTCAAATCTTCACAATTCTGATCCATTGAGGCTAGTTCAATGAAAAGTTCAGAGATTTGATAATCTCTTCTTCCAACTGGATAAAATAGGACTCTGATTCCATTTATGCCTCTTGAATCAAGTAAGGTAGTATCTTGATAGCTATAAGTGGATCTGTAACACTCTGTACTTTTCAGTATTGTAGTGTTATCGTATCACCCAACTTAGTATGAACACTAAACTAGCTTACTTGAATGGTCACCCTCATTATAGTCTAAATCTGACCGTCGAAAGTAATCCCCACCCACATATCAAACTATCAATTTAATTGATTATATAATGGCCCATCATAACTTCAGAAACACCTACTCTAGGACTTCAATCACTCGAATAGACCAATCAAACTGTTCATTTTAATACCAGGACTTGCATCATCCGATCCACCGTCCATCACGCCCATAACATCCTGTAAAGCGATCCATCACTTGATTGCACTGATTGAACAAGCTAAGCATTAAATCAGGCACCAAAGTCCACTTAGATGGTTCTTAGGACTATTATGACAATTGATAAGTGATTTGAATCAATTCGACCATTAGGTTATATGGCAAACGTTGCAGTTGAGCATATAACTATAAAGATGTGTATTTGCTCAAAATAACCTAATTGAATGGTTGGATGGAGATATACATTATAGTTTGTGGACTAAGCAACTTAAGAATCATTTGGGATTGATCAAATTAACATCCGAAGCCAATTTGACCGTTAAACGTCGGTAAAACTCCAAAAATCATGTACTGTGCCCCACTTGAGTTTCAGATCAACCCCTATATCGTGTCCGAAGATTCCTTAGGATCCTTAGAACTCTTTTAACCGTTGATGTTCAATTCCGAGATGATCCAGCCATCAGACTAACAAAAATCTACAATTAGAGCTAAAAATAAATAAAATTTGAAGTATGACCCATCAGTGTTTTGGATCTGCCTAATATGTGGTCAAAGGCCTTGACTTGGGCCCTCTAAAGAGAATGGATGGCGCGGATTTCACTGATCAATTTTGTGAACCCCACATTCATGTGAGGTGTATCTTATAGGTGTACTCCTATACAGCACTGAGACAGTTAGTCAGGTCAAGGGGCGCTGACTCGATGAATTCCAAAAAAAAAAAGGAGATTTCTCTCCTTCTTTCCCCCTACAGGGCTTTTAAACGGACACCGTCCGTATGCTTAGTTTGTGGCCCATCATCAAGGCCCGATGTAGAGATCCAAACCGTCCATCATGTGCACCCCTCAAATTTGACTAGGACTGTGCTATCCACACGAGCCCATGCACACGTACGAGTTCATAGAGACAGGTGCAAATGGTCAAGCGTGCGAGCAGGGTTGTGTTTCCAACTGCTCCGAAATTCATCCATTGTCACCAATGTGGGCTACCTAGAACCAATCCAAACCATCCATCTTGTAGAATCCTTAGGTACGACCAAACCCCAGCAATTTTCATGAGTTGAGACACCTATGAAGCCCACGATCTCAGGCACAATCTCACCTAAGTTTGACTACTTTGTCAAAAGTGAAAATTCTGTTTCCATTTCCTACTCGCCAGGCTGGTAATCTGCGTGAAGGTCCTCCTCCATCTCAACCGTCCATCTGAAGGGAATCCTAGCCCTGCATGCAGCGCCAACAAAAGGCAAACACCATGTTGACACAAAAAAGGCGGTGGGAGCTTTTCCCCTTGAGGGATATAGGCGCTGGCAAGATCTGAGCCCTTGCCTTGGCTTGTTCGATCAATCTCACACGTCCGAGCTAGGGCAGCCTCACATAGGGCGACCAACGTCCCGAAAACAACGCCCTTCACACAATATTTTAGTTGCGGCTGAAAATCTTGTGAGATATTGGAGGAATCACGATTGCTGATGGGATAAGTGGGCCCTGTAATGATCAATGGTCCCATTTAGCCCATTCAGATGGCTTGGATGGCCATCTTAGACCGTTGATGAGAACTCGCCATGAGAGGCGACTTCATCTTCCTTGTCCAGCTGGGAAACCCACCATGATGCTGCATGCCCCATTTTATGATCTAAGTCATTCATCTAGTGGCCCATAGTGCCAGATGATATCCACTACTATAAACTCCATCCATGCAAGGCAAAATGATATGTGCGGCCATCCATCCGAACCGCTTATGGCATGGGATAAACAATTGTTAGGTGCGGTCGAAAGCCAGCCCTAGCATATAAAAGGCCGCATTCTTCTCAGGATTGCAGCCAAGAATCCCTGGAACTAAGGATAGAAAACAGGAGAGGATAGAGGGAGAGAGAATCGGTGAGTGTTTGTGGTGTCGCACTACACCAGCGGCCCGAGTTAGCTCAAACTCAAGCGAGTTGGGGTGGCCAGTAGCCTCGGTTCTGAGAAAGATACAGAGAGGGAGAAAGAATAGAAAAGGAGAGGGAGAGTTTGAGTGAAAGAAAAGGGAGAGTGGGGAGGCCGGTCGCCACTGCACTTGCTGCCTTACCGCGACAAGTCTGTCCAGTCGGGTCGGACTGGACTGAGTCAAGTCGAGGACGTTGATTAGTGGTTAATGATGAGGGGCGAAAGGCCTGCCGTTTCGAGAACGACTTACATTACGGTCTTCGAGGCCGTGTCATTGGGCATGAGCTTCCGACTTTCCAAGCAGTAGTGATCCTATGTACCTAAAGCCTAGCCTGAAAATTGATCCTATGTACCTAAAGCCCAAGACAGGTCCAAAGCTGGGTCGGACTTGTCGGGTCAGGCGGGCCGCTGGCCTATTGCCACCCTTGTGTTCAAATCATAAGATTTCATGCTATGGGTTGATATTGATATTTATCTTAGATGTGGAGGTCAATAACATAGGCATTCCTATTGTTGCATATCATCTTCGAATGACCGAGAATATGTGGTATCAGATCTAGCAATTACTTTCTTCCCTGCATGTGAGAAATGCCAGGAATGGAATACACCTCTTCTAAGATTCCCTAAAGTGTTAGGAGAGATCTAAAGGAAGAAACCAAAAGAAGCAGAGAAAGCAAAACCACTGACAAACTCCACATCAGTATTCAGTACAACACAAGGTTTAGTGGAACCAATCTCATCGATGATTCAATCTCTAAATGCCCCAACTCCCTAAATAGGAAAGAAAAAAAAAATGTATTAAAAAATAGAACATGGTAGCCATGACAAATCAAACTCCATGACATCACAAACCCAAAAAAGGTTTTTTTTTTTAGAAATTTAAAAAAAAAAAAAAAAAAAAAAAAAAGAAAGAAAGAAAGAAGAAGAAATAGATACATGTTTCAAGAGCTTCTAGGGACTCCAAACCATGTAAGATTTTACACCAAATGCAATGTCCCAAGATCTCTCCTTTCCTAGGCTTCATTTACTTACACACCCAAGTAAAAAAGAACTTGCTACTGTGTTAAGCTGTCATTCTCCATACACACCAATCAGTTCAATATGGAAACAGATGGATTCCTTCCTCGATATATGGTTAATGATGAGGGGTGAAAGGCCCACCGTTTTGAGAACGGCTTACGTTCGGTCTTCGAGGCCGTGTCATTGGGCATGAGCTTCCGACTTTCCAGGCAGTAGTGTGGAGGGCTCAGATTTATGAGACTGAGTGGGCCGGCACACAGGCCGATCGAGGTTAGAGGAGGGGTCAGAAGAGACAGGTCCCCTCCAGTAGTTCCCAACAGCATCGACGACCACAGATGTACAGGAGCCACCTACCTGCTAGAGCACCAGCAGCCCCAGCAACACCTTCAGCGCCATCCCATCAGCCATTTACAGGGACTAATTTTGGATGTGGTGGGACAGGGCACCACTGTCTGAGTGCCCTCGCCCTCATCTACAGCCGCCTAGAGCACCACAACAGCCTTCACAGTAGCAGCCGAGGGCACCACAACAGCCCCCATAGCAGCAGCGACCGCAACCACCTCAGCCGCTGAGGCCCCAACAGCAGCAGAGACAACAGCACAGGCCGCCGCAAAGGCAGTAGCAGCACCAAGGACCTCAGAGGGGACAGACACCTCCCCAACCAGCTCAGGATAGATTCTATGCGGCTCAGCAGGACCCGCAGACTTCCGGAGGAGTTGTTGAGGGTATACTTCTAGTCTCTTCATGCATCGCCCGAGTACTATTTGATTCCGGCGCTTCGCACTCATTCATGTCCGAGGATTTTTACCTATCGACTGAATTACCGACAGAGTCTGTTAGTTAGGGATTGACCGTATCGACGCCCTTGGGGAAGACTACAGTATTGGGCCATTTTTGTTCGTCTTGCCCCGTTCTGGTCGGTGATAGCTTTTTGCCCGCTGACTTGTTTGTGCTGCCGATGACAGACTTCGACGTTATCTTAGGCATGGATTGGCTGGCCGAGTACCACGCCATTTTGAATTATTCTGCGAGGACAGTCACGTTCTGCATACCCGGCTTGCCACAGTTTTAGTTCGTTGCAGAGCCCCGAGGAGAACCATTATCTTGTTTGATGTCCTATGCAGTCGAGTAGCCCGTTGCTGTGTGTATTGATCAGTTGTCGATTGTCTGTGACTTCCCCGACATATTCCAGGAGATTCCGGGATTGCCACCATGCCGTCATATTAAGTTTTAGATTGATCTTGTGCCCGGTACCACACCTATCTCGAAGGCCCCGTACCGTATGACACCTATGAAGTTGCGTGAGCTGCAGCGGCAATTAGACGAGTTGCGCAAGTTGGGATTCAGTCATCTAAGCAGTTCTCCTTGGGGAGCGCTGGTACTCTTCATCAAGAAAAAGGATGACTCGTTGAGGCTCTACGTGGATTACCACGAGCTCAACCGGGTCACAATTAAGAACAAGTACCCGCTCCCGAGGATAGATGATTTGTTTGACCAACTGTAGGGTGCACTGTTCTTTTCAAAGATTGACTTGCGTTCCGGTTATCATCAGATTCGTGTACGAGAGGAGGACATCCCGAAGACGGCTTTCAGGACTCGTTATGGTCATTTTGAGTTTCAGGTCATGTCTTTTGGACTGACCAATGCACCCACGGTCTTCATGCAGTTGATGAACGAGGTCTTCCGTCCATATCTCGATCAGTTTGTTGTGATCTTCATCAACGACATTCTGATATATTCGAGGACCCGTGAGGACCACATGCAGCATCTGGAGATCACTTTGCAGACCCTCCATGCCATTTGGAGTGTACTAAACCCCGATGATTATCCTGAATGAGAATTGTACTGATATATGATGAGGATTGACATGCATAAGTTGTATCTTGCATTGCATGATCTTGACATGACCGATAGCATTCATTCTTGCTACGGCTGGTTGCATTCATGTACTCATCAGTACGATTCCGCATTACTCTGACATTGCATTCTGAGCACACTCATATTGCGCACGCACTTACACCACCCTCTAAGCTTTCTATAAGCTTATGCATGATTGATGCGTACAGGTGACGTCAGGACGCAGCCATAGTCTCGCCGCAGTTGAAGCGTGCAGCCGAGCTTTGGATTTTTTGTTATTATCACCTTCAGTATATTGTATTTCCTTTCATACGCCTTGTACTCAAAGTTTTTGATCATAGTGGATTTTGTGATGGTGTTCTTGTGGTTATTGTTCGTGGGTTATACTTGTGGTTATGCTCATTGCGAATCAAATCATGTTTGAAATCCTCCTTGTAGGATTCTAGGATCAGAACCTGGTGTATGGGTGTCACGAGCCGAGAATGGGGTACTACGGAGGTTGTCAGCGCCGGATTCGACGATCAAGAATTTTGTGAGTCCGGTTTCCGAGTTCAGGGCGTGACACCATCCATCCATTTGGATAAATTATTTTAGGGTTGAAAGCGCAAGTGAACCACACCACATGAAGCAGTGAAGATTTAAAGGCTACCATTGAAAATTTCTCGGGGGCCACGGTAGTTTTGGATGAAATTGATATTTATGTTTTCCCTTCGTACAAGTCTGTATGACCTTATGAACAGGCTAGATTGTAAATAAACATCATGATGGACCCTATGATGTTTTCAACGGTAAGATTTCAACCCCCATCGCTTAATGTGGCGTGGTCCACTAGAGCCTTTGACATGCCTCCTATTAAGGATAAAGCCCTTAAATAATATATCAAAATAAATAAACGGAGTGGATCAATCATATAAATTATATTATGGTGGGAAGCAGATTACCTCCTGCCCTTTTCTGGACCCCAATTCATCTAGGCCGCACTCGGTGGGGTTCATCACGATGTATGGATTTTATTTATGCTGTTCTTCTATTTTGGAAGATTATTATGAATCTAAAAATAAGCTAAGACCAAAGGCTCACTTGGACCTCCGAGTAGAGAGTAAAGGTTAACCATTAAAAATTTCCTGGGAGCCACAAAAGTTTTGGCTCAAGCTGATATTTATGATTTCCCTTCATCCTAAATATTTATGGAGAGCTACAAGAGTTTTGTCTCGAGCTGATATTTAAGATTTCTCTTCATCCTAAGCCTATTTGACCTTATAAATAGTTTGTATGATAAATAAACAACATGATAAGTCACAAGAAAGTTTCAAATGTGGGCTTCATTGTCACCACCACTTCCCATGGTATAGTCCCTTGAACCTTGAATCTACTAATTTTTGGTTCATGTTCTGAAATAATCTTCCAAAATGGATGGATGGCGTGGATAAAATCCATACATGTCTCACGTAGCGTTGCTTAGATGATTTAGTGTCCAAGTGGGGGTAAGACGCAATCGGCTTCCGTCCCACTGTGTAGTACCCGTTCCGGCCGATTTCCAACGGAAGAGGATGGATGAGAACGAAAGGGTAAAAATATCTTTTTAACCCTAGCTTATATAAGTTAGGAGGAATGGTTTCATAAATGTAAGATTTTAAGAAATCTTGCGGTAAAACTAATATCTAAGATGAATTTTTGGATAAAATTTCAACCTGAAATCAGATAGTGCTCCTCGCGACCAATCATAGACACATTTTGTTGTTTCAATATGTGCAAGTAAGGCTAATGGTTAGGTGACCAAACCGTTCATACGGTGAGACTGACCATGGATAGCTATGCGCCAAAGATTATCCAGATTTAAAGCTCCTGGACGAATAATCTTAGACGGTCTTTGGTTGAATAAAAACAACGGCTGTAATGATTCTTCAACGTGGGAGACTTTCGGTGCACGCACCGTTTTTTAGAGAAATTTCCAACTGTACAACCCATTTATGTCCCACCAACCTTTTTAAGCCCACTTGCTTTTTTACCTTCCAGGAATACTACCCGAACGTACGGACAGCTTTGCACATTACGAAAATGGCCCTGCTTTCAAAAAAGCAATTTCTGAATACTAGGGTGTCCTATGGCTACGGATTATAACCGTAACGATAACCGTAGCATAAAACAAGCAGGTAGTGGTGGACTGGGTCAAGCTGTTTGATGAATGCACTTTTTTTTTTTTTTTTTTTTTTTTTTTTTTTCCTACATGGAGAACTTTATTCTACCTACATTCTTGTCTAATACATATTAATATAAATATGTATATATAAGCATAAAAAAAAATTTCTCTGTTTTTTTTTTCATTTCTTTCTTTATTCATTTAACAAGAATATCTTCTAAACTAAAATTAGTTACTTGACATACCCTATATGATTTTAGGGTAGAAGAAGTTACTTTGGCCAACCAACCTGGTTATTTTTCAAGATTTCATCAAGTCGATGGTCGAAAATCCATTTCATTCACTTCGCGGTTAATTTCATTCATTTCATTTACTTCGCGATCAATTCCATGCATTTCACGGTCAATCCCGGCGATTCGCCTGCACTTTACGGTCAATTTCATGCATTTCATGGTTAATTCTCTTCACTTCACGGTCAATTCCGTGCATTTCAAGGTCAATTCCCTTCATTTCACGGTCAATTCCATGCATTTCACAGTCAATTTTGACGATTTTCCTTCACTTCATGGTCAATTCATTTCATTTCATGGTCAATTCCGTGCATTTTATAGTCAATTCCCTTCATTTCACGGTCAATTCATGCATTTCACGGTCAATTCCGGCGATTCCCTTTCACTTCACGGTCAATTCAATTCATTTCACGGTCAATTCCCTTTACTTCATGGTCAATTCCGTGCATTTCATGGTCAATTCCCTTCACTTCACAGTCAATTAAATGCATTTCACGGTCAATTCCCTTCACTTCACAGTCAATTCAATGCATTTTAAGGTCAATTCGCTTCACTTCATGGTCATTTTCATTCATTTCACGGTCAATTTCGACGATTTCCCTTCACTTCACGGTCATTTCCATGCATTTCACGGTCAATTCGCTTCACTTCACGGTCAATTCCGGCGATTCCTCTTCACTTCACGGTCAATTTCAAGCATTTCACGGTCAATTCCCTTCACTTCACAGTCATTTTCATTCATTTCATGGTCAATTTTGATGATTCCGTTTGGATTCACGGTCATTTCCATGCATTTCACAGTCAATTCCCTTCACTTCACGGTCGTTTCCACGCATTTCACGGTCAATTCGCTTCATTTCACGGTCATTTCCATGCATTTCACGGTCAATTCCTGCGATTCCGTTTCGATTCACGGTCATTTCCATGCATTTCATGGTCAATTCCCTTGACTTCACAGTCATTTCCACGCATTTCACGATCAATTCGCTTCACTTCACGGTCATTTCCATGCATTTCACAGTCAATTCCAACGATTCCGTTTGGATTCACGGTCATTTCCATGCATTTCATGGTCATTCCCTTCACGATCGTTTCCATGCATTTCACGGTCAATTCGCTTCACTTCACGGTCATTTCCATGCATTCACGGTCAATTCTGGCGATTCCGTTTGGATTCATGGTCATTTCCATGCATTTCACGGTCAATTCCCTTCACTTCACAGTCATTTCCACAGATTTCACGGTGTAGACACTGAAAAATCGGCGTCCACGTTGTTCACGTTGTTGCTGTAAAATGTTGATGTCGTGGTGATGCTGGGGGTGATTAAGCTGACTTATGATTGTTGGAGTCGCCACTAGCCGAATGATCTCAGAATCCCGCAGTCGGCTAGAACCACGGAATACGTAAGGTTGGAGAAATCCGAAGATTCTCCGACCTTAGATTGACTCCTGGTCTACGATCCGGGATTCCGGGTAAGGGACCTCGGTTACAAAGAGGGAAGGTGTTAGGCACCCTCTCTGCTCGTACAAGTGTACGGTCTCGACTTAGTGTGGTAAAATAATCTCAAGGGATGATGATGATGCTACGGTCATGATGGGACTAGTCACACGTGGATTTCTGATGTAGCAAGATCTGAAATTTCGACAGGCTACAGAGCATACGTCCGACAATGTGTCTAGAGGATGGATATGATGATGCTTATGCAAAGAGATAAGAAAAGTGGACTAGATCACTAGGAATTTCTGATGTGACAGGATCCGATGTACGGCAAGTCACAGAGCATACGTCCGCTAGAGATCTAGAGAAGCAGGGGGTTGAGAAGGGAGTAGATGTCATGATGAATGCTCGTATGTAAATGGATCTTTGGCTTGATTCTTGAGTAGGCTAAGATGTTGATTGAACCATGATCATCCTGGGCTAAGCTTATGGGTTGGAAGGGGTTGAGGTGAAGGCTTGAGAGGTGGCTGGAAAAGTTTGAGCTTGAAGGCTTGGGAGCTCCTTCCCTTCCTTCACCCTCTCTCTCTCTCTCTCTCTCTCTCTCTCTCTCTCTCTCTCTCTCTTTCTTTCTCTCACTCTTTCTCTCTCACTCTTTTTCTCTCACTCTCTCCCTCTCTCACTCTCATCCATGTATGTTGAAAATGAAAGGGGAGAGGGCTATTTATAGCCCTTTCCAATGGTTGTTTGGTAAATAGAGGATAAGGGGAGGGCAAATGCTAATGTGGCATGTGGTGATTGGTGGAGAGGAGAGAGATGCCACATGGCATGCTCCTATTGGCTAAAGGGGCTGGTAAAACGGTAAATAGTGAGGATGGAGAGGGTAAATATATAGAAAAGTTGACTTTGGACGCTGGGACAGCTGTCCCTGCTCAGATCGCACGCGGCGGAATTCCGATTACCGCCGGCGGTAGCCGGACTACCGCCCGGACCTGGTTGAGTCCGGAACTCGTGTGACTGGCTTCGTGCGCATTTTCTGGTAAGAAGTGGTAATTTGACTACCGCCGGCGGTAATCCGATTACCACCTCGGTACGGTTTTCCTCAAAATTCATCTAGTGAGTTCTTTTTTGGGTCCTTAGAGTGAAACAAAGTTCGTTTTGGATATTTGGCTCAGAATGGCTTGAAATTGGCTCGATTGTTACCCGAAAGTGACTCAAGAAATGGATCGATTCTGGACATGGTCTGGATTGAATGATGATTCATGATGGCTTAGGTTAGGATTAGGGTTAGGTTTAGGATATGATCATGGTTCTCGGATTGTCTTAACAAAATCAAGATATTAGCCTGGGTGGGGTGTCTACACACGGTCAATTCGCTTCACTTCACGGTCATTTCCATGCATTTCACGGTCATTTCCGGCAATTCCGTTTGTATTTACGGTCAATTCGCTTCACTTCACGATCATTTCCACGCATTTCACAGTCAATTCGCTTCACTTCATGATCATTTTCATGCATTTCACCATCATTTCCGGCAATTCCGTTTGCATTCGCGGTCATTTTCATGCATTTCATCCTCAATTCCCTTCACTTCACGGTCATTTCCACGCATTTCATAGTCAATTCACTTCACTTCACTGTCATTTTCATGCATTTCACCGTCATTTTCGGCAATTCCGTTTGCATTCACGGTCATTTTCATGCATTTCACACTCAATTCCCTTCACTTTACGGCTATTTCCACGCATTTCACGGTCAATTTGCTTCACTTCACGGTCATTTCCATGCATTTCACGGTCATTTCCGACAATTCCATTTGCATTCACGGTCATTTCCATGCATTTCACGCTCAATTCCCTTCACTTCACAGTCATTTCCACTCATTTTATGGTCAATTCGCTTCACTTCACGGTCATTTCCATGCACTTCACGGTCATTTCCAGCAATTCCGTTTGTATTTACGGTCATTTCCATGCATTTCACGCTCAATTCCCTTCACTTCGCAGTAATTTTCACGCATTTTACGGTCAATTCGCTTCACTTCACGGTCATTTGCATGCATTTCACGGTCATTTCTAGCGATTCCGTTTGGATTCACGGTCATTTGCATGCATTTCACGGTCAATTCCCTTCACTTCACGGTCATTTCCACGCATTTCACCATCAATTTGCTTCACTTCACGATCATTTCCATGCATTTCACAGTCATTTCCGGCAATTCCGTTTGCATTCACGGTCATTTCCATGCATTTCACGGTCAATTCCCTTCACTTCACGGTCATTTCCATGCATTTCACGGTCATTTCGGCAATTCCGTTTGGATTCACGGTCATTTCCATGCATTTCACAGTCAATTCCCTTCATTTCACGGTCATTTCCATTCATTTCACGGTCAATTCCGATGATTCCCCATTACTTCACGGTCAATTCCATGCATTTCATAGTAATTTCCATTCATTTCACGGTCAATTCCGGCGATTCTCCATCACTTCACGGTCAATTCCATGCATTTTCCAGTCAATCCCGGCGATTCCCCTTCACTTCACGGTCATTTCCATGTATTTCGCGGTCAATCCCCTTCATTTCATAGTCATCATAACATTTATTTTCCATCCAATCTATTCATAAGGTCACAAAGACCTGGATGAAGAGGAAAAACAAATTTCATTATGATCTAAAACTTCCGTGACCCCTAAAAGTGTTTCAATGGTAGACGTTCGATCATGCACTGCCTTTTACAGTGTGGTCCACTTGATAGCTAGATCTATCTAATTTTTCGTCTCAAGCCTTAATACGAGTTCGCCAAATAGATGGACGATTTGGATATAACACCTACCTCATAATGGGACCCACAAAAAGCAGTGGGGATTACAACAGGAAAAAAAAAAGCCAGCGAGTTGGGATCGACCGGGTACCATCCCGATCGACCGGGTCAATGGCTACGGATTATAACCGTAGCAATTCCCACCACTACGGTTATCACTACGGTTATAATCCGTAGCCACTGACCCGGTCGACCTCGACTCGCTGGTTGAAATGCGCAGACTGCTGCACTGGCGCAGCACTACGGTTATGGATACGGTTATAATCCGCAGCCACTGACCCAGTTGATCGGGTCCTAACCCAGTTGACCCCGACTCGCTGGGTTTTTTTTTTTTCCTGTTGTAATCCCCACCGCTTTTTGTGGGTCCCATTATGATGTATATGTTATATCCAAACCATCCATTTATTTGATGAACTCGAATTAAGGCTTGAGACGAAAAATAAGATAAATATAGCTATCGAGTGGACCACACTATAAAAAGCAGTGGCGGATTGAATGTCTACCATTGAAACCCTTTTAGGGGTCATAGAAGTTTTGGGTCATTATGAAATTTGTTTTTCCTCTTCATCCAGGTCTTTGTGACCTTATGAATAGATTGGATGGAAAATAAATGTTATGGTGGGCCCTACAAAATTTTCAATGGTGAAAATGAAATTTCCCACTGCTATGTGGTGTGGTCTATTTAATCTTTGGATATGATTTTTTTTTTGATAATGCTCCCAAATGATCTCAAAATATGGATGAACGGTGTGGATATAATAAATACATAACTGTGGGGCCCATGTGACCTTGATATCTTTTGAACCGTTCGTACAACTCGGAGTTATCTGCGCTCGTCTTCGAGCACCAGGCGATCCGCTTCCGGAAGGAAAAGTAGGGGCATTTTCGACCTGAGAAATGGGGCCGTACAGCTGGGGCTTATTCTTGGGAGGTAAAAAGCAACTGGGCTTAAAAGGTTGGTGGGCCATATATGGGTCCTACAGTTGGAAATTGCTCCGTTTTTACTTTTTTTATGGACGCGGATTTCCTGGAAAGCCTTTCGCATGAACTTCCCGCGGAAGAATGCTGAGTGGGGCCTACGGAGCTGTTTGTGTAAAATCCACCCCGTCCATCCGCTTTGAAAGATCATTTTATGAGTGCAAACAAAACAATAGGTGTATCGAACACTCAAGTGGACCACACGAGAGGAAACAGTGGGCATTCTGTGAGCACCATTGAAGCATTCTTCAAGCCATAAAAGTTGTGTATCAGTCTTTTTTCTCGGTTTTTTCATTAATCCCATTTTGAATAACCTTATAAACGGTTTGGATATCATATAAACATCAAGTTTGAGCCTAGGAAGGTTTCAACGGTGGAAATTTATTTCCACAATTTTCCCTCTTGTGTGACCCCCTTTGGTTTTGTATACATCTCATTTTTTGTCTCACGTACTAAAATAAGCTAGAAAAACGGATGGACGGAATGAATTTCTAAGATACATTTCAGTGGGCCCATCCAGCATCCTTGCGCTTTCGCAGGAAATCCGCGTCCGTTTTTTATCGGGATTAATGACTCGTAATAAATACCCCAACTTGCGAGCTAGGGTTGGTATGATTTTGGGTAATATCATTCAAGTTTTTTCCTCTCAAATACCGACCGACTCTGGTTGATCAAAGGATTCCATTTCCACGGCAAAGGTACGGACATTTCTATCTCCTCTTTCCCTTTTTTCTTTCTTTATATTGTTTCAGGCTCCTCTGTTTGATTTTCACCGTTTCACTGGGAAATGGTAAATCCCCTGCAAATGGGCGATTATTACCGTTTCACCTGTTTGGATATGGTGAGGAATTTTATTTCTTGGGAACCGGTTCAAAAGTTTTGGTAGTCATTTTAAGACCTCATCTTGATGTATATAATATATCTGTTCCGTCCATCCATTTTATCAACATTTTGAGACATGAGAAGAAAAATGAGTTAGATCCAACACTCATTGATCCAAACCAAAAGAAATAATGGCCCAAGAAGTTTTTAACGGTAAGTATTTAATTCACATTTTTCTATGGTGTGGCTCACTTGAGCTTTGGATAAGCCTCATTTTTTAGCGTATATCATAAATTCATATGACATAATGGGTGAACGGTGCAGATATATGATGTGCATCATGGTGGGACCCACAAATATTTCTCACTTTTACGTTGAAAAAAGTAAGCCGTCCAATCACGCTGTGAAAAACGTGCAGCGCTTCACTGCAGTTCCCTGGGAAGTAATAAATGCCAAAGGGAAAACGCATTTCCAGCGAATTCGCTGAAACAAACAGGCCCTTAGTTTATTTGAGCTGATTCTTTCTTCATTTTGAAGTATGATTGGCTGATTTTCTTACTCAAATGGACCAATTTATATGATAGAAAAGCATTATAAATAAATAGGAACGAAATCATCTCAACATACCTGGAGGGGGTTATAATGAATCAGCATCACCCTCTATTGAGGGTATATAAAGATGATAGATAGATATTGGTTTGGTTTTAGATCTTCCTTAATTCTATGGTTTTTGGTTGATTTGTTGAGCCATTTCACTTATTTAGAAGGATTTGCTCATTTCCGGTGATAGATGAAGATGATGTATGATTCAATGGATTGTGGTGGTCCACAAGATCCATCAAAAATGTTTCCAGATTTTTTCCAAACACGTAGGATCGTGTGATGATGCATCCTGGAGTTTCCAGATGTTCACACTCATGTGGTGTTGAGAATTTTATACAGATTAATGTAATATCTGTATAATATGGAAACCAAAAATCACTATGGTCAGAACTAAGGACAGGCTGAAGCACGTCTGAAACGCTGTCCTTAAAGCGTTATTTGCCCCTACTCAAGTGGATTGAGTATGCTGATAGGTTACAGGCAAATTGCTTCTAGGATACGACAAGCCTGGTGTGGGTCTGCGTTCAGCAAACACGAAGGCCCACCAAATGGAACTCTTTTACACACAATCTGGCAATATTACAATATAAAAGAAAAATCCCAAAAGAAAGAAGAAGAAAGAGAAAATTATTTTGACCACTGCACTGGTCAGTCCAAATCGTCAGCCACTGGTTCAGTTGAACAGTCCTAGACCACACCTCTGGTCTATTCTTCAAGCTAAGGTTCAATCCTTGCTTTTTTGCTGGAATACTATAATATTCTATGAGTGGAGAGGGGCTGGCTGTCAATGTTCGTAGGGTTTGCTGGAGTGAGTGAGATGGTTTGGAAACCCATCTAGACCCTCTTTTTATAGGCTATGATGGCTGGGGTTTATGGTCCAGGGAATTAAATTCCATGACCGTTTTCTAGCTGTTGGAGAAAACTAGCCGTTATATGGCTGTTGGAAACTAGCCGTTATATGGCTGTTGTGAGAGAGCTGGCTAGCCATTTTATAGCTGTTGGGCTAGCCGTTTTATGACTGTTAGCAACAGTTTCTGTAATTAACTCCATAGCTGTTACACATTTGTGCAACAGCTATATTTCCAGCCTCTATATAATCAGAGGGACTCTCATTCAGTCCTCTAGATTTTCGTCCAACCATCTGCCTTAGCCACTAGTCGCACCGCGACTCGCACCTGTCTCGCTCCGGTTCGCGAAGGGAGCGACCCTCTGCGACACGATGCGCACGTGCGAAGTGCAAAGTGCGCCACTAGCGCCTCTACAGCCACACTGCCTCACATGCCCACGCCCTCGCACCGAGCCCAAGCCCAAGACCGAGACCGAGACCAGACCGAGACCGAGACCGAGTCCGAGTCCGAGTCCGAGTCCGAGACGCGAGTCCGAGCCCGAGCCCGTGCCCGTGCCCTGCCCGTGCCCGAGCCCGAGCCCGAGCGCGAGCGCGAGCGCGCGCGCGGGTGTTCCAGTGCTTCGCACTGGAACACGCAAGGTCAATAGTCCACGGACTACCAAGGTAAATATTATAATACTCCGCTGTTTTCATTTAAACCCGATTTCTTTCTCTTCTCTTTCCCATGTGGGACTATTCCCAAAATCTTAAAAAACGTGTTTTTCAAACATTTTTTTTTTAAATACTTTATTATAATATATTATTAAAATATATATTAAAATCAATATATTTATAACAATCCCCCACTTGATTTTATAAAATATTTTCTCGGTTTAAACAATACTGCCAGAATAATCAGCTTATATGCATAAAGAAAGATATCTTTCGATTTTAATCTTCCCTTAGTGTAAGTATCTCAAAACTCTATCGAAATTACTGGTAGCCGCAGCTTTGAACCAGTTATTCCTAGATAACAGAGTTGGAGAAACCACACACATATTCGCTATGTGTTTATTAGAGTTCCCACAATCTTGCTCAGCACATTTAATGGCCATGTGCTTATCCTAATTCGTGAACGATCCCGAGAGAAAAACTCCTAACTCTCATGAGAGACGGCACCATCTCTACGTTCATATAGGTGAAATCCTTCCAGTGTCTCCGTTACTTTAAAACACTTGTCCTATAGACTGGATTTCATTAAGAGTTCTCAGACTCAACCCTCTTACGTAACGCTCAGCACTTATCTATTATGGATGAGGTTTTATTATTCAGTGCTGAAAAACTTTCCACATATCAGTGACTTGTTCTTACCCATTAAACCCAAAATTAGAGATTTTCTGATTTTAGGTTGGGTTACCATCACTGGTGGAACTTTGGTTGAAGAGTTTCAACCCCATCCCTCTAGATGTAGCCTTTACTACCTCTCTCGGTAGAGGTTTAGTAAAAGGATCTGCTAGGTTGTTGCTTGATTTCACATAGGAAATAGCAATGATTCCATCTCGAATCAATTGTCTGACATAATCATGTCGAAGACTGATATGTCTAGATTTACCATTATAAGTGCCGCTATAGGCTCTAGCTAATGTGGCTTCACTATCACAATGTAGTGACACAGCCGATATAGGCTTTACACAGAAAGGGATTTCTAATAGAAGATCCCTTAGCCACTCAGCCTCTTTGCCTGTTGCAGCCAGGGCTATGAATTCAGACTCCATAGTCGAATGCGTTATGCAAGTCTGTTTCTTGGATCCCCAAGATACAGCTGCACCTCCTAGGGTGAATACCCACCCTGTAGTAGACTTGTTGTCCCCTGCACTCGATATCCAGCTCGCATCGGTATATCCTTCCAATACGGCAGGAAACTCTGAATAGAATAGTCCTAAATCTTTGGTTGCTTTTAAGTAACCAAGGACTCTACTGATTGCATTCCAGTGTTCAGTACTGGGGTTACTAGTAAACCTACTAAGTTTACTTACAGCATATGCGATATCTGGTCTAGTGCATTGCATAGCATACATTAGACTTCCTATAGCACTTGCATATTCTAATTGTGCAACTGTTCTTCCAGTATTTTCTTTTAGCTTGATACTTGGATCAAATGGGGTTTTTGCTTCCTTTATATTTAGATGGTTAAACTTGTTTAGTATCTTCTCAATATAATGAGATTGACACAAAGCATAACCCCCACAATGTTTTTTAACTTTGATACCTAGAATGGTATCAACTTGTCCAAGATCCTTCATTTTGAATACAGAAGATAGAAACCTTTTTGTTTCAGTCACACCTTCCATTTTGTTACTTATTATTAACATGTCATCTACATATAGACAAATAATAACGATATAACTACCATCTACTTAGAGTAGAGTATATGCATTTGTCAGCTACATTATGCATGAAACCATGAGATAGTATTTTGGAATCAAACTTCTCATGCCACTGTTTTGGTGCTTGTTTTAATCCATACAATGATTTGACTAATCTACATACTTTGTTTTCATTTCCTGGTAGAATGAACCCTTCAGGTTGTTCCATGTATACCTCCTCATTGAGGTCACCATTCAGGAAAGCGGTCTTTACATCCATTTGATGGATGTGAAGATGATGTATAGAAGCTAGCGCAAATAATATCCTAATGGATGTTATCCTAGCTACAGGTGAGTATGTGTCAAAATAATCTATCCCTTCTTTTTGTCTAAAACCCTTAGCTACTAGTCGAGCTTTAAAGGTTTGGATAGTCCATCAGTGTGATATTTCTTCCTAAATACCCACTTGCAACCTATGGGTCTAGAACCTGGAGGTAAGTTTACTAGTTCCCATGTTTGATTTGATAGTATGGATTCCATTTCATCGTTTATAGCTTCTTTCCAGAAAGCTGAGTCTCTAGAGGATATAGCCTCTTTATATGATTTAGGATCATCTTCTATATTCATCACTATAGGTATTTGTCTTATAACATTTTCTCTATCTGCTTCTACTAGATGGAAAATGATACGTTGTGAGTCTATGTAGTCATCTCCTAGACTCTTCTCTATTCTTGTTCTTTGACTCCTACGAGGTTCAATAGGAGCTTCTACTATCTGTGGGGCTGTGCTATCTTGTTCTCTATTAGGAGATTGGATGTCATTATCCTTAGACTCCAAGGATAGTGAGTTCTCAAAGAACTCAACGTCTCTTGATTCTATTATTGTATTAGACTCCATGTCTAGAAGTCTATAAGCTTTACTATTTTGTGCATACCCTACGAAGGCACACTTAATAGCTCTTGGTCCTAACTTAGTTCTTTTTGGATCAGGGGTTCTGCAATATGCAAGACACCCCCACACTTTAAGATATCCTAGGTTAGGTTTTCTTCCTCTCCATGTTTCATATGGAGATATTCTATATTTTTTAGACGGAATTCTGTTTATAATATGGCATGCTGCAAGCAGTGCCTCACCCCATAGATTTAGTGGCAACTTTGCTCTTATCAGCATTGAGTTGACCATTTCTACTAATGTTCTATTCTTTCTTTCAGCTATTCCGTTTTGTTGAGTTTTATGTGTTGGTATGGATAGCTGTACATTGATGTATCAGTCCATGTTCTTCACAGAAGTTATCGAATTCATTGGAGAAGTATTCTCCTCCTCTATCGCTACGGAGAATTTTAATCTTCTTATTTAGTTGATTCTCTACTTCTGCTTTATATACTTTAAACATGTTCAATGCTTCATCTTTGCTCTTTAATAGGTACACATACACATATCTAGAGCAATCATCTATAAAGGTTATGAAGTACCGTTTACCTCCACGAGTAAGAATGCCGTTTAACTCACAGATATCACTGTGCACAAGATCCAATATTTGAGACGATCTTTCAACACTTGGAAAAGGTTTCTTCGTCATTTTGGATCGTATGCACACTTCACATTTTTCGGTTTCATTATCTGTGTATGAGATTAAACCATTCTTAGCCATGAACTTCAAGGTACTATACCCTATATGGGCTAATCTATCATGCCACAGTCCAGAGGATTCAACCATATACGCAGAAGTGCTACTTTCATTCAGAGAAAACTTAACCATTCCGTTACAAGCATATCCCTTCCCGACAAAATTCCCATTCTTGGACAGGATCAGTTTTCCTGACTCGTACACCACCCTTATGCCTGGTTTACCCAGAAGGTCCCCAGAAACTAAGTTTCGCCTCATGTCTGGAACGTGCAGTACATTGGTCAGAATCACTTTCTTCCCAGATGTGAATATCAGTTCGACAGTTCCTTTGCCGACGACCTTTGATCGGACTTCATTGCCCATTTGGACTTCTTGACCATCGGTCAATTCCTCATAGGTTTTGAAGGCTGATTTGTCGTAGCACACATGTACTGTAGCGGCAGTATCATACCACCAACCTGGAACTTTGCCTTGGATGGTATTCACCTCAGTGATCATAGCCACTATATCGCCTTCTTCTACTGCACTTGCCTCTTGTTTAGACTTGCGATATCGGCATACTCGAGCATAGTGCCCGGTTTTTCCACAGACATGGCATGGGCCTTTGAACTTTCCGTTCTTCTTTTGGGTGTTTTTCTTGAATTTCCCTTTATTGGGTTTCAGGGAATTGTCCTTCTCGGGATGTTTGTTATTAGAGTTCTCTACTGCATGAACCTTGGACGAGGCATTCCCGTTATCATTCTTTCTGTCACGGTTACGGGATTCTTCCTCAATTCTGAGGTGTTTCTGGATTTGTTCCAGTGTGTAGTCCTCAGTTTTATGCAGCAACTTCTTTCTATAGTCTTTCCACATCGGTGGCAATTTGGCAATTATAGCCCCGACTTGGAATGATTCAGGAAGATCTATCTTTATCGCTTTGATTTTGTTTACTATTAGCTGCAATTCTTGGATTTGGGGCAGAGCGCGGTTATTATCTACCATGTTGAAGTCGAAATACCTGGCGATGAGAAACTTGTTGGTACCTTCTTCTTCAGCTTTGTATTTGAACTCCAGAGCAGTCCAGATCTCCTTTGCTGATGACGTCTGTTGGTGATCGTACAGATCGTACAGTCGGGAGAGAGAGCGTTCAGAATGTGTCCTCGACACAAGAGTTCATCTTCGGCTCGTTTGGTGCGGGCGGCCACCTGTTCAGGTGTGTCGTCGTCGGTTGCTTCAGGTAGCGCTTGCAAATTTGGATCTAGTATGTAGTAGATCCTTAGCGCCGTTAGGAGAAATTTCAGCTTGTCTTGCCATCTTGTAAAATTGGTTCCATCGAACCGATCAAGACGTATCAAGTCCTGATTCATCAGCTTGATGGATGAAACACTGTCGGCTTCCATTACAAAAATAACGCTTTAAGATTGTTGAGAATTTTATACAGATTAATGTAATATCTGTATAATATGGAAACCAAAAATCACTACGGTCAGAACTAAGGACAGGCTGAAGCACGTCTGAAACGCTGTCCTTAAAGCGTTATTTGCCCCTACTCAAGTGGATTGAGTATGCTGATAGGTTACAGGCAAATTGCTTCTAGGATACGACAAGCCTGGTGTGGGTCTGCGTTCAGCAAACACGAAGGCCCACCAAATGGAACTCTTTTACACACTATCTGGCAATATTACAATATAAAAGAAAAATCCCAAAAGAAAGAAGAAGAAAGAGAAAATTATTTTGACCACTGCACTGGTCAGTTCAATTCGTCAGCCACTGGTTCAGTTGAACAGTCCTAGACCACACCTCTGGTCTATTCTTCAAGCTAAGGTTCAAGCCTTGCTTTGTTGCTGGATTACTATAATTCTATGAGTGGAGAGGGGCTGGCTGTCATGTTCGTATGGGTTTGCTGGAGTGAGTTGAGATGGTTTGGAAACCCATCTAGACCCTCTTTTTATAGGCTATGATGGCTGGGGTTTATGGTCCAGGGAATTAAATTCCATGACCGTTTTCTAGCTGTTGGAGAAAACTAGCCGTTATATGGCTGTTGGAAACTAGCCGTTATATGGCTGTTGTGAGAGAGCTGGCTAGCCATTTTATAGCTGTTGGGCTAGCCGTTTTATGACTGTTAGCAACAGTTTCTGTAATTAACTCCATAGCTGTTACACATTTGTGCAACAGCTATATTTCCAGCCTCTATATAATCAGAGGGACTCTCATTCAGTCCTCTAGATTTTCGTCCAACCATCTGCCTTAGCCACTAGCGCGGTTGACCGAGACCGAGACCGAGACGAGGCCCTAGTCCAGTCCGAGTCCGATGTCCGAGTCCGAGCCGTGCCCGTTGACGTGCCGTGCCCGAGCCCGAGCCCGAGCCCGAGCCGCCGAGAGCGGCGAGCGCGCGCGCGGGTGTTCCAGTGCTTCGCACTGGAACACGCAAGGTCAATAGTCCACGGACTACCAAGGTAAATATTAATACTCCGCTGTTTTCATTTAAACCCGATTTCTTTCTCTTCTCTTTCCCATGTGGGACTATTCCCAAAATCTTAAAAAACGTGTTTTTCAAACAATTTTTTTAAATACTTATTATAATATATTATTAAAATATATATTAAAATCAATATATTTATAACATGTGGTTTATAGAAGAGAAATGTGTAATTTACTATCATGATTTTATATCAGAAATTTTCATAGCGTGTGTTGATACTGGTAGACTCATACCCTTTGCCTTTCTTGTCTTATTTCTCTTCTTGCTTTAATAAATTTGCCTTACTAAAAGGGGTTTGTTGCTGTCATTCACATTTAGGCTAGTAGACTATAAGGACACTTCTATAGTTTTTTTTTTTTTTTTTTTTAACATTTTTTCTATTTTTGCATCTATTGATGGTTTTCTGAAAATTGGAATAAGATCTAAGGTGCATTCTGATCCAGATCTGATTTCTCCCATTTAGATCCAAATCATGTGGTTTTGGTGCCATGGATTCTTTATCCAAGGATATGTATATAAAATCCATGGTTATTCATTAAAACTGCCTCATGGTTGACGATTTAGACTGTTGTTCTATGACCATATATAGTTGATGGCCCTTCCCCTAAAGTTTCAATTTGATGATGATGGCCCCTTGGTTGGTGATCCCTATGGTAAGCCAGAGTCCTAAGACCGATGGGTACTTGAACCTGATCAAGTTCAGGTCTACGCCAACAAAGGATGGTACTTGGACCTGAACCCGGTCTTCATATGACCTTGACCTGAACCCGATCCCGTTGGCTGGGGTCTGGGTCAAGTACACTAGGACCCTACCTGAATCCCCACTATGGCTCTACTCCCATTGAATAATCCTCTCCATAGGATAGGTAAGCCTTTTCTTAATGTGGACCATTGGCAAAGCTATCTATCTGCGATGCACTGTTTGACAGTTAAAATAATCCAACAGAAGTGATTCCTGTGGTAGAGCATGATCATAATGGCTCACCATATTAGTGAAAGGTGTGTCCAACATGCATGTTTTGCTAGATCAAGCATTATATGATACTTTAATTTATGGAGGGGCTTGGAATGAGAGGATGCACAGTAACCTAGAGCCATCTGATTGTACAAGTGAGGCCCGTGATTCTAATTAAGATAGTGATTTTGGTCAACTATGCTTGGACCATGCCCCAAATATCTTTAGGATTGGACAATTCTAACTCTTAAATAGGTGGCCTGCAAACAGATAGTGCATGAGAAAACAATGCAGCAACTGCCCATATTTGGTAGGAAAAGAACTAAAGGTTGGATTACTAGGATTTTCTAGTCTGGGAAATTTTTGGGGCATGGTTCATCTGTTGTGTCTCAGGCATAGGAGATCCATGTTCTTGAAAACCAAATCATGCTCCTTGCTTGTTCAAATAAGTAGACAAGGAAATTATGATATAATTACAACGTAACTGATGTTAGATCAAATGGAAGACAAATAAGTATTCAAGAATATAGGTCTTTTGTTTTGCAAACATGAATGTAAAAAATTTTGTTCTTGGGTTTCTTCTGCATAACAATAGTTTTCTTGTTATACATGTTCAGTTCTTTATAGCGCATTTGATGTCTACGAACAAAGTGGTGCTACTCTGTAGAGTAGGAGGCGAATTCATTTGGGAATCCAGTAACGTTTATTACAAGGGAGGCACAAACCGGATAGTTCATGTTGATCGAGCGATCAATTACCTCAATCTTTTATGCAAAGTGCGTGGGATTTGCAAGTTGACTGATGCTAGCAGCATCCAATATAAATATCCTGGTCTAGATTTGGATTCACTTGTGTTGATTGAGAATGATGACGATATATCAAATATGATGGATGCATTTCCTCAAAGTAACGAGCCCATTCATCTCTTTGTCTTGTGTGCCCAAAACCCTTTAATCCCCATTGCAACCCCCAGGTACTTCACTACAAATTTATTCTTTTTCTTAGTTATGTAGTTCACTGGTTCTTCCTCTCTTGTGACTAACTTTGTTTCTTCAGTAATCTGATGCAGAATGCTGATATTGGAAGTGCTCAAGCATCATTGCAGGATTTACATGTAGGTTATAAAGCACTTGCATCTTCTTTGCATATTGTTGATGCCAATAACCATGATGTTCCAAGTGCATCAAATGATTTGAATAATCCCGTCAACAACATGCAGAAAGTGATGCCGGTTTTAAAAGAAGGCCAAGAATTTGAAGATGCAAATGCTTTCCACAAGGCTTTAAAGGAGTATGCCAAACGTTCAAATTTCCAATACAAGCGAACGAGGTCGGGCGGTGGCCATTTTCAGGCGAAATGCATTAAAGATGATTGCTTATGGTGTATACGTGCGTGTAAGCTTCTTGACAAGCCTATATTCAAGATAAAATTCTTGAAGGAAAACCATACTTGTAATGTTACAAATAAGCCAACAATGTGATGCCGACATCAGTGGTGCACCCTTTAGAGTGTATTAGAGGAGGAGGAGGCGTCGACAGGTACTCTGGAGCATAGGAGTTTATGTAGATGGACGTCAGGTCCATCAGACTCATTTTCTGACGCGCTATGATTGTAGGAGCGGCATGACTGTACCCTGACCGCAGGCCCATGGGGGACGGATTTCACACCCTATCGCGTGGGTGTTTTCAAGTGTTGGCGGTTTGTTTTTTTTTTTTTCCTAAGGGCTATAGTTCCCTTCTTTTTTTTTCATCTTTTTGTTATTTTCCTTGCTTTTAGTGGCTTTAGTGTATTTTTACTTTTTCCATGGCTTATATATACACTGCGAGAAACCCTATTTTATTATTATTGAATGAATAAAAATTTGTATGCTTTCTTTTTCTTTTATCAAAGAGATTAAGGTTTCAGGATTGACCCTTGAATGTTGAAGATTTCACTCGGTTTCCAGATTTTGACTTCTTTCCATATCTTCGAAGTGCAAGAAAAGGTAAGAATCAACATTCTTCTTTTATTTAATGCCCTAAAATTCGTACTCCATCTTATCTCCAACCCATCTCACTTCTTCATTTCTTTCGTTCATATCTGGATATTCCCTTTTGGTTTGAATGGAAAAGAGGGATGACTAGTCAGTATAATTGGATCCCAATTTGACTGTGGATTGGCTTATGCTAGATTTGGGATATCCCCATATCCTTAGGTCCTCCCTTTTTATTATTTAGATTATTCTATGCTAAGGGGCATGATACCAACGGAATGATTTCATCTGTGTTGAGATTTATTTTATTGACGTGATTGATAATGGTTATTGCTTCATTTTATTATTTGAATATCTTTAACCTGATTATACATGCATCTATGGTTAGGTCATTACATGTCCCTGCATTACAATGTCAAACACAAAGGCGCGTAGACAAGCTAGTAATAAATGGATTGCAACTTTGGTCAAGGATTGACAACGGAAAAATTTGGATTGTACACCCAAAGATATCGTCGATGAGATTAGTCGAGAATACAAGATCAAAGTTATGATAAAGCTTGGAGGGGTAAAGAATTGGCACTCAAAGAGATGCACTTTGAACTATCTTAGGTTGCTTGTAAGGATATTGAGATGATAAATCCAGGAAGCACGACAAAGCTTAGCAGGTCATCTGACAACTCAGACTTTTTATTGCATACAAGGCTGCAATTTGTGGTTTCAAGAAAGCATGCAGACCAGTTGTGAGGCTTGATCGTATGAAGATGAAAGGAGAATACCCAGGTGAGTGGTTCTTAGCCAGTGCCATTGATGCTACCTGCGATGATTTCCTAGTCTCATATGCATTTGTTGAATGGAGAACATAGAGAGATGGAAATGGTTTTGTGGGGAGTTGACTCAAGTGTTGGAAAGTGTATCTGGATTAACATTTATATGACATAGGCAAGAAGGGATTCTTGAAGAGGGTAGTGATTTCTTTCCATATGCATCATCTTGTGAAGCTGTTTTGTGAAATTCTGCAGAAGTTCAAATGAGATGATTTGTTTGATCTTTTTTGGAGTGCAACTTTTGCACCGCTTCATTCTGAATTTGATGATTACATGCGTCGGATTCAGGGTAAATATAAAGAAGCATGAATTTTGTAAAGGATATTAATCCTAAGCAGGAGACATGTTCATGGTTGCCAAATACCAGGAGACATGTTCAGAGGTTATTCATCCATTGACATTTGAGCCTAAGCAGACGAAGAAGAGAAAATATGTAGATTATTAACCCATTGGGTTCAACCAGGAAGATGGCGATGATATTATTGATGTTTTCCACCTGATGAACAGAGTATGTCACACACAACATGGTGGTCCCACAGTGCTGTCGTTGCTAAGGATTCCTGTCGTGGGATGGATGTGCCATGTGTCTTTGGTTCCATTTGGCATGCATCATAAGCATTATGTGGCTAAGAGTGATATCAATTTGGTTATTTTCTTATGATTACTATTATGAGGATGATGATGATGAATGTTGGACGTTTGGTGTGGACACAAATTGCCATGTCATAAATTAATGATGAACTATGTAAATTAATTTTTTACTTTGTTTTTTTTTAAAAAAAAAAAATTATTTTAATAATTAAATTTCTTATGTCAAGAATTTATTAATAAAATTCTACAAATTTTTTTTTTTTTTTTTTAAAGGTGAAAAAACAATCTCCTTGTCAGAAGTATCAGATGGTTAAGATCCCTATCCATGTGATTTTTAAGCTGCCATACACTGCCCACAACCCTACGAGCATAGGACTTGCCCCTAAAAACAGAGGACTTGTAAGGAAGCGGCCTTCTTGCTGAAAAGGCAGGTCTCAATGTAGCATATGGCCAGTGTATGCTACATATTTATTGGCACAGGTTCTAGCATGTGTCACAACCCAGTGGGCCACATATTTTGAGATGATCTCCTGATTTGAAGAGTACATTTTTTCAACACTAGCTTATAATCACGATTAATGATCCAAATCAATGATTTTTAGAGTTTGAATACAAGCTATTTGCACCCATTTTTGGCACACACTTGTGCACCAATAAGATTGTGTCACATGTCGGCACTAGGTGCCTAATAATGATCAAAAGCGTACTCGCATTTGAGGATATATTTCACCCCCAATCTTTCAACGCATTACCTGCCAAAAGTGAAGTGGCACAGAACCTTATGCATTCTTGCGGAAAAAGGCAAAGTGAAGAATGGCACGTAGCCCTAATTTGTGTGTCATATATGACCAAGGCAGCATGTTTGACATGTCTATAAAAGACCCATTGGGGTAAAGATTTTATCACAAATCTGAATATGCTTGGTAAAACCCCCTCACAATCCTTCTAAAATGTGTGATATTTACAGAGATGTTTAATGCTCTTGTGGTGATTATGAAAATTTGAGAATGGGATCAACATCTCCATGGCCATGATGCCAAGAGATTTGAAAACAGTTTATGATATTCGAAGATCTCTTAAGCTAGATGAGATGATCAAAGAATAATTGAAAATCGTGACAACTAAAAATCATGGATTAGCAAGGAAACCCGACTAGGGTTTCGTCGCATCCTAGAAGCCTATAAAATGAGAACATGACGAAGAGCTCTAAGCCCATGCCAAACACAATCAGTCTATACAACAGAACATTGCTTTTTTATCCTAATTTAACTTTAGTCCCTTCACTTCTGTCCAGTCATGTTGAAGAACATATGAGCTTTGGTTAGCTTAGATTGTCATTATCCATTGCCATTGTGGCAGTACATTTATTTAACGTCTCCATTGCCATTGTGGCAGTACATTTATTTAACGTCTCCTAACTCAACACTCAAGTATCGGTGACTCAGGTTCTAAATTTGAGGGTGTTAACTAATTAATGAATGAATAGTCCTTAAAATACCCCATTATTTTATTTTTATTTTTTTAAAATTTTACATTTAGCAATTCGCATTCACGTATACATTAAACAAAAGAGAGAGAAAGCGAACTTTGCTATCAGAGTCCAAACATTATATAAACAACTCACATGTCTAACTTATTATAAATTGAAATACATACACAAGTCCTACTAAGTATAAACCTAAACTACTTGTGGTGAACACTCCAACAGTTCCGCCGCATCATAGCTTCGTTCTAGCTCTGGCAATATCTGTTGTGTGTTCGAACATTAAATGGATGAGTGTCCATCTCAGTGAGAAACCCTCCAAATTTCATACATGACATATTAGCCAGGTATAGTTTTTCAAATAGAATTAGCAATTCACAAACATAATATTCACACATATTGATTTTTCTTAAATGCATGTATTCATTAAATATTCTCAGACCTAGGGATGCACATTTAGCTCGCGATTTAGGGATAAAACCCACCATGCAAAAAAGGATGACTCATAGTGAACTAGTCATGCAACAAAATACCCTATAGTACAACCCATAATGCCTAGCCACCTAGTAAATCCCATGAAAAGGATGATCCATAGTGATCTAGTCATATAATAAAATACCTTATGGTACGACCTACAATGACGAGTCACCCGGTAAAATCAACATGCCATGTATGCATAATTGGCCTAATATTTATTAGTTCAATTTACAAAACAAAAGTTATGGTAAACCATTCAACTAGTGGCAAAACATGATAATTCAAGTTAATTACCTTTCCATCACATGTCCAAATCTAGATATTTCAAAGCGATTCAACACAACAAGTCGCTTAGGTAATCAAGTCCAATCAAGGACACAATTATGGTTCATCCCACAAAAAACATTGGGCACAATGTTTCACAAAAATGGAATTTATAAATCAAATTTTTATAATTTTCCCAAGAAAAAGGCCACTGTTCAAGGTATGATTCCACAAGTGTTACAACCATTCATATCAATTTCCAAACATGAATTATACCTCCCATAAATTCAATAACATGGCAATTCAAACCACACATAAACCATCTCCCACAAATTCACAATTTACATGAATCGTATCCAATTGCCACTTTCAAATTTGTTTGGCAATTCAAACCACACATATCGACCAACTATCTCCCACAAATTCACATTTACATGAATCATATCCAATTGTCACTTTCAAATTTGAGTAATCCCAATTCCACATTTTCATGAATCTAAGCATAATAACATTCAAACACATAACTTAAAGCATGCATGCTAGCATTCAAATTCGTGTGAATCATACAAGAACATAGGTATATTCATATGGTATTATGCACACAAGAGTGCTTGTATATGAATCATTCTAAACAAAAGAATTAAATATATGATTAATGATTTACTCATATTATTCAATGATAAAAAAAATTACACATTTAAACATGGATTTCAAGAACTACCCATGATACCTCAATTTCAAATTGACAACATAATGCAATTACGAAAACTATTGCTAAACTAAAAATGTTGGGAAAAACTTGAGGGGTAAATTATCACCTTTCGAGTGTGTCACGACCTAACATCGATAGGGCACGAGATGAGGCTTTAGGATCGAATCCTAATAATATTTTTCAAACATTGTACGGTTAGGACGGATGTACTTTTTTGGTTGAAATAGATCCAAAATTAGAATAGATCAATGGTTTCGATTTAATTGTGGAACATGAATTTGGAGATTTGAAATCTAATTACACCATGAAAAATAATAATGGAGTAAAAGTAATAACTAATAATAATAATGATAATAATAATAATAATAATAATAATAATAATAATAATAATAATAATAATGAGGAATAATATCAATTAATAACATTCTATTAAGAAATAATAATAATAATAATCACGATGATTAATAATTATTATAAAAATAACAATAATAATTTAATAAAAAAGCAATAAAAATAATAATAATGTGAATAATAATAATTAATAATAACAAATAAATATTATAAAAATAATATCTAATATCAATAATAAAATTTAATAATATCTAATAATAACAACAACAATAAGTAATATTATTAGTAATAATAATAATAATAACAAATAAAATAATTGATAAAAACAACTCACCAAGCTTGATAGCCTGGAATCAATTGACCAAAACCAGCCCCGATTCGCACCCGGAGGTCTCAATCGAGTCAACTCAGAAATGACTCGATGACGAAATAGAGGCAACTTAGTCCAATACAGCCACCGATTTAGACCAAAATCTCTGAAACCTAGCCAAGTTACAATAGTTGTTGACCCAGACTTGATCTAGACTAGTATTGTTGAACTAGAAACTCCTCCAGATGACTCGACTCAGATTCGAACTAGTGAGAAAACTGAGTTAACTCATCACGACTCGAACTCGACTTCTAGTTACAAATTCTCCTCCCACTGCTCGAACAGAAGAGTTCCCTAAACTAACAAAGCTTCAGACTTAGCTCATCTTGATTGAATTAACATTCTAGCAGCTTCCTCGGGGACGAACAAACCGCCCTTGACTCGGTCAAACTCGGTGCGGCACCACACGACTCTCTCTCTCTCTCTCTCTCTCTCTCTCTCTCTCTCTCTCTCTCTCTCTCCCTCCCTCTTTATCCTCTACTTGAATCTCTCCAATCATAAAGGCGTGTTTGAAGGAGAGCAGGGCTATTTATAGCCACACAAATATAAAATTTCGGGTCCAAACAGTTTTAGTGTTAGGTCGACGCTAGACCGAAGCACAGCACAAGTTCATGTATCATTACTCGATATAACTTTCATCTTAAAGTGTTGTGTTTCTTCCAAGAGATCACTATAGATTGATTTCTAGTTAAATGGCTCACCCAAAGAATGATTCTGATCACAGATCAGGGCCCATCCACTAATGTGCAAATTTGGGTTGAAACGGAAAAGATGACTTGGGCTGTAATGACATATTCAAAACAGAGGGTTATTCCTCTAGTTTCTTCACACTTGACAGTTTGGACCCACAAAGCTTGTGGGACCCACTAATCACAGGGTCAGAAGCAAAAACTCGATGGGTTCTGAGTTTTTGAGTTCTGCTCAATAAATTGCAATCCTTGGAGATATCTTACGACAAAGCTCATTTAGTTGCAATCGAAGCTTCTAGTCTCTGTAACTACTAGGTGGACCCCACCCATTGGAAGATAGGGAGATAGGCCTGGCAGTTTCAAAACTGTTCATGTTCCAAACAACCTTTTATCTTCCTAAAAAGCCTTTTATCTGTCAATTTTGGAAATGTTCATCTCCTTCTATCAATGACTTTTATGGTGGCATCCCTATATAATGGGTAGAAACCAATGACCAAACGATACAGAATCTCAAGAGGTATTGCAAGAGGGAAGTCAAGTTCCATCACTACCACATAACTTACAGTGTGGATCTTGTTTGAAGGAGAGTGTTACTTTAAACCTCTTCTTATGTCAGTGAAAGCGGTGTAACTCTCTTCCAATGACGTGAGACGCATCCGGGAATATCCAACAACCAAACCTCCATCTTCCACTATCGTTGGATCCAGGAAATTGCTTTGAGTGGCCATTTCCTAGCATTGGTATTAAAGCCATAGAGGTGTGCCTTTATTACTTACTCAATTTTCACTATTCAATCTTTCTCTCTTTTTGCATAAATTGGAACTTTATTACCAGGGATCGAAATCCCTGTCCGAATGGGTGAATGACTTTTACTCGTAACTAACTATGGCCAGCAAGTTAATTGGTTGATTACTAGTTGCAAGTAGATAGAGAAAGAGAGACATGAGATCAAGAACAATATATAGTCATGCCCTATTCGAATTAATGGCCGACTAGAAATGGTCGTTTTCGACCAAAGCGGATGTTTTTTGGATCAAGATAACTGAATTTTAACCAACATGGTCGATTTTTATGTTTTCAACCAAGATGGTCATTTTTTTAAATACCAAAATGGCAGATTTTTATGTTTTCGACCAAGATGGCCGATTTTTGACCAACATGCCCGTTTTTTATGTTTTCGACCCAGATAACCGATTTTTGACCAAGATGGCTAATTTTGGTGTTTTCAACCAAGATGACCAAATTGCAACCAACATGGCCGATTTTGATATTTTCAACAAACATAGCTGTTTTTGCCGATTTCGCCCAAAATATTAGTTTTGACCAGATTGGCTTTTTTCGACCAAACTAATTTGCTCAACCATGTAAAAGCAGTAACCATAGGTTGCAGTATCGACGGTACATGTAGAAATCAGTAAATACTATTGTAGATTAGAGGGTAGTAGGTTTCTAATGCGCCAGTTGGCCCCTTGTAAGTTTTTTAATGTTAATAATGTACAACCGACCCACTACAGTCTGGCTATGAATATTCGATCCCATAATATTAAAAAATAATAAAGGATTACAATGCATTTATAGAAGCATCTGATGTATAATAATATTAAAACGACCATTCAAAGGCTACGACTGGAGTTTAGTTCAATTAAAGAGTCAGCCCATGCCGGCTCCACCTTATTAAGTACAAAAGAGTTTTTGTTCACCCAGAACAAAAGAAAGAAAAGTATAAAAGGAGATGCCCTATCAAGGCCTTAAGCCTGCCTTCTGATGGTTTAAGAAACGCTTTCTGACATCATTTATCATCACTAGTGTCTCTCATCTGAGCCTTTCAAGTAAGCACTTTTTGTTAGTGCGCTAATTTATGCACCCTATTTGTCAATCATGTGAGTCCTTGTGTTATGCAGTCAGTTGAGCCCTTAAAAGCTGAAGACCGAATATACAAGTGAAGGTGGAGCATCAAGGAGCAAAAAAAATGGTGCATTGGTGACCCTAACTCTTGACCCAAAACAACAAACTTCTTGATGATCTTAAACCCAATAGGTAAAATCTTTATTGATTATCCCTTAAGCCATAGGAGCCTAAATTGACCACCCTTAGCTTTCCTGTGACATTTATTGTCTAGTGATAGTCTCAATATTTGATAATCATATTGATTAACCTATAAATCATGCGGTAACTCTTGTAATCTATGTTACATGTGTTAATTTTAGGATCGTTTGGAAGAATCCTTAATTTTAAAAATAAGTATAGGAAAACCTAATATGTTTAGCCCTTTTTCATAGGTTGATTCACACACATGCACTCAGAAGGCTTAAATTATTTGAATATAACCTTTACCTCTTGGGATTTACATGAACATGAATTATAATATGCCCTAGTGTAAGTCATACTTGATTCGTGTGGTTATAATGTGCACTTGAATTTGCACCTTGTACTACTGGTCATCCTGTAAAATGAATTAAATGGAATTAGTTGTAGACTTACCATCCCTGTAAATTATTATGCCCTATTTAACTTTTTTGGGTGGAATCACTTTTGTTATGTCCTTGAACGGACTTGATGCCTAGTTGACCTGTTGGGAGGAACCCTTTTTGTTGAGATTGTATATGAATTGGTGACTGAAAAGTCTACTTGTTGGACCAGGGCTACCCACTAGTTGTAGAGGTTATTTGAATGAGCTGTTTGTGAATCGGACTAATAAAGGTTAGATTAATCATGCATTCATGGCATAAGAGAATTATCGGGTAGCTAGATATTGTGGTAGCACATACCTTTGAGTATTTTCATTGGCTCCTAATCAATTGTACGAATACCCCTTTGTGAGATGAAAATCAAAGGAGGAAACTGTTTTCTTTTGCTATGGCCCACAACAGTTTTGGATCAATGTAAGAGTTGGGCGCTGGGGGTTTCATGGGGTGCTGCATCAAGTGGACCATTCAGATTTTGGACTAACATCACGTGTTATGAGTTGTCAAAAAGTTCTCACAAGAACTCGTGAGAACTGGTGCGCAGCTGAGCATTTTTATGGAAGGGGATTGCGTACTAGTAAACTCTGTGGGATCCACCGTGATTTATGTATTTGATCCACCCTGTCCATCCATTTTAATAGTTAATTTTAATAGTAAACTATGTGGATGGCTTAAAGTAAGACATGTCCAGTGGTATATATACAACGGTACAATGTACACTCATCAGATGGCTGGTTTGTTTGATGGAGGTTACAAAAAAATGTGGTGGAAAAACATATGGTCAACCTGGATATACAAAAAATATATTAAGATGGGCTGCACATGGATTTTTGGATTCTTTTAATGCATTTATTTTTTAATATATTAAGGTGGGTTGCAAATGGATTCTTTTTATGCATTTATTTATTAATATATTAAGGTGGGCTGCACAGATCCTATCCTAATATGCTCCCTTGGATTCTTTTAATGCATTTATTATTATTATTTTTTTTTAATGATTTTCATGCATTTGGATTCTAAAAATTGGACGGTAATAATAATTTTGATTTTGTTATATATGGACCATTTATGCTTAATGGTATGTATTTCTTGACTTAATAATTCCTTAATTTTTAGATCTATTTGTGAAATGGATTCAAATTTCGAGATGGATTAATGTTTCTTAGATTATTAATGTTTTTAAGTTTCTTCTCAATTCTTAAATTGAGTTATTGCTCCATATTATAGATATTTTGAATTCATGGGCCCACTTGATAATTAGTTTGGCCTAAGAATTATCTCAAATATTCATCTTGATGGGCTTAATAAAATTACATATTTGATCCCATGCATTTTTATATGATCATAACATTTTGGAACAATTCCCTAATCCAAGTTCTGCTCGGTGTGAATATACAACTTTTTACCTATAAGTAACTTACCGGTTACCCAAACAGAAAAACTAACTTACCTGTAAGCTTACATCCAAACAGATTACCTGCAAGTAACTTTCACCTATAAGTGACTTACAGGTAAGTTAGTTACCTGTAAGTCACTTACAACTTAAAAGTACTAACCTGTAAGTCACTTGCAACTTAAAAGAACTAACAGGTTACCTTTGAGCTGATTCTTTCTTCATTTTGAGGTATGATTGGCTGATTTTCTTACTCAAATGGACCAATTGATATGATAGAGAAGCATTAAAAATATAATATGGAACAAAATCATCTCAACCATACCTGGTAGAGGTTATAATTGAATCAGCATCACCCTTTCAATTGAGGGTATATAAATATGATATGATGGATATTGGTTTGGTTTTAGATCTTACTTAATTCTATGGTTTGATTGATTTTGTTGAGCCATTACACTTATGTGGAAGGATTTGCTCATTTCCTGTGATAGATGAAGATCGATGTATGATTCAATGGATTGTGTGGTCTACAAGATCCATCAAACGGTTTCCAGATTTTTTTTCCAAACATGTACAATCCTATGATGATGTTTCCTGAGTTTCCAGAAGTTCTCAACTCATGTGGTTTATATAAGAGAGATGTGTAATTTACTATCATGATTTTCTATAGAAATTTTCATAGCAGGTGTTGATACTGGTAGACTCATATTGCCTTCCTTGTCTTCTTTCTCTTCTTGCTTTAATAAATTTGCCTTACTAAAAGGCGTTTGTAGCTGTCATTCACATTTAGGCTACTAGACTATATGGACACTTCTATAGTTTTTTTTTTTTTTTTTTTTTTTTTTTTTTTTTTTTAATAACATTTTTCTATTTTTTGCATCAATTGATGGTTTTCTGAATATTGGAACAAGATCTAGGGTGCATTCTGATCCAGATCTGATTTCTCCCATTTAGATCCAAATCATGTGGTTTCGGTGCCATGGATTCTTTATCCAAGGATATGTATATAGAATCCATGGTTATTCGTTAAAAGTGCCTCATGGTTGACTATTTTGATTGTTGTTCTATGACCATAGTTGATGGCCCTTTCCCTAAAGTTTCAATTGGATGATGATTGCCCCTTGATTGGTGACCCCTATGGTAAGCCAGAGTCCTAAGATCGACGGGTACTTGAACCTGATCAAGTTCAGGTCTACACCAACAGAGGATGGTACTTGGACTTGAGCCCGGTCTTGATATGACCTTGACCCGAACCCGATCCCGTTGGCTGGGGTCTGGGTCAGGTACACTAGGACCCTACCTGAACCCCCACTATGGCCCTACTCCCATTGAATAATTCTCTCCATAGGATAGGTAACCCTTTTCTTAATGTGGACGATTGGCAAAGCTATCTATTTGCGATGCACTGTTTGACAGTTAAAATAATCCAACAGAAGTGATTCCTGTGGTAGAGCTTGATCATAATGGCTCACCATATTAGTGAAAGGTGAGTCCAACCTGCATGTTTTGCTAGATCAAGCATTATATGATACTTTAATTTATGGAGGGGCTTGGAAAGAGAGGATGCACAGTAACCTAGAGCCATCTGATTGTACAAATGAGGCCTCTGATTCTAATTAAGATTGTGATTTTGGTCAACTATGTTTGGACCATGCCCCAAATATCTTTAGGATTGGACAATTCTAACTCTTAAATAGGTGGCCTGCAAACAGATAGTGCATGAGAAAACAATGCAGCACTGCCCATATTTGGTAGGAAATGAACTAAAGGTTGGATTGCTAGGATTTTCTAGTTTGGGAAATTTTCGGGGCATGGTTCATCTGTGGTGTCTCCTACTTGTTAGATGAGCTGGTGAAGGCTGTGTAGTAGTGCGTGAGTGATCCAGTGTTCAATCCCCATTAGTGCTACCTTTTTTTTAAAAAAAAAATGGTTCATTAGCGGTGAGGCACAAGAGGTCCATGTGCTTGAAAACCAAATCATGCTCCTTGCTTGTTCAAATAAGTAGGCAAGGAAATTATGATATAATTACAACGTAACTGATGTTAGAACAAATGGAAAACGAATAAGTATACAAGAATATAGGTCTTTTGTTTTGCAAACACGAATGTAAAATTTTTTGTTCCTGGGTGTCTTCTGCATAACAATAGTTTTCTTATGTATGTTCAGTTCTTTACAGCGCATTTGATGTCTACGAACAAGGTGGTGCTACTCTGTAGAATAGGAGGCGAATTCATTTGGGAATCCAATAACGTTTATTACAAGGGAGGCACAAACCGAATTGTTCATGTTGATCGAGTGATCAATTACCTCAATCTTCTACACAAAGTGCGTGGGATTTGCAAGTTAACCGACATTAGCAGCATCCAGTATAAATATCCTGGTCTAGATTTGGATTCACTTGTATCGATTGGGAATGATGACAATATATCACATATGATGGAAGCATTTCTTCAAAACAATGAGCTTATTCAGCTATTTGTTTTGTGTGCCCAAAACCCTTCAATCCCCATTGCAATCCCCAGGTACTTCACTATAAATTTATTCTTTTCTCAGTTATGTAGTTCACTGGTTCGTCCTCCCTTGTTACTAACTTTGTTTCTTCAGTAATCTGATGCAGAATGCTGATACTGCAAATGCTCAATCATCATTGCGGGATTACACGGAGGTTATAAAGCACTTGCATCTTCTTCGCATAATGTTGATGCCGATAACCATGATGTTCCAAGTGCATCAAATGATTTGAATAATCCTGTCAACAACATGCAGAAAGTGATGCCGGTTTTAAAAGAAGGCCAAGAATTTGGAAATGCAAATGCTTTCCACGAGGCTTTAAGGGAGTACGCCATACATTATGAATATTTGAGATATTTCCTTCTAAAATGGGAGATATTTCCAAAGATGTTCAATGCTCCCGCAATAATTATGAATATTTGAGAATGGGATCAACATCAGAGCATATGAGAACCAATGGATTGTGTCTCAATCTGGATCCAACGAGACTGACCCTATAAAATCTACGAATCTTCATGGCCACGATGGCAAGAGATCTGAAAAAAAATTCTAATATTCAAAGATCTCTTAAGCTAGATGGGATGATCAAAGAACAATTGAACATTATGGCTGCCAAGAATCTTGGATTGGCAAGGAAACTTGACTAGGGTTTCGTCGCCTCCTAGAAGCCTATAAAATGAGAACACGACGAAGAGCTCTGGGCCTATGCCAAACACAATCATTCTATACAATGAAACATTGCTTCTTCTTTTTTTTTTTTAATCTTAATTTAGTTTTAGTCCCTCCACTTCTGTCCAGCCATGCTGATGAACGTCCGATGTTAGGGTAGTGTAGATCGCTATTATCCAACGCCATTGTTGCTGTAATTTTATGTAATGCCCCAAAACCCGACACCCAAGTATCAATGACTCAGGTCCCAAATTCGAGTGTGTTAACTAATTAATGAACGAATACTCCTTAAAACACACCATTATTTATTTATTTATTTAACATTTAGCAATTTGCATTCACTTGGTATACATTAAACGAAAGAGAGATAAAGCAAACTTTCTATTAAAGTCCAAATATTACATAAACAACTCACATATCTAACTTGTTACAAATTGAAATACATACACAAGTCCTACTAAGTATAAACCTAAACTAATAGTGGTGAACGCTCCAAGAGTTCCGCCACATCATAGCTCCCTTTTAGCTCTTGCAGTACATGTTGTATGTTCGAATATTAAAAGGATTAGTGTCCATCTCAATGAGAAACCCCCCAAGATTTTACTCACGACATATGAGTATAGTTTTTCAAATAGAATCAGCAATTCACAAACATAATATTCACAAATTAATTTTGCTTAAATGCATGTATGCATGAAATGCTCTCACACCTGGGGATGTACATTTAGCTGGCGATTTGGGGATAAAACCCACCATGCAAAAAGGGTTGATCCATAGTGAACAGGTCAAATACCCTACTGTACAACCCACAATGACTAGCCACCTAGTAAAATCCCATGAAAAGGATGATCCATAATGATCTAGTCATTTAACAAAATACCTCATGGTTCGACCCATGATTAGTCACCCGTTAAAATCCACATGCCATATATGCATGATTAGCCCAATATTTATTAGTCCAATTTACAAAACAATAAGTTATGATAAACCATTCAACTAGCGGCCAAACATGATAATTCAAGTTTACCTTTCCATCACAAGTCCGAATCTGGATATTTCAGAGGGTTCAACCCAACAAGCCGCTTAGGCAATCAAGTCCAATCAAGGACACATTTAGGGTTCATCCCACAAACCACATTGGGCACAATATTTCACAAAGATGAAATTTATAAATCGAATTGTTATAGTTTTTCCTAGACAAAGCCACTGGTTCAAGGTATGATTCCACATGTGTTGCAACCATTCATATCCATTTCCAAACATGAATTGTACCTCCCATAAATTCAATAACATGGCAATCCAAACCACACGGATTAACCATCTCTCACAAATTCACGATTTACATGAATCGTATCCAATTACCACATTCAAATTTCATTAATCCCAATTCCACATTTTCGTGAATCTAAGCATAATAACATTCAAACACATAACTTAAAGCATGCTAGCATTCAAATTCACGTGAATCATACAAGAATAGAGGTATGTTCATATGGTATTATACACTCATATATGAATCATTCTAAACAAAAGAGTTAAATATGTGATTAACGATCCACTCATATCATTCAATGATAAAAAAAAAATTACACATCTAGCCATGGATTTCAAGAAGTACACGCGTTTTCACAATTTCAAATCGACAACACGATACAATTACGAAAACTAACACCAAACTAAAAATGTCGGGACAAGCTTGAGGGTTAGATTATCACCTTTCAGGTGTGTTGCGACCTTGTGGTGATAGGGCACGGGATCAGGCTTTAGGATCGAATCCTAATAAGATTTTCCAAACATTGTACAGTTATGATCGATGTACTACATATTTTGATTGAACTAGATCCGAAATTAAAATAGATTTGATGGTTTAGATTTAATTGTGGAACATGAATTTGGGGATTGGAAATCTAATTGCACCATAAAAAATAATAATAGAGTAAAAGTAATAGCTAATAATAATGAGGAACAATATTAATTAATAACAAATTATTAAGAAATAATAATAATAATAATAATAATAATAATAATTAGTATCAATAATAAAATTTAATAATATTTAATAATAATAATAACAACAACAAGTAATATTAATAGTAATAACCATAATGTGAATAATAATAATTAATAATAACAAATAAACTAATTGATAAAAACAACTCACCAAGCTTAACAACCTGGAATCGATTGACAGAAACCAGCTCGATTCGCACCCAAAGGACTTAACCGAATCAACTCAAAAATGACTCAGAGACGAAACAGAGGCAACTCAGTCCAATACAGCCTCCAATTTAGATCGAAATCTCTGAAACCTAGCCAAGTTACAATAGTTATTGACCCAGACTTGATCTAAACTAGTATCACTGAATGAGAAACTCCTTCAGATGACTCGACTCAGATTCGAACTAGTGAGAATACTGAGTCGACTCATCACAACTCGAACAAACAACTAAGTTGACTCATCACAACTCGAACTCGATTTCCAGTTACAAATTCTCCTCCCACTACTCGAACATAAGAGTTCCCTAAACCAACATTGCTTCAGACTTAGCTCATCTTGACTGAGTTAACATGCTAGCAGCTTCCTCAGGGATGAACAGACTGCCCCTAACTCGGTCATACTCAGAGCGAACTCGATGCGACACCACATGATTCTCTCTCTCTCTCTCTCTCTCTCTCTCTCTCTCTCTCTCTCTCTCTCTCTATGCTTTCCTTGAATCTCTCCAATTGTAATGGCGTGTTTGAAGGAGAGCAGGTTATTTATAGCCATATAGATCTAAAATTTTTGGGTCCAAACAATTTCAACGTTGGGTCGATGCTAGACCCAGGCGCGGCATGGGTTCATGTATCAGAACTCGATATAGTTTTCATCTTAAAGTGTTGTGTTTCTTCCAAGAGATCACTATAGATCGATTTCTAGTTAAATGGCCCACCCAAAGAACGATTTTGATCACATATCAGAGCCCATCCACTAATGTGCGGATTCGAGTAAAAAAAAAGAAAAGAAGATGACTCGAGCTATAATGATGGGTTCAAAATGGAGAGTTATTCCTCTAGTTTCTTTGCGGTTGACGGTTTAGATGGGACCCACAAAGCTTGTGGGACCCACCAATCACGGTTTCATAAGCAAAAACAATGGGTTCTGAGTTTTTTGAGTTGTGTTGGATAAATTGAACGTCCTAGAGATATCTCATGAGAAACCTCATTCGGTTGCAATCAAAGCTTCTAGTTTCTATAACTGTTAGGTGGGTTGTCCAAGTGGACCCTACCCATTGGAAGATAATGAGATAAGCTCTGACAGTTTCAAAATTGTTCATGTTCCCAAACAACCTTTCATCTTCCCAAGCATGCTTTTATCTAGCAGTTTTGGAACTGTTCATCTCCTTCTATTGATGACATTTATGGTGGCATCCCTATATAATGGGTAGGAACCCATGACCAAAAGATACAAAATCTCGAGAGGTATTGCAAGAGGGAAGTCCGGTTCCATCACTACCACATGACTTACAATGTGGATCTTGTTTGACAGAGAGTGTTCCTTTAGACTTCTTCTTATGTCAGTGAAAGCGGTGTAACTCTCTTCCAATGATATGAGATGCATCTGGGAAGATTCAACAACCAAACCTTCATCTTCCACTGTCATTGGATCCGAGGAATTGCTTTGAGTGGTTGTTTCCTAACATTAGTATCCAAGCCATAGAGGTGTGCCTTCATTGCTTACTCATTTTTTCACTATTCAATCTTTCTCTCTTTTTGCATAAATCGAAACTCTATTACCAGGGATTGAAATCCCTGTCCAAATGAGCAAATAGCTTTTACCCGTAATTGACTATGGCCAACAAGGTAATTGGCCGATTACTGGTTGCAAGCAGATAGAGAAAGAGAGACACAAGAGATTACGAACAATATATAGTTATGCCCTCTCAAGATTAATGGTCGACTAGAAATGACTTTTTTTGACCAAGGTAGATGTTTTTTGGACCAAGATGGCCGATTTTTATGTTTTCAACCAAGATGACCGATTTTTTAAACCAAAATAGCCGATTTTGATGTTTCCAACCAAGATGGCTGATTTTCAACCAACATGCCTATCTTTTATGTTTTCGACCAAGATAGCCGATTTTGGTGTTTTCAACCAAGATGACCGAATTGCGACCAAGACGGCCATTTTTTGCCGATTTCGCCCAAAATATTAGTTTTTTACCATATTAACTTTTTTCGACCAAACTAATTTGCTCGACCATGCAAAAGCAATGACCATAGGTTGCAGCATCGACAATACATGTAGACATCAGTAAAGACTGTTGTAGATCAGGAGGTAGTGGGTCTCTAGTGCGCCGCTTGCCCTGTAAGTTTTTTAATGTTAATAATGTACGACCAACCCACTGCAGTCCAGATATGAATATTCGATCCCAAAATATTAATAAATAATAAAGGATTACAATGCATTTATAGAAACACCCGATGAGTAATAATATTAAAACAACCATTCAAAGGCTACGACCGAAGTTTAGTTCAGTAAAGAGCCGGCCCACACCGGCTCCACCTTATTAAGTATAAAAAAACGTTTTTGTTCACCCAGAACAAAAGAAAGAAAAATATAAAAGGAGACGCCCTATCAAGGCCTCAAACCCGCCTTCTGATGGTTTGAGAAATGCTTTCTAACATCATTTATCCTCACTGGTGTGTCTCTCATCTAAGCCTTCCAAGTAGGCACTTCTTGTTAGTGCACTGATTTATGCACCATATTTGTCAATCATGTGAGTCATTGTGTCATGTAGTCAGTTGAGTCATTGGAATCTAAAGACTGAAGACACAACTGAAGGTGGAGCATCAAGTAGCAAAGAACAAATAAAATGTGGTGCCTTAGTGACCCTAACCTAGATCTAAAACAACCTAAACCTCAAGATAATCTTAAACCTAATAGGTAAAATCTTTATTGACTATCCCTTAAGTCATAGGAGCCTACATTGACCACCCCTAGATTGGCTTTAAAGGCCCTTTGTTGCTGAGAAAACCGCACAAATTCAGCAACCTTTGGTCCCACTGAGCCCCCATTCTCTAAATCAATTTAGTAATCATTCTAATTGAGATAAGTAAATCTCTAAACTCTTATTAGAAGTTTAATTAGGATAAAATCTAAGTTATTAATGATAGTTTTGTGATTAGCTCAGGGTTTGGAGCTTTTCTCTAAATTCTCTACGCCTAGGCCGCATCAGAACCGAGGAATTCTGATTCTAAGGTGAAGATCTACCCTTCAAGCTTTCTTGCGACATTTTTATTCTAACAATAGGATCAATATTTGATAATCATATTGATTAACCTATAAACCATGCGATAACTCTTGTAATCCATATTACGTGTTAATTTGAAGATCATTTGGAAGAATACTTAATTTTGGAAATCAGTATAGGAACACCTAATATGTTTAGCCCTTTTTCATAAGTTGATTCACACACGTGCACTCAGAAGGCTCAAATTATTTGAATATAACGTTTACCTCATAGGATTCACATGAACATGAATTATAATATGCCCTAATGTAAGTCATACATGATTTGTGTGGTTATAGTGCATACTTGAATTTGCACATTGAACTATTGGTCATCCCGTAAAATGGATTAAATGGAATTGGTTGTAGACTTACCATCCATGTAAATTATTGTGCCCTAGTTGACTTTGTTGGGTGGAATCCCTTTTTTATGTCCTTGAATAGACTTAATGCCTAATTGGTTTGTTGGGAGGACCCTTTTTATTGAGATTGTATATGAATTGATGATTGTAAGGTTTACTTATGGAACCAGGGCTAGCTACTAGTTGTAGAGGTTGTTTGAATGGGCTATTTGCGAATCAGACTAATAAAAGTTGGATTAATCATGCATTTATGGCACACGGGCATTATCGGATGGCTAGATACTGTGGTAGCATGTACCTCTGAGTATTTTCATTGGTTTCTAATTAATTGTATGAATGCCCCTTTGGGTATGTTGATCATTGTTTAACATCGTACCTTTGGGTATTTTTGCTGGTGACTAGCCATTGTTATTTGTGTATGCTATCCATGGTTGATGCACGTACATTTGGGTATTTTTGCTAGTGGCTAATCACGTTGGGTTGCATGGTGGGTACTCATTGTTGATACTCGTACCTTGGGGGTATTTTGGTTGGTGGCTACCCCCAAAAGCCAGTTGGATGAGCATCCCTGGGCTGATGTTCATTCATGTGTTCATGCATTTAAACAATATTGCATTATTGTGAGCTATGATTGTGTGTATTCTTTAGCTTTGAAACTATACTTGATTGATATGTCGTTTGTGTAATCTTGGGGTATTTCTCACTAAGCTAGCCACTTATGCTTCAATTTTCCTACCGTGCAAAGGATGCAGGTGTAGGTCAAGGTAGCAAGGTTCTTGAGGATAACCAAATAGGAGTGGCGAGGAGTTGGCTAATGAAGAGTAGTCTGCTAGCATGGATGAGCTATATGAGCTTAACCAGTAGGCTGCTATTTCTATTCTTTTGGATAGTTTTTACATCTTTATACATTTGGTTATTTGTGGATTATACAGGTCCTTGTTAAGGGTTTTATATATATATATATATATATATATATATATTATATATATATATATATATATATATGATTATTTTAAATGTTAGTCCTGATAATTTCCATCTTTGTTAGTTTACTCATGTTTGATACCTGCTGTTGGATGAACGCTACTCTGATTTATGTGAATGCTAATCTAATCTATGGAAGCGTTAGAATCACACCCATGTATGGTATTTCGTAGTGTGACACTTGAAGTTTCCGTGGCGAGTGTTATACTCGAGCAGCAGAAACCGGGACGTTACTGGAAACTAAATCGAGCCAAACAAATCAATCACACCCTCGAGCTCTGCGCCAAAGGAAACGAGTGGATTGCACATGCTCGAGCGGCATTCATGACATTATTACTCCTCTCCTCAACCCCTCTGCACTAGGCTTCCATTGGGTCCAAGTTTTGTAACTCGTCGGAATTCTTGATCATGTCTCATCAAAAGACTCGTAGTCACTTAGCTCTCATCCATCACATTCTAGACACTTTGGAAACGTATGCTCTGTGACATGTCAAAATCCCGAATCCTGTCACATCAAAAATCCAAACGTACCTAGACTATATTTATTTCTCTCTCATATAACCATCCTCCGCACGTGCAACCACAAACGAACGATCTTACTGAGACATGTGGGCGCATGTTCTTCAGCGTTCACAATTACATTCTGCCACCCTTACAAGAATTTCGTCCTTAAAATTCAATCGTATGAAAGAACACTTGTGTACCATCTCATGTTTGGAAATTTTCGAAATATTACATAAAGACCTGTAGAAGAGAAGGTCATTTAAGCTCGTAGACTCATGTCTACTATCCCAAAAGCAAAATGAACTCATTCAAAAAGGCTAACCCTTGAAGTAAGTGTAAACCAGTAGTTGAGAGGATAACTGGATCTTATGTGTAGTCTCCGATTTATCCATCTCAATGTGGGGAACACTAACGATTCAATCAAACCTTTGAGTTAAGTAGACTAGCACACCCACGCATCTTATCCACACACAAAAAACTAATCTAGACCCTTGTTTACAAGTATTGCCTTGTTTGATTGAATTCACGGCTACAGCCATGAATTGGTGATCTCAGCCTATAGGCCATTGTTATGATGAGGCCCACAGTGGACTGAGGGATTGGCTCAAAGTCACCCTGATCGAAAACACAACAGTTGAGAAGGAAATAAAGCAAGCTACGGTCTACACTCGGGTCCCTACTCATGGCTTAGCGGTAGACTCATGGGAGTTTCAACACTAGGTCATGGGTTCGAGTACCCATAGTGGTGTACGTGGGTGCATCCGACTTATTAAAAAAAAAAAAAAAACGGTCCGTACTTGACAAGAAAAAGAACAAATAGTGAATGGGTACAAGCTTTATAATCCAGGGGATTCATGAGGTACGTATTCCTCTCACATAGGTAGCCACCGAATCAACGGCCTGGATCACCAAGCCATGGGATCCACTACAAAACAGCGGATAGAAATGATAGGAATGCCTTTCTTTGGATGCAAATTGCCTACCCCCAAAGTTCCGGTCGTTGGAAGCTATGTGGGGCCCATAGAGATGCCTTGTTTCCTTTTGTGTGGCCCACCTGAGTTTTGGATCTGCTTGATTTTAGGTTCTTGTTCTATTGTGAGTTTGAGAAACTGATGGACAGAGTGGATGTCTCCTGGGAATCTCTGTGGATCCCACGCAATTTCGACCACAGGCACTTGACATCCCTTTCTTTTGCTCCCAAGAATTTCATAAGTAGACGCCATGCCAATGTGGGCCACCGAAGGCTCAAGATTTTTTTATTTTTTTTGGCTAAATTATATATTTCAATGGCTTTATTACAATCAAACTATTAAATATCATATATGTACACTAATTTGAAATATTAAAGTTGATTTAGGATATAACTTATGTTACTGTGAATATATTAAAAAATTTCAATGTATTCCAAAATCTCTCATTTACTCCTATCCCAAAAAATATTTGGATTTTAAATGTATTTCATTTACTCCCATCCAAACACATGCTGAGTAAGCCGTTTACTCCCAATTCATTCACCTCCAATTCCATTTCCCATTTACCTCCATTTACAAGCTCCCAAATGGGTCCTAATTTGACATCCACAATGAAATTAAAATAAAAAAGGAGGAGAGAATTTCAAGGTTTTCTCTATAAAAGCCTGACCGATCAAATTCTCATACCAAACTCTTCTAACATGATCACAAGCCTTGATTATGCTGGCGAAGCTGAAAATGGTCATCTCACACAGATCCCATCTTATTAGATCATCAACTGGGCCACAGATGCATTAATTCAATGCTGGCAGTTGCTTAATTTCTTTCTACCAAGTTTACATTGATTGTAGGTTTGCATACATAGCATGTGAACAGGTGCATGGTAATATGCAATATAGTCATATAAACAAACAGATATTGTAATCATGGTTTGACCAATCATCATTGTCGGCCCGTATCAATACAGGGGATGATATGATCTAGCATCAGTGGTGACTGATACAGTACATCGAAATCGATTTGCAGACCTCAACTGTAATTATGGATGAAGCAATGGATATAATTGTGAAAGATCTACATTCATGGTTTTATGTTATACTACAATCTTTGGATAAATCAAAGGATAAATCTCTACATTCTCAATAGAAATTTACATTGTTGATCATAGACAGCATTCAATCTCCTAGTTGGGTGGTACTATCAGACCATACGGTTCACTCAAACTCAATAATGCTTTTTCGATGGATCAAGAACTCAAATTTCTCTCACACTTGTTTTTCTCATACTGACTGATTTTGAATTCAAACAGGACCAACTAAACAAAATCAAATCAACTAATTTAATCACATTTCTTCAGTGCAGAACTAAATAATTCTAGTTCGTAGATTGCAATTTATGAAGCGGATAATAAACACAATGCATATCAATTAAAATCTGGTCAATCGGAATGGGAAAGCATTGTTTGAATTTGACAATACAAATGTAATGAGGAAAGTATATGCTTACAGGTCTAAATGACATTCATCGCCAAACCTGTTCTCTATCTAACACTCAAACGGTTAGGTTGATCAAAAGCTTCCAAGAACATGCTCCATTCTCATCTTCCGGTCATCACTCTCAATATCCAAGACTAGATTTCTCTTCAATCTCAATTGCCGAAGTCTATTTCTCTCTATCTCTCTGTAATCAAATGGCCATCCACAGAACAATCCATGATCTTCAATACTTCTGTTCGAATTCATGGGGAAGTCAAATTCCAATTCCAAATCCCGATCCACTCTAACAAGCTAATCCAAGTCATATTGCATAATCAATCTTTCCATGGTATTACGAGTCACGACATGTCTCGAATATAGCTCCCTCAGAACCTCTCCTGCCAATTCCATCTCCTCCTCGTGCGCAATCCCTTCCACTAAAATGGTATACGTTGTTTCATTAGGCATATACCCCTTCTCAAGCATCATCTCAAAGACATCTAATGAGAGATCCGTCCGCTGAGCCTTGCACAACCCAAGTATAAGAGCATTGTAATTGTCGAGATCCGGCCTATAGTCATTCTCCTCCATCACTGTAAAAATCTCCAACGCCTCATCCAACATCCCCTCCATACACAGCCCTCGGATCAATGAGGAAATTGTGTATGAATCTGGAGTAAACCCGTTCCTCGTCATCTCATTCAAAAGCTGAAATGCCGCCAACGTGTTCCCTTTCCTACACAGGCCCGAAACCACATTCTTATAAAATTCATGCATCGACGAGTTCTGCTTATTCCCCAAGTTCTGAAATATTGTGAATGCTTCTTGCACCTTTCCTTCCCTGCAAAGCACAGCAATGGCATTATATGTCCCTTCGTTCAGAGTACAATGTCTGTAAATCATCATATCCAGACACTTCACAACAAGATCCACCTTCCCTTCCTTGCAAAACTGCGCAATGATTGGGTTATAGCTGGCTGCATTGGGCTTAAACCGGTTCCTCGCCATATCATCCAAGACCTCAAGTGCTTGGCTCATCCTGCCATGCAAAGCAAGCGACCCGATCAAGATATTATGTGTAATCACCGTTGGTTCACAATCTTTTTCAGCCATCTCAGCCAATAGCTCCTCTGCATCAGCCCACTGTCCTTCGTAACACAAACTCCTTAATAAGATGTTGTAACTCACGACATTTGGACTAAAGCCCTTCGATGGCAGATTCCTAAAGTAAGCAACCGCCTCCTCCAACCTCCCTTCCTTGCATAACCCAGTAAGTAGAACATTGTAGCTAACCAAATTGGGCCGCCCGCCCTTCACGATGATCTCATCCAATAGCCTCATCGCTTCATCGACGCCTCTCTCCTTATACGCTGCTTCAAGCAAGAACGAATATGTGAACACATTCGGAGTCAGTCCCTTCCGCATCAATCGATCAAGAAGCTGCAGGCTCTGCTGCAAGTTCCCATGCATACACAGCCCTCTAACAAGGGAATTGTATGTGACTGTCGTGGGTGGGCAGCCATACTCATCCATTTTATCGACTAGCTGCATTGCATATCCGACGTTTCCTCTCTTGCAGAGCTGATTAACAAGATAAGCATAGGAGGCAGCATCTGGGGTGGCGCCGGATCCAACTAACATCTCCATGACCCGGATTGCTTTGCGGATCTTGTTGAATTTGCAAAGGTCGTATAAGAGCTGGGTGCATTGGACGACGTTGGGTCTTTGGCCCTTGCCGATCATATATTCCAAGTAGAGGAAGGCGTCGTTGAGGCGGAGTTCTTTGGTGCGGGGATCGTTCTTGTTGTTTCGCCAGTTGGGGAGGGTGAAGAGGGTGTCCTTTGGGGGGATTGTGATTTGGGTGGTGGCTAGGATTTTGGAGAAGCCTTTGGTGAGAGAGAGGGTGTGGAGGTTTGGGATGTGGGAAGAGAAGAAGGGAGTCTTTCTTGGGGCGTCTGAACTTGGGTTTGGGAGGGGGGATAGTGTGTGGAGGAATGATGCCATGGTTGGAGGTTTTCCCTTCTTTCCTACTTTCTCTGTCTCTCTTTCTTTCTTTGAGGTGTGTTTTTGAGTGAGGGAATGGAATTGGATTCTGGGTGTTTGGGGTTTTTGGTTTCAAATGATAGAGATGATAGGGAATTGAAGTGGAGGAAGATAATTCGCGAAAGACTGGGAAAAGATACTGGAATTCTGTTGGGTTTTCTGATGGGAAGTAGTGGAAGAGTAGAGAAGGAATGGTGGGTGAATTTGGGATTTTTTTTGTTTTTTTTAAAAAATTATTAAATGGAGAAATTTTGGAAGTAAATTTAAGAAAAAGGTTGGGAATTTTTCTTTTCTTTTCTTCTTCTTCCTCTTCTTTTATTTGGGACTTTTGTTTTGGGAAGGGAATGAGGTAGCGATGTTAGGAGCAGTGAGATTGGAAAAAGGTTTTCATAAGTCAATAAGGTGGGAAATAGGGTTGGAGAAGAGGGAATGGTGATTTGGAATTTGAGAAGGAGAAAGTGGAATAGTAGAGAGCTTCAAGTCTTTTGGAATTTTGATGGGAAGCAGTCGGAAGTTCATGAAAGCAATGAATTTCCTTACATGGGTTTTGTTACTGTAGTATGGAATGACAGGAAGGGAGAGAGGAGTGAGATATCTCCCAACCAGTCTCATCCACAGCTCTCCTTATCAGAAATCAGTAATGGAGAGTAGGATGTTAGTTCACCACCATTTGTCAAGTTGTGTTTCGCACAACCAAACCGTCCGGATAGAAAGGTGCATCGTGCGAGTCGGGGCTATATCTTAATGAAATCCCGTAAATGGCCTGTACGGTTTTGCTTATAAAGCACCAACCGGAAACGGATTGGCTACTCCCCCTGCCATCAGCCATTGGCTGATGGTCGGTGCTCTGTGGACCCACCATGATGTATGTGTTTCATCCATGCCGTCCATCTATTTTTATATATCATTTTATTGTATGAGACAAAAAATGAGGTACATACAAATCTTAACTGGACCACATTACAGAAAACAGTGTTGAATGAACTTCAACCATTAAAAACTTTTTGGGGGCCATAAAAGTTTTGGATCAAGCTGGTATTTGTTTTTTTACTTCATCTGGGTCTGTATGAGCTAATCAATATACTGGATGTCAAATAAACAGTACAGTAGGCCTTAGGAGGATTTTAATGGTGGATATACAACCACTATTGTTTTTCTGTGTCGTGGTCCACCTGAGATTTATATCCCTCTCATTTTGAATCAAATCCTAAAATGATACGTAAAAATGTACGAACGGAATAGATGAAAAACACACATCATAGTGGGGCTCACAGAGCACCGATTATCAGCCACTGGGCTGGCGGCAGGGGGAATAGCGAATCCGTTTCCAAACAAACCGTCCTTAGCGATGGTCAATTATGAATGTGGTATCAGCAGCAACCGCTCTAGCTTTTTAGCATAACAAACTGTACCTATGGCCCACCTTCATGTAATTTAAATCAGTGTTTCTGGTATCAGCATGTACCGCTCACTAAGAACACGGAAACATGTATCGATATCACTGGTACTCCAAAATATCTCACTGCTAGAAAATAAAAAAATGAAATTATATATATATATATATATATATTTATATATATATATATATATATATATGAAATACATCATGGTGTGGATACAACAAATACATCTAGGTGGGCCCACAAAACTTGGTGACGTCACTTAAGTCTCACTGCTCAATTTGGCAATAGCTAATCCGCCTTCTTTGGTGTTAGTGTAGGATAGAGTCTTTTTTTTCCGAAGACTCTATTTCGCAACGTAGTGGAATCTAAGCCGCTTTCCTCATCCTAGGGCGTACATGAAGGCTCACACATAAATTCCGTGCGGTACACTTCATAAGAGACCGGCACTTCTCTCTCTCTCTCCTCTCTCTCTCTCTCTCTCTCTCTCTTCTCTCTCTCTCTCTATATATATATATATATATATATATATAGGGAAAAGGTACTATACGCTCAACCGTATAGAACCATCCCGTAAGGTCGAGCGCTGTCACCCCCTAATCCGTTGTATGGAAGATCAATCTTGTACGGTGAGAGATGAAGGTACATACTAACTAAGTATTATACTCATCCCTATAAACAAGGGATTTTACCCATTCCCCTGTTGAGATCCTGCACACCTCTCTCCCTCAAGCCCTATGACGTGTCTTCTCTCTCTCTCTCTTCTCTCTCTCCTCTCCTCTAGCTCTCTTGCTCTCGCTCAGCTCTAGTCCAGCAAAAAAAGAACAGAAAAGAAAGAGAGCTCTCTCTTCTCTCTCTCTCTCTCGAGATCTCTCTCTCTATCTCTCTCTCTCTCTCTCTCTCTCTCTCTCTCGACACGCCCCGCCCCCACCTACCTCGCTCTTTATCTCTCTCTCCAGCCACGGCCCCCCCGCCTCTCTCTCTCTCTCTCTCTCTCTCTGGGCTGAAGGTGGTCGAATATTGAGTGTGAATTATTGTATATTTCTCCCTTATTGTGCATTAGTTTTAGAAGCATAAATGTGCTTAATTGATCTAATATATGTATATTTTCTTATGCGAGGTGATTTGGATATCTAAGATGAAAAGAACAATTAAATAGAAGATTTAATGATTAAAGAATAACCAAGTAAAGATTTAGAAATTTGGAGGTGAATAATAAAGATTCCAAGTGCCAAAGATTCAAGAAAACCAAGTGCAAAAGAGAGAGAAAATACTGAAAAAGAACAAAATACATCACCATAAATAACAGGCAGTTCGGTTCCACATGTGGTCGGCTCAGTTCGACCGAATGTGCATAGAATAGTCATGTGACATCCTGGATTTTTGCTATTTTGATTTTCTAAAAATTCTTGAAATTTTTCGATATAATTACTCACATTGTCACTGATTGACCCTTAATACTCGAGACGAGCCTATACATGGGTGGTACTGGTAATGAACTAAATAAATCCGATTAATTAACCGTAGGAAGCCAACAAATCCACCCAATTACTTAAACATCAAGTTTAGTCACATGATTTATTTATAGAGAGCTGAAATCTAACTGACGTATCACTGACTAATCAAGACAACCATAACTAAATAAAGATTTACCTAAAGCTGAGACGATTAGAGGTCAAATATTAATTAATAAATCAAATTGACTTAGTTACTCGTCTAGCATAAGAACCGATGGTTTAGGGTGATTTTGAATGAATCGTCATTTTTGCTAGTTACAAATAAACCACACTATGAATTTAGATAATCCAAACCATAATAATTGCATATAAGAAATCTAGATACCCAAATCATTCTAAAAATGCCCTGATTATCCAAACAAGCTCTAGACCGTTCGTTAGTGGGTCGATAAACCCAAGACAATAGAAAGACATTTGTCTTAGTGGGCTTGACGTCCATCGCAAGACATCAAGCTGAGGTCGCATCTCGAATTGCTCAACTTGGACCTGTAAGCCAAGTGCATGAGATGTGTGAATGCCTTAAGTGAAAACTTAAAATTTAAGTGAAACTAGCCCATTGCTCTTTCGTGAACTTGTAACTTTTGTACCATCAGCTCATGGCCAAATTCGATGTAACGACTAAAGATATTTCTCCACACATATCTGTATAGCTACGGCCCCGATTGATCATCGGTGACCGTCGATCTAAGTTAGGGCCTTCCCGGTTGATTATAACACTTGATCATTATATATTTATGTGCAAATAAAGATCGCGTTATTGAACACCTATTCCATGGCTTAGATTAGCCCATATGCCTTCTGTCGGGTCCCATTAGTGGGAAACAAACCCCTACGGGGTTACTATAATGAATAAAGGGCCATTGGGGCCATTTCTACACCATCTGGACTATAAATGCCATTTCATTTCACACCCCTTCTCCCCATACGAATTTTTCCTAGAAATTGGGGAGAAAGAGAGAAATTGAGAGAGAAAGGGGGGGAGAAAGAAAAAGAGAGGAAGAGAGAAAGAGAACAAGGTCCTTGGTGTTTGCTTGTACCGGAATTCATTCGACAAAACCCAAGCTATTACCATTTTCCTTTGTCAAATCCACCCTTATGCACGATCGGAGGTAAGAAATGCTTCATACCTCCCGTTTAAACTATCTCATCTTAGATTCTATAAATCTTTCTCAAATTTTCTTTGATTTGATTAGGAATTGGTGTTTTTTCTTAAAATCTCAACCTTAGAGGCTCTAAGTCGAACGAGTCATTGCAAAGGTGCGGACCATTATGCCTAGGTTTTCATCTATTGACCCTTGAGGGTCTCGGATAATGATGTCTTGTGGTGAATGGTTTGTAAATAGCTAGCATGTCCATATTTCAAGTTTGATTGCAATGTGTCATTGGTCGTTTATGGATGCTTACATGTTTGGTTGAATGCTCGATTGGATGTGTTGATACGTTGATGCTTATATATTTGATTAAATGCTTTTGCGAATGTATTATTCTATAGAGGCTTACATGTTTGATAAAATGCCTAGGTGATTAGATGAACGTTTTATGGATGCTCTCATGTTTGATAAAATGCATATATGGTTGTGTCGTTGAATCTATGTTGATGGCATGACGAATTGTTAAGTTTGTAGTGATGCTTAGCTTAATTACAATGTTGGGTCAGTCAGTAAATCGTCCAAACCAAGGGGTGGCCCGAGTTAGGCCGACCACCTTAAGCTTGTTTGATCGACCCGGGCTGAACACTGATAACCAATGATAGTTGGACTATACGGGATGCTTACACCCAATGTCGGTTGCGTTAGGGTTCTCTCATGTCAATTAAATTAGTCGCTAGCCGATTGATCATATATGTTCATAATGTGTGACACGACTAAATTGAATTTAGGATATCCTGTTCCCAATGGATAAGTCCATTCATAACCGTTAGTTTGATAAAATCTCACTAAGACTCATGAGCCGGGCATGGTGGTATGGAACATCGTTCCGAGTTGTCAACCTATGCTAGGGTGACGAACCTCTCCGTGGTGACCATTGAGCACTAATGGAGATGATAGATCATTGTTCGAACGACCCTCATCAAATTACTCAGCCGATGGTCCCATGTCAGAGTACCATTCGAACGACCTGGGCGTGCATGGAATTGGGTGACGATCCCTTTCCTTTGTGTTGATTTGATTTTATGTGACAAACCCGCACTTCAGAACTGAGTGATCATACTCGGTGTTTGAGTGACGACCCATACCGGGTTAATTTCATACCTTTAGGTATCATGTCGTACATTTGAAATTGTTAATTTGTGAGATAAATCTGTGATACGTAAAGTTGGATCAAGGGACACTGGTAAGGAGTTGTTACATGCCTTAATGAGCCATGTAATCCGGATAAGGACTCGTGATATAATGTTGACATTATAGCTTCGCTAATTTGCTGTATGAATTGGAATTAATAATCACTCGACTAATCATGCACATCAACCACATGGCACTAGAATAAGATGTTGCGATTTGGCACTGGAGTCGTTTGACGGAGTGTTGGCATTTGCGAAATAGGCGTTGAAGTCACTTGTGAGGGAGTGTTAATTGGATTGTAAGGTGCATGCATCATTTCATAATCTCATTCGTGCATTTAATAAGAGTATTTAGGAATTGTTTGATTTCTTGTTTTATCATTACCTGCATTGATTGTGTTAATAACATGTGTAACTTACAACTAATGGAACCATTGAGTTAGTTACTTATTCCCACCTGGGATGGTGTTTTAAAACACCAATCAGGTAATATTATTGATACAGGTACTAGTTATACCTCAGACGAATAGGCATGGATCGTCACTCAATTAAACAAATTATTATTTTTTTAGTTGATTGAGAATAATTGTGACATGATTGTACATGTGGCACCTATGTCATGTGTCGCTTATGTGGATATAGTTTTTTCCTGTTGGATAACTGCTCCTGTCTGAATGGGTACAGAAATAACTGCCATAGGACAAAGGGTCATGTCCTTTCATGAAAAGACAATTATTTGCTGTGAATGGGTATGGATTTCTTAAAGAGGCTCTTTAGCACCTCTTCAGGAAGAAATCCATAACCTTTCAATTGATATAAATCCTGGATACTATAATCTAGAAGAAAATACTCAAAATCCTTAAGATAATATTATCTTCTGTGCAATTATTCTTGATCTAATCTCTTACTGAGTTTTTTCTGAACGTCTTAAGGCATATCGGTGTCAAAACTAGAGATCTGTTCAACACTTAAATGTGCAAATTTTCGTGTTGAAAATCGGATTGAGAGTTCATTGTATCCTGAAGACAATTTGCAGATTTCCTTCGTTTGCACTTACTGGAAATTCAAAAAAAGGGCAGCAAATCTGTCTTGAGAAATTGACTATTCAAGTCGAGCCTTGAACTCGAAAGATCTGTTCGTTTCATTATCATTTTCTTCAATCCTCCGTTGTGTACAAGAAACGCTTAATTTTTCTAAAATTCAAGACAGATTTGAACTCTTTTCACAATGGAGGCAATTCATTCCATTCAAGTTATGAACCAAGACTTTGTACGACTGGATCTTTTCGAAGGTCAATTCTTCTCAAGATGGCAGCAGAAGATGCTTTTCTTTTTGACAACTCTAAAGTTATCTTACATTCTAGATGATGATCTGCCTTCTCTGACCGAGCCAACTGACGATGACTCAGAACAAGTGAAGGCAGAACGGAAGAAAAGGAAGGAGGACGATTTTCTATGCAAAGGTCATATCTTAAACCCCTCTCTAATTCCATCTATAACTCATACCGTAAAAATATCCTCTGCTAAAGATTTGTGGACAAAATTAGATCAAAAATATAAACTGAAGAGATCAGTACTCAGAAATTTCTGATCGACAATATGTCCACTTCAAGTTTAAAAATGATCAGCCAATTCTCTCCCAAGTAACCGAACTACAGAACTTGGTTGATGAATTGAAGATTGGTGGGATAGATCTTCCTGAAGAATTTCTGGTCGGTGTAGTAATTGCAAAATTACCCTCATCATGGTTTGATTATAAAAAGAAACTGAAACATGATGAAAGGAAGTACACTCTTGAAGGGCTTCAACGACATCTTCGTATAGAAGAAGAGTCCAGAAACCGAGACAAGAAAGAAAGTGCTTCGGAAAATCATTCCAAAGCAAATATTGTAGAAGATGACAAGCCAAAATCTCAAAACTCTAAATCTATTCCCTCAAAGAAAGATACAGAGTTTAAGAAAAAGGGAAAGAAAAAGGGCAAGTTCATTTCTGCAATAAGCCTGGACACTACATAAAGGAATGTCGACACAGGAAGAAAAAAACAATGAAAGCTCAGCTAACATGACAGAAGACCAACTTGTAGCAATGGTTACTGAAGCTAATACAATAATATCCGATGGTGGATGGTGGCTAGATACTGGTGCAACCATTCATATATCGAAGGACCGAAACATCTTCAAGACCTATGAAGGTATAACAACTGGACAAGAAGTGAAGATGGGTAATAACGTTCGTGCGACCGTTGTTGGAAAAGGAACAGTAGAGCTTCAGTTTACATCAGGCAAAAGACTGACACTAACAAATGTATTGCATGTACCTGACATGTCTAAAAATCTAGTGTCAGGTGATCTTCTCAATAAGAGAGGATTCAAAATAGTGATTGAGTCTGATAAGTTGGTTATCACCAAGAATGGTATGTTTGTAGGCAAAGGATATTCATGTAATGGTATGATTAAACTGATATAATAATAATATGATGTTTCCATTTATATAGTGGATTCTGTATCTCTATGGCATGCTAGACTAGGTCATGTTAATTATCATTCAATGAAAAGAATGATGATCCTAGGCCTTATACCAAATCATGAAATTCATAAGAAGGGAAATGTGATGTGTGTGCCCATTCTAAAATAACCAGAAAACCATTTGGGACTGGCACGAGAAAATCACAACCCTTGAAGCTAATTCATTCCGATATTTGTGATTTAAATAATACCTTAACTGGTGGAAAAAAAGGTATTTTATCACATTTATCGATGACTTCACTAGATTTTCCTATGTATACTTGATAAAATCTAAAGATGAAGCCTTTGAAAAGTTTAAGCTTTATAAGGCCGAAGTGGAAAATCAGTTAAATGTAAGGATTAAAGCCCTCAGAAGTGATAGAGGGGGTGAGTACTCTTCTAATGAATTCAACGACTTCTGTGAATCAAATGGTATAATCCATGAATTTACGGCACCTTACACACCTCAGCAAAATGGCCTAGCGGAACGCAAAAATAGGACATTAGTTGAGATGATCAACTGTATGATATTAAATTCTGGATTACCACTAAATTTGTGGGGGGAAGCATTGTTCACAGCAAACCGTATTCTAAATGTTATCCCACACAAAAAATTAGATCTCCCCATATGAATTATGGAAAAAGAAGAAACCATATCTTCAAAGTGTGGGGAAGTATAGAAGAAGTCAGGATTATTGATTCTAAGAGAGTAAAATTAGGTCCTAGAGGAATCAGGTGTGCTTTTGTGGGTTATGAGATTCATAGTCCCATATATAGATTCCTGGTTCTAGAACAAACTTCTTTTGCTGATAAAAACATGATTATAGAGTCTAGGGATGCTATTTTTTTTGAAAATATAGTATACAAAGACTATATGAATAATCATACAAAAAGACAGGTTGATGAAAATATAATAGAACCAATGAACGAAGAGCATAATAACTTTCATGATAAATCTCAAACTCATCCAGAAGGAAATGAACTAAGGAGATCGAAAAGGGCAAGAAAAGAAACATCTTTTGGCCCAAATTTCTATATGTTCCTTATAGAAGGAGATGGAAATGAAATAAGAAAGGAGATTACTCCACCGCTAAATATTGAAAGTGATCCATCAACACTTAGTAAAGCTCTCTCATCTCCTGATGTACAGTTTTGGAGGGAAGCCATCAATGATTAAATAGATTCCATAGTCTCCAATAAACACATGGTATTTGGTCGATCTTCCACCAGGTTCAAAGCCTATAGGATGTAAGTGGATTTTTAAAAGAAAGTTCAATCCTGATGGAACCATAAATAAGTTTAAAGCTCATTTGGTAGCCAAAGGATTTAGACAAAAGGAAGGTATCGATTTTTTCGATACATATGCTCCTGTTGCTCGAATATCTACCATTAGGACTTTAATTGCTCTTGCAGCAATTCACCACCTAGTAATCATCAAATGGATGTTAAAACGGCATTTTTAAATGGTGATCTAGATGAGGAAGTCTATATGGACAACCTGAAGGGTTTGTTCAACCGGGCAAGAGAAGAAAGTGTGTAAACTGGTCAAATCTCTCTATGGGCTCAAGCAAGCTCCTAAACAATGGCATGAGAAGTTTGATCAAGTAGTACAATCTAATGGTTTTAGAGTAAACCAAGCAGATAAGTGCATATATATTAAAGGTCAAATCATTATCTGCCTATACGTAGATGATATGCTAATATTTGGACCAAATGAGGACTGTGTGAAAGAAACTAAAAAGTTTCTAAGTTCCAACTTCGACATGAAGGATATGGGTAAAGCCGATGTAATATTAGGTATTAAGATTTATAATCTTAATGATGGAATAGCCTTAACACAATCTCATTACCTAGAGAAAGTGTTAAAGAAGTTTAATCATTATGATTGTAAACTGGTCTCAACCCCATTTGATCCAAGTATTAAATTGGTTGAAAATACTGGTAGATGTAAAGCACAACAAGAATATGCGAGTGCTATTGGGAGTTTAATGTATGCAATGAATTACACTAGACCCGATATAGCATTCACAGTAGGAATGCTAAGCAGGTATACCAGTAATCCAGGACAAGTACACTGGAATGCAATTTCGAGAGTTTTAAAGTATCTAAGAGGAACCATAGACTATGGACTGCATTATAAATCATATCCCGCTGTACTTGAAGGGTACAGCGATGCAAGCTGGAATGCAGATAGCATAGAATCAAAATCTACAAGTGGCTGGATATTCACTCTTGGAGGAGGAGCAATATCATGGGCATCTAAGAAACAAACGTGCATATCTCACTCTACAATGGAAAGTGAGTTTATTGCACTTGGTGCTGCTTGTAAAGAAGGTAAATGGTTAAGATACCTATTGTTAGAAATCCCGTATTGGCCGAAACCTACTCCTGTCATATCTATCTTTTGTGATAGTCAGGCTACTCTTTGTCGTGCTATGAGTAAGACTTATAATGGTAAGTCTATAAATGTAGGTCTAAGGCATAACTTTGTTAAAGGATTGCTCAGAGATGGAGTAATCACAGTGGAGTATGTTAAATCCATCCTGAATTTAGCAGATCCCTTGACAAAAGGTTTATCAAGAGATCAAATAAGAAGAACCACTAAAGGAATGGGACTAAGATCCATAAAGATATAACTTTCACTCTTGATGGCAACCCTACCTATGTTTTGAAATATAGGCTAGGTTCAAAAGGACAAACAAGTCAAGTATGTGACTGAAATAAACACTAGAAAAATAAAATTTGAGTTTCATTCCTAAAAGTCTAGTGTTTGGTTTCTGCATTTTATAAGAGGCTGAGTATTAACTCTTAATAGATCTATAAGCAGACTTTGCTGAGATGAAGCAGAATCATCTTTAATAGATCTACCTATATGAGTAGAGAAGTGAGGCCGCTTTTGAAGAGATTGGGATCGTCTCTAGAATACTCATGAAATAAGGATAGGCACAAGGCCAGAAATGTGCGAACTTTTAGATCTCCAGTTATATATGAATAGATGTGTGTTATGTGTCCGGTGAGTCATATAAGGTCCTTAGTTCAAGACTAATGGGTCACTAAGTACCTGGCATAACTTTGATACATATACACTAAAGTAAAGGTTCAAATTCAAAAGATACCTTTGCTTATGCACCTATTTATACCGATATGTCATTCGTTCTAGAATCTGATTTTATTTTTGAAATTGTGAGGGATTGTTGTGTTTTCTAGAATAAAAATAAATTTCAAAAATAAAAGTTATTTTTAGAAAGTAAATAAATATATTAATTATTTAAACTTTCCATAAATAATGTGTATAGCCAGTCGGTAAGAGAATGGGTTTTTGCTTATGCAACCAAGATTCAAATCTCTTCGCACCGTCCGCGCACGCGCATGGCGTGGGCTGTAGGGCTGCTTGGGCGCTTTTTGGCGCTTTATTAGGCGCACTTAGCACTTCGCACGTGTCTATTTTTTTAGTTGATTGAGAATAATTGTGACATGATTGTACATGTGGCACCTATGCCATGTGTCGCTTATGTGGATACAGTTTTTTCCTGTTGGATAACTGCTCCTGTCTGAATGGTACAGAAATAACTGTCATAGGACAAAGGGTCATGTCCTTTCATGAAAAGGCAATTATTTGCTGTGAATGGGTATGGATTTCTTGAAGAGGCTCTTTAGCACCTCTTCAGGAAGAAATTCATAACCTTTCAATTGATATAAATCCTGGATACTATAATCCAGAAGAAAATACTCAAAATCCTTAAGATAATATTATCTTCTGTGCAATTATTCTCGATCTAATCTCTTGCTGAGTTTTTTCTGAACGTCTTAAGGCATATCGGTGTCAAAACTAGAGATCTGTTCAACACTTAATGTGCAAATTTTCGTTTGAAAAATTGGATTGAGAGTTCATTGTATCCTGAAGACAATTTGCAGATTTCCTTTATTTGCACTTGCTGAAATTCCAGAAAAAAGGGCAGCAAATCTGTCTTGAGAAATTGACTATTCAAGTCGAGCCTTGAACTCGAAAGATCTATTCGTTTCATTATCGTTTTCTTCAATCCTCCGTTGTATACAAGAAACTTTTAATTTTTCTAAAAGTGTTAACCAAGCATTACGTATGACTTCTAAATTCATGTGGTGTGGCCCACTTGAGTGTTGTATGTCTTGATTTCTGAGGCAACCCTTCATCCTTGTGGGGTACATCAGATGATTAGATTGGATGGCTTATATAGACTACGGTAGACCCCACATATAATTTATTAGACGATTTTAATGGTGGTGTCCTTATCTCAACGGTTCTTCATGGTGTTGCCCACCGGAGCTCTTAATCAGCCTGATTTTTGGGCCTCACCCCATACAAACTCCGAGTGGCGGAGCTAATGGACTGGATGAATCTCATCCACGTTGGTGAAATTATGCTTCTTATGATTAACAAAACCTGATCGACCAAGTTCTTTTTCCTAATATATATATATATATAGCTAGATGGAGAGAGGAACAGTTTGTATTAAGGTGAGAGTAAGTTGGAATTCAAAATAGGAGGGGGCTGATGGTCTCGACATTAAATGTGAGGGACCATAAAATAAATACATTAAATGAATCGATGCTGAGATGAGAAAGCGGAAGCAGATTACATACCGACAAGGTTAGTAGTTAAATCGATGCCGAAGTGACGTCACCAAGTTTTGTGGATCCACATAATGCTCGTTTCAACACTTGAGGTCTTGGTGTCGATCCGGCGTGGCTAACAGTGCAGTGTGTGTACTGACATGGGTGTTTACTAACAAACTAACCCAAAAAAAAAAAAAATTTAATTAAATTAAAATTTTTTTTTTTAAAAAAAAAACATATATATATATCATCTTGATCGGAAACTTCCATGGCCCCTAAGAAGTTTTGAATGGTGGATGTCATTGTCCCCACTATTTTCTATGGTGGGTCCATTTAAACTTTATATTGATCTCATTCTTTTTCTCATGCTATAAAAAGATCTCTCCAAATGGATGGACGGTATGGATACAACACACGCATCATGGTAGGGTCCACTGAGCTTGGTGACGTCACTTCAGTAGCCAAATGGCTACTGACCTTATCAGTATCTAATCCGCGTCCTGAGAAAGCAGAGACAAAGCCTTGCATGGCAGCCACGCACTGTTTGAACGCACAACGTGTCAATGGAATGAAAATGGCTCAGCTATCTCACTGCCTATAAATGCACATCTCATGCAAGTAGAAGCCTCTATAAGCAACCTTGAGAGAGAGAGAGAGAGGGAGGGAGAGATGGCTCACAGCAAGGACGATATCAAGTATGGCACTGCTCAAGCCAAGCTATCTGAGGATGAGGCATTGAGGGTGAGGTACAAGGCTGGAACTCCTATTGAGGGTGGCAAGATCGCTGATTCTGAACCCATCCATCTCTTCTCCAGCTCCTACCGCATCGATGAGGCAGTGCATCGTGACCAATCCTCATCAGATGCCCGCAAAATTGATGGTGACAATACAAACAGCATCAACTCCGATGCCAAATCTAGCTAAGCTGAAGAAGGCAATCGTTACATTTCTCATTTAATATAGTTAAAGGTTTTGTTGGGCCTGCATGAATGTAGAATTTGGGATGCATTTATGGTTTGTTTTGTTTGATGGCATGTGTGCTTTTGGGTGTACTCAGATCTTGTGTGTGATGATGTTGTCTGATTAAATGGTTCAGGTGACAAAATTGAAATTAAGTCGGCTGAGAAGAGTGAGCACATAGGATTTGAGGGTCTACATTATATAAGACATTCACAAAAATTGATGATAAATTGCGCAGGTCCAGCAGTTTGCCTAACCACTACAAGAGCAGATGCTTGGGTCTGATCGCTCGGTTTGTCTAACCACTACAAGACCAGATGGATCGGATCACTTGGTTTTTCCAACCGCTACAAGGGCATGTGGGTCTGATCACTCTGATTTTAGAGTATAAATTATAAATGATATCGGATTATGATCTACAGCTTACATCATTTAACGAACGGGCCAGAACGACACAAAATCACTATCCTCTTTTTCTCTCAAAGTCTCTCATATTCTTAATTATTTTTTCTCATCAAATGATATTTTCCATTATGTATAGAACGTGCATCGAGAGAAAATGGATGAGATCGGAGAAGATAAGATTCATGCCTATCTAATCCAACTTATTCCCTACCTCTTCTTCGCGAAGTTTTAATTTCTCCTTGAATTTCAAAGTCTCGAAAGAGAGAAAAAGCAGAAAATATATGAAGCGGAAAAGGACTTACTCAGGTTGCCCACAAATAAGCCTTATAGGCTCATGTCGAACATAAATAATTCTCAATCCATGAATAATAGTCATGTGTGAAAGGAAAATATTCACATGCTATGGGATAAAAAAGGAAAGTAAATGTACAGATGTGATGCTACTACCAAATTATGGTGCATAATATTTATTGATTAGATGCATCAACGGTTGTGGATA